>UESW01004959.1:148217-465547 GCA_900491605.1 Calamus simplicifolius | reverse complement strand
TTAATTGTATTTTGAAGTGAATCAAGAGATAAAGATAAGACTTGTGATTATGAATGATGGGTGGAAAGTATAGCGACCATTTGATTTTATAACATGAGTTAAGTCTTTCGTTCGTTGATCAAAACTTGGGACAATAACTAGACATGTGTTGTGCTGAAACTAAATGAAATTCGTTAAATTAACGGTAGATCATGGCTTCGAAAAATATAATTGCTGACCTGAACAAAGGTGATAAGAAACTCAATAGCGAGAATTATCATGTTTGGCATCTTAAGATACAGTATGCTCTAAAGGAACAAGAGGCTTTAGAAGACGATCCTGGTCAAGGTAATGGTGTCCAGCAAAGGCGAGATCAGGAGATCTATCAAGCTTGGAAAAAGAAAGACTTCATAGCTTAGGGCATATTGATAAGCGCTATGGACGATGACCTTGTTTGTGAGTATGAGCAGTATCCTTCTGCTCATGAGATCTGGGTTGCCCTAAGAGAGATTTGCTGGAGTCAGTACAAGTAAGCTAAGGTAGCTTATTATTAAGCTCGATAGTTATAAGAAGCGGCCTGATCATTCAATGGCACAACATCTCCGGGAAATATCGAGTATGATTAGAGAACTGAAAAATGATGGACACATTCTTACTGATGAGCAGTAGGTATAGGGAGTGATCCGTTCTCTTCCAGATAATTGGGATACTATGAAGCAAAATCTTATCCACAATGAGAGTATCAAGACCTTTACTGATGTAGCTCGATATGCTAAGCTGGAGGCTGAACGCCTGGAATCCTTAAGGTCTACCGGACATGCATATATTGCTGAAGGGTCTAGGGGTGCTCCTGGTAAAAAGCGTAAGCGCTTCTAAAAGAAAGATGGTAAAGGTCATGGTAAGAATTGTGCTGCTGGACAGTTCAAGAAGAACAAAGGTAAGGGTAAGTTCTTCAAGGAAGAAGGACAAGTCAAAGTTGAAATGCTACAAGTGTGGAAAAAAGGGTAATTTTGCTCGTGAATGCTCTTAGCAAAATAAGGTAATACATTGTTCTAATGCTCTTGGTGAAATATATGTTTCTAGCACTGTATTGCTTACTGACTCTTATCCTTTGTGGACAATAGACTCAGGAGCCACAGACCATGTAGCTAAAGAAAGGGCTGCTTATGTGGAGTTTCGTTGACTGCCAACTGGGAGCAAATGGATATACGTAGGGAATAATGCAAGAATAGAAGTCAAGGGAATTGGCATATGCAAGCTTCAGTTGCTTGGTGGTAGGACGTTCTACTTGCATGATGTTCTCTTCGCTCCGGATATTCGAAGAAACTTAGTATTTGTTGTTCTTCTTAAAATGGGTTTTACTTTAAATTTCCGTGGTAATTATGTTGACATCTTTAATGATGCTGTTCATTTGGTTTCTGGATATTTGTTAAATGGTTTTATGGTGTTAGACATTGAACCTCATAGTAATTATGTGCATGGTTGTTTTTCAATGGTTGCCTCTTCTAGTGCTGATAGTGTTAATGACACGATTTGGTATGCTAGATTAGGGCATATTGGATAAAATAGAATGAATAGATTAGCAAGAGAAGGATTGCTGGGTCCTTTAGCTAAAGTGAATTTGTCCATGTATGAGCACTGCCTTATTGAAAAAATAACCAGGAAACCATTTGGCAAAGCAGTTAGGGCAAATTTACCTTTACAGTTAATTCATTCGGATATATGTGGTCCAATGAGTGTGAGGGCAAGGCATAGAGCCTCTTATTTCATTACTTTTATAGGTGATTTCTCGCGTTATGACCGTGTTTATCTTATTTCTCAAAAGTCAGAGGCATTAGAATGCTTTAAACAATATTTAAATGAAGTTGAGAATCAACTTGAGAAAAAGGTTAAAGCCTCAAGAACAGATCGTGGACGAGAATATTTGTCTTATCACTTTTAAGGCAATATGTAATGAGAAAGGAACAATAAGACAATTAACGATTTCCGGTACTCCATAATAGAATGGAGTAACAGAGAGGAGAAATTGGACTCTTCTCGAGATGGTTAGGTCGATGATAGTGCATGCTAGTTTGTCGATCTCCTTTTGGGGTGACGCATTGATGACAACTGCTTATATACTTAACCATGTGCCCTTCAAGTTAGTTCCATCGACTCCCTATGAATTATGGACAAGTAGAAAACCTAATTTAGATAATCTAAGGCCTTGGGGGTTAGCTGCATATGTCCGTGATACTACCTATAAGTATGGAAAGTTAGGCCCAAGAGGGCGAAATGTATCTTTATAAGATACTGTGAATTTTCAAAGGGATATGTGTTTATTGGTGAACAATTAGATGGAACTGTATTCGAGATTGAATCACGGGATGCAGTATTTCTTGAAAATGAGTTTTCAAGTCGAGGTGAGGTAGATAAAACTACTTCTCTGTATGAGAGAGAAGAAATGGATCATGAGACAACTATGGGTGAACCTCTTCTATCTTAAGAAAATATTATATTACCTGGTGAATCTTCTTTTCAAATACTTGATCTGAGGAGTTATAGAAACCCCTTTCCTCATCGAAGGTTTGAAATAGAAGGGGAAGCGTTTATGATTGCTCCCATGGAAGAAGAAGAACCTCGAATTGTGGATGAAGCATTTAACTGCCAAGCTAGAGAACAGTGGGAGAATGCTATGAAGGAAGAATTAGCCTCAATGAAAAGTAACGATGTCTGGGACTTAGTTGACCTACCAAAAGGGCGTAAGGCCATTAGGAACAAATGGGTTCTCAAGATAAAATATAATGTTGATGGGTTAATTGAGAGATATGAAGCCCGACTTGTTGCTAAAGGTTATACTCAATAAGAGGGTATAGACTACTAGGACACTTTTTCTCTAGTTGTAAGATTTGCCTCTATTCGTTTGATTCTAGCCATTGTGGGGCAATTAGATCTTGAATTGCACCAGATGGATGTTAAAATGGCTTTCCTCAATGGTGAACTTAATGAAGAGATCTATATGGAACAACCCGAAGGTTTCATAGTAGAAGGTCAAGAACACAGTGTGCAAATTGAAAAAGTCAATTTATTGGCCTTAAACAAGCATCAAGGCAATGGAATATGAGATTCCTTTATGTAGTTTCATATAATTTTGAAATGATAAGTAATGACCATTGCGTATGCATAAAAGCCATTAAAGAAAAATTTGTAATATTGTCATTATATGTTGATGATATCTTGTTGGCCGGAAACGATAATGAATTTGTCATAGAAGTCAAAGAATGGTTATCTTCTAATTTGACATGAAGGATATGGGAGAGGCATTTTATATTTTGGGGGTCAAGATAATAAGAGATCCCATGTATCATAGCAAGTCTAAGCATATCGATATTAAATATCAGTATGTAAGAGATATAATTGCTAAAGAGCAAGTTAAATTGAGATATATCTCTATTCATCGAATGCTTGCTGATCCTTTCACTAAGCTATTAGCTCGAAATGTTTATGCAGATCATGTAAGATTTTTGGGCTTACGTAATTTGTAATGTACTTATGAACTATTGAGCTATAAACTCAATTGATATAATGGAATTTCATTTAGATAAGCCATAATCTACTGATAAGGATTGTACATACATGTGATTGGTTTATTGTTTGGTTAAGAATGTTCATGAGTAGATAATAAAGCATGTCAGCAGGTTGGAGATTGGTCTTCTCGCATGGACAATCGACTCTATGCGCTGTGTGTGGAGATTAGACGGTTTTGAGCATATAGCTAGGATATATGGAAAGAGACGACTCAAAACGGAACATTGTCTTGACATGAAAAATAAAAGTCAAGATGAGATCATTCTGAATACCTAATGATCGAAGTAAATGCTAAAAGGGATATTTACTTAACCTGTTGAAAAGCCGGACATGAGTTCATTAGGAGGTTAGCAAGAAAATATGAATGAACTCAGGTTAGGTACTAAGATGTGTCTGGACTTAAGTCTGTACGATGTTAAAGTTACTGAACGAATAAGACATGTGCTCTCTTAAGGAGAAGGTAACATCGTAGCATGTGATTCATACCACATGTGCTTAAAAGGACAAAGGGTTAGTAGGAGAATGGTCCATGCTTCTCTACTATGCGAGTCCCTTGAGATCATTGGATCTCAAATTCGTACCCTTATGGACTTTTGGCAGTAACTCAAAAATTTCAATTTAGTGTTGCTACTTTAGCATGCTACCTATAAGCCATGGATGATTCGGTTTAAAGGGGCACGTTTAGGAAAGCAGCTAATTGGAGTTGGAGAGTTACTAGTTGAAAAGAAAGATTACTCTTATTAACATTCGTACATGTATTCACTGGCTGGCCAATTATGCTGCCTGTTTAAGGTGGGTATCATAATTGTGATTACATTGTAATGAAAGTGGTTAAGCATGTTCTTGTTGATTAATTAATAAAGGGATCGGATATGCTTGAACCGATGAAATAGAGAGTCTGGGGTACTGCAAGATATTGTGGTGAGTCTTTTTTCTTTTGACGAGTGACTATGTATTCCTAACTGATACATAGCGATATGCTCGAGTATTCTTGCGGGTCACACGGGTTACTTGCCTTAGTATGAAGTGATTGGTATATTGAGGTTATGGTGATTTGGGTCTAAGTTGATCCATCACGTGCGAGTGGAAGATGTTACAAACTTGTGTCAGATCCGCCCATGATGGGTCAAACCCGATCCGAATGTATCCACTTACCCTGTCCACTTACCCAATGGTTAACAGGGTAGTGGGTGATTGTAAAAACGGATATGGGTCTTGGTTATAAGAACGAGGGGATCGATGGTTGTTTAATTTTTAAAATAAATACAACTCTTTTACTTGACAAAAGATAACCTTGAGAAAAATAGATAAACCTGCATGACGATCATGAAGGCATTTAGTATGTGAAATCAAAGTGTGGTTCATCTCGTAATCATACTTGGATCAGGCAAGATCATAGGAGAAAGAGGACGAATACGATCCACTTCATCAAACGAGGTTTGAATTTCAAATTGTTATTTTAAAATCTAACATTGGCCCGATACAACTCTTCCCCTTCTAGCATGAGGGTCCAATAGGCCCAGCCCAATAAAACAGTGAGAAATAAAAACAAGGAGATTTAGATTAATTTTTTATTTTTAGCTCGATCGCTGTTGTATCATTTTTTTTTGGGAATAGATTAAGCTGGTTACGTACTGGTATGTCAGTTTTGTATTGACCATATATATATATATTTGTTTTGTTAAACAAAATCTCTATTCCATATGGTAAAAATGATTACAACGATGACCTGTCGTGACGTAAGGCGAAATGAGCTATAGGAGAGTTTCCAGGGACAGATAACATGAGTTAAGTCTTTCTCTCGTTGATCAAAACTTGGGACAATAACTAGACATGTGTTGCGCTGAAACTAAATGAAATTCGTTAAATTAAGCACCTTGGCCGAGGATGCAACATCGGCCAGGAGCGGGACTGGCGTCGGCAAGAGTCGGCCGAGGCTCTCGAGACTGTGGAGTTAGTCGAGAGCAGAGTCGTGGACCTGAGGCTGAGGCATCGGGGCTACCGGGGATGATCGTCCGGGACTGAGTCGGGAACCCGGAGACGTCGGGATGGAGTCGTCCATGCCCTATTCAGCTTCTCGGATGTGGGATGCTTCGCTGGAAGACTTGGGATGGAGCTGGATGATATGAAAGCAGCCTATCAGGAGTTATACCGGTCATAAATTTGATGGTTCTTATAGTTCTTACTAATTGAGATATATGAACTTTCTAAGAAGGCAACACATCTATACAGCTTTGTGCGTTAAATCTTTTGTCAAATATCTTCTTCCACCAATTTGGATCCAAATGTAGATCTGGCCTAATGAGCGAGCTAAGTGGTTCTAGCGTTGTGATTTACACCTGATTATTTTCTTAGGAACTATCGGTACCTCTTGTAATCCTATTTTAAAGTTGAATTAGGTTTTAAATATGATATGCTGAAAGTTCTTTGATAAAGGTGTTTTCAAATTTAAAATCACTCTTTAATTTAGTTTTGAGAGAAGGAAGAACTCTGTAATTAACAAAGAGCAGCTGAATTTCTTGTTCCAGACAGCTGTTCTGATCCTATGAGGTTATGTGAAAGTTTGAAACTGGAACTAGGCTCTCTTTTGAGAGTTTCAGTATCATGCATGCTTGGGAAGTTAGAAACTAGGCTCTCTTTTGAGAGTTTCAATATCATGCATGCTTGGCTGAAAACTTATGCATCATCAATGTGGTGGGAATCCTAGTGTCGTAAAAGCGCTCTTAGCTGGCATTAAAAAGCTGTGCTAAAATTTAGCAATTGAATATCTCATTAGAGGATAATATTTTAAAGGATGACAGCCTTGTCCTTAGGGAGTACTGTCCTGATTGTGCTAAGTTGTCTGATGTGCTATTGGACGAGCTCGAATGACCTTCGAGTTGCAGCATATGAGTGTTTAAAGTGGAGGGAACATGGCTTGGATAACTTGGAGCACATACGTGGGAAAGTGGAGCCTAGGAGCTTCACAAATACTTCTTCTGGAGTTCCAGTTTTATAGCAGAATCAGTTGGTGTTTCTCCAAGCCAGTTGCAACCTAATAACAATGATTGGAAATCAAGCTCCATTTGCTAGTTGCTTGAGCAACTAAACAACCGCATGAAACTGTCGTTATTGCAACTACTGCAACGTGGTGTTAACAGCAACATTGGAAAAAAAAATCAGTTTTTTTGTAACTAAACATGTCCATACAGCATAATATCATGCAACAGATGAAGACTTAGTGAACATTTTTTGTTGTGGTTCCTTGCGGCAACTTGCAACAATATATAAATCGAAACAACAATTGTGAGAAGTTGGCCTAGATGATATAGCAGAGCATCATTAGATTGCCATCCAGAGATTAGACTGCCCTAAACTGGATGCCCCTATTATTTATCTGTTGTACATGGGATACTATTACCATGCATTGCTGGGAGATGCACCTAAAATGACAGATTGAAAGGGTTGCCAATAGGCTTAATCAGTTTGAAACTTCCAACAACATCCCTGTTTGACATGCCCCCATTTCATGTAAAAGTTTATTTGTGGCATCACAAAGTCTTGGATTGCAGGTTTAATGGTCATTCCTACTTATCTCTTCCTTTTCCTCCTGCTTGCAACATGGGATTACTGTGTTCCATTTAGTTTGTAAATTTCCTTCTAAATATCATGATATGTAAGCCTTGAAATAGAAAGAGTAACTGTTATCTGCTCATGAATGTCTTATGGTGTTTCAGTAGCCGTTTAATTTTACTTCCATGCATGCTATCATCAGTCAATCATGTTTTGCAATGAGACTAACTTAACGTTTAATTTTAATGCATAAGATGCTTGCTGGATTTTGGATTACATATTAGATGCTTGCTGTATCATCCGGGCTGGTATGGATTACTTAATTTCAAAGTACCACTCATTAAATTTCATTCCTCGACATCCCATCAAGAAAACTACTCATGATACCCTACATATGTATCGCGATACACATATGTATCGGGATACTTAAATTATTTATAAATTATTTAAATTATTTACAAATTATAATTTTTTTTTGTAGATGGATGAGCATGGATGGAAATCCGGTTTTTGTAGATGGATGAGCATGGACGAAAATCCGGTGAGGTGTAGTTTTACCGGATGACTTATATTCACCATGATGGCACTTTTGTCAAAGAGTCGAGAGACTTATATGTAATTATTTATTATAATTTATTTCATACAACGATTTTAATTTGATTTTATTATTCAGTAAGATCTAACTAATTTTTTAAATTAATACAGGAAAGAGCTACAACTCTTATTGCTGAGCGTATCGATGACTCTACAGCATCTATGCAGAATAGTCATATTGAGGTCGAGGTGTTTATGGGACTGATGGGACCGGAGTGCTATGGTCGAGTGAAGGGTTATGGAGTTGGAGTAACCTCTACTCAGTTATTTGAGGTAGTAGATATACATGTGATGTTGTAGATGGTGTTCATGATACACGTGTTCGCAGACTTGAGCAGAAAATAAAGGAGATGCAATAGAGGAGTGTCGTCGATAGAGCAGCGATGGAGGAGATGTAACATAGGAGTGCCATCGATAGAGCAGCGATGGAGGAGTGCCGCTGACAGAGCAGCGATGGATTTCATGAGAGCATATTGAGCAGCTGACATCTATTGTACAGATATTTGTTCCACATCAGGTAAATACATATATTATTAAATATATATTCTTATAGTAAATCAATTATTTATCTAATATATTGTCATTGATAGTTTCGCAAATTAAACATTTTTAGTTTTTCTTATAGGCTCCTGGAGAATCAGATCCTTGCAGACAGAATGACAACCTTCCTCCTACAGATCATTGACCTCGGTTTTTTTATTTTATATCTTCTATTTTATATATTTTTAAATTTTATTAAACTTTAAATTGTAGCAAACTTTTTTATAGTGGATTGTAATGAAATTTATATTTGGAATTTTCATTTGGATGTGAAGAATGTATGCAATGTGATTTTTTTGTTTGTTATGATTGCATAACCAAGTAGATTTGTCATTCTTTGCCTTTTTATATCAAATTCTGTTTTTTCTGTCATAAGGAGATAATCCTTTTTCACAATTTTCATCTTAATCTTCTCACATCTTCCTTGTCAAAAGTGTTCAAATCCAGATCTGATGTCTCTAAAGGTGATAAATCAATTTTGTTTTACTTCTGCTTGACCATGAGGTTGTTAACCGTAGTCCTAGGCTTCGAGTGTAACTGATCTAAAGCCCAAAATACATTCATGTACTCATTTCTATTAATTATTATTGTCTGTTCTCACTTCTTTCATTTATCTTGTGTAGACCCAAGCTCTGAAAAAACCTAAACTACCAAAGAAAGGCATCCTGCATAAGTGATTCTCTCTGGTTTCGAGTCATTGAACACAGGTCATAACTTGCTGAGCCATAAAACTAGATGTTGTTGGCTTTCTTGTGTTGAAAGGTTTTTGTTTTGCTTGTATGGTAGACCTAGCCTAAAGATTGTAATACAGGTTGTATGATCTGATCTCTGACACCAAGTATTTATCTTCTATAAGATTACAATTACTTATATTATATTATATAAGAAAACAAATGATCCATGTTTTTTTGTTATTTCTACAATCTATGATTTTTATTTATTTATTTATTTATTTGTTTTGCCCTTGTGTCAGCGAAGGATTCAAAGCATCTCAGACGGGGTTAAACTTTGAACTAGCTTTTCCAATTAGATACTTTTGGTTGTAAAATGAAGTAATTACATCCTTATTGTACATTTGTTGAAGTTATTCAGATTTGAATTGAAATTTATGTCTAAGTTGGGTAACTCTTCAGTTTTATTTCCATGCCATGTATTTCATTATCAGCGGCCTAAGTAGGTGAACAGTTTAGCCCTCTAAAATAGGTGTGGGTATGCTATTGTTGCCATGTTGAGAACAAACAATGATGAATGATATTTGCGACTGTTAGTTGCTTTGAGAACTCTAGCACGAGAGAGGTTAACCGGGGCAACGAAAAAGAAAGAGGAACATATTATGTTGGTTTTTTTTTTTTGGGTTGGGTTACAAGCTGTTCAGTTAGATTAATGACAAGAATACCCTCATATGCATACTAACAACTGGAATTCAAATAACCGTTAATTTAAAGAAATTAGTAAAAGTCTCAAATTGACATTTAAAGAAATTAGTGTGGAGGAGCAAGATTGAATGGAGATAAGCAGCGCTGCAGGCAGGTGGATTAATATGGAACTTGCTCCTATGGTGCGGAGATCACAGCCAATCAGGCAAAATAAGCTACTGGGAAGTGTACCAGAATAACCTTCCACAGTTTTCTAATTGTCTGCATCTTCCTTTGGCTTCTTCTAATGGTAACGTGTTTCAGGGGGTCAGTTTTGGCAACCTCAAATAAATGAAAGGCCTCGTAATGGAAAGTGGGGGAAGAATACGTGTTAGAGATAATTGGTGTTTGACTTACATGCAGGGGTGAAGATCCTCTGCATACCATTTGGCTTTATCCAGGTAATGGTCTAAATATTAAATTCTCTTGGGGTGCAGATAATTGTCTTAATCCTTAGAAAATGATCGTCTTAACTAGACTCAAGTGCCTTTATCGATGTGTGCATTGGAATTGATTACTTGCATGACAGTCACAGCTGTGAGACCAGTGTCCATAAGAAAACAAGCGGCCTTTGTTTGAGATCATGGTCTACCGTATAAGGTGAACTTTTCTTTTTTAAATGATCTTAAGTTTGATAACAAGATCAATCGTCCCATTATGGAGAGCCAGGATGGAGGAGTGCTATGTTTATCTGCTCATTAGCAGACTCAGGACCATGGTGGTTCTACTATCATTAATCTAGGTGGATGATCGAGTTATACACGATTCCTGTGGGTCTACTATATTAATCACCATGATCGTCTGACTGGCGGATCCTTTCAATATCCTCTGATGAAACTGCTTAGAGTGGTGGCGATTGATAAAGGCAGTTAGAAGGATGGAATTTATGTTGACAATTGGGTTGGTTACAGGGTTAGCATATGCTGTTGATAAAATCACTGATGGCAAGAATAGAGTGATTGTCTGCTGGCCTTGGTGGGCTCCATAAGCAAGAGCCCAACTTAAGCTCTTTAAATCCTATGGGCTGGCAACTCACCATCAGAGGAACTTGTTGACCGAAAAGTATTAATTAGGTGGCCTATAGCTGACCATTTCTTTTATTGTGACTTCTTCACTTGTACTGCATGGTGCGTATCCTACCAATATTTTTCAAGCATGCTTCCATGGGGCATATACTCTTTTATCTGATCAGCTTAGCTTGCCATTATGTTCTTGAGTTAACAATTTGACTTGTTATAATTATTTATTTCTTCCTTTTTTTTTTTTTTTTTGAATTCACTATCAGTCATCCTCAACCAGTGTTCTTTTTCTTCTAGGACCCTTGCAATAAATCTCGTTCATTGTCCAAGTTGCTCTCTTTACCATGAATTCTTTGTTTTTATTGCCCATGCTGTGCTCAACACTCACCACTATGTTCTTTGCTGCTGAAAACTCAAAACAATTTGAGTGTTTCCACAAATGCTGTGTATGTCTAATGTTTTCCTAAAAGAAAGCAAACAAATTAAAATCTTTGAAGAAATGAAATGGGATGATATTATTATCTTTAAAAATAAGAATACACAGGGCAATGCTTTCATCTTTCATCCTTCTAAATAATAATATCCAAGTTGTTGAAGGGCCAAAACATGAATCTTTTAATTTTCAAATGTCACTATTTGTCTCTAGTTGGTCTAGGAGGTTAGATGAACCTTGGACCCCTTGATTTTTATTTTTTTGGTACAGACGGATGATCGCACTATTTTAGTGCGAGTCAATACAGATAGATCAGAATACAAGATTTGTTTAAGTACAGGGGCAGGAGTCGCTCTGTTTCCAAATCCAGAACTCAGCATGATGAGCCAAAAAGGCTGATATCCAATTAGCCGTAGAATTGGCTTCACGATAGATATGACGGATAAACTAAATGTCATGGAACCTTGGACCCTTTAATGTAAAGTAAAGAAGTAAGCAAAAAGGTAGTTTGATGGAATCTATTGAAATCTGCTTAGCAAGTAAAAAAGTTAATGTTAGCCAAAGATTAAAATTGGCTGGAAAGGAGTTTTGAAACACAATGAGCGCAACCCTGCCAATCCACTTATCCGATACTTTTTTCATAAAAGATTTCAGCCCTTACATTACCGACGCTAAAAAGCGGCAATGTAAGCGTTGGATTTTACCCTGCCGACTCTTGATAGCGTCAACGATTTAGCTACGAACGCTAACTCACATCGGCAGCTTAAACACTGCTTACCCTAAAAAGCATCGGGACGAAGGGTGAAAAGTTTGTTTATTTTTTTCTACGCTAATAAGCGTTGGGAAAGATTTTTTTAAGCGTTGTTAGGCCTTAAAATTGTTGTAGGATCTTGTGCCTTCGTATCATCCCTTGCCTCTTCGAAGACAAACGATGAGCGGATTTCCTTACTAATCTTGCTTCCTCCGAGCGCAAATCTGTTCCTATACTTTTTGGATGGAGAGTTTCCCTCCAGTGTTTCATCCTGATGTGTAACGAGTAAAACAAGGGGAAAAAACACCTAAGGGATGATGGCTATTTCATGCATGCATAAAACTTCTGACAACAAGAATAGGACTGTTACCTGCAATCAACGCTTCATTCATCTTTCATATCATCATCAATTTGGTGATAGGGCCAATGCAGAATATGGCGAGAAAGTAGGAACAGGTCGGCTGTCATTCAATTATTGTTCAAATGGAATATTGATAGCTATCGGCAACCACCTAACCACCTAAATGGAGCAGAATACGTTTGACACGTTTTGGTTACCACGAATAGTTGCCAGACTGGACTTTGTTTGATGGGCCTAAAAGTGAGCATTTATCACCAGCCGAATCAAAGATAGCATCATGATTTATGAAAGTAATCTTAGAATTCAGTCACTGATAGTCAGAAAAGAGATTTGATTACTAAACACGCTTCAATGTTTCTTCTTATCTGCACTATCTTTGGAGCTCTTTTATGGGAGCTAGATATGGTGATTGAACTCCTTCATGGACGTTCAGTATTCCCGCAGCTATTTATTCTTCTAAAAGGAGGTTAGTCGGTATGGTCCGACTATCTTGAATAGCATCTCGTAGATGATTAGAGATGGCTCCTCGATCGATATTGTTTAGGACATCTGGATTGCTAATCTCCTCCTTTCTCGATGGTCTATTTTCATCAGCACTGATGTTTCTACTAGCATGAGGGTTAAGATATGATCTCTTAGGATCCTTCCTCCCGGTTCACCTCATGGTGACCCGTTTATTTGG
Organism: Calamus simplicifolius; assembly: GCA_900491605.1. NCBI lineage: Eukaryota > Viridiplantae > Streptophyta > Magnoliopsida > Arecales > Arecaceae > Calamus > Calamus simplicifolius. The sequence goes on along the minus strand of UESW01004959.1, from coordinate 452,654 downwards.
AGAGGAGTTATTTCGTCGGATTCTTGCTATTCCGATCATCCCAGGGAACACAGTCGATACTAGGTTATGGCGAGATCATGTCTTTCTAGTGTTCCCACCAGGACCTTATGAAGGTTTATAGGCCACAGCCTAGTGCATGAGAGATGCTGCTTGGATTTGGAAGCTCCTTATCCATCCCAAGGTTCAGCTTTTTATTTAGAAGCTGGTGTGGGACTGTCTTTCTACCTGTTCTCTGCTCTCTCGGAGGGGATTGGCCATCCAGGCTACTTGCCTATTGTGTGGGCAGGAGGAGGAGACTTCAGACCATGCCCTCTTCATTTTCCCTAGAGCGAGATGGATATGGTAGAGGATGGGTTATTACTGCAGAGAGGATGAGATGGGTTCGACGTGGCTTCCATTCCTTGACTATCTGTAGAGGGCCACCCAGCAGCAGGTGCCCTTTGGGCTGATACAGCCAATAAGATTTGGTTATCGCGTAACCAGCTTATCTTTACTGATGATATCATATCTTCCCACTAGATTGTGCGGAAAGCCAGATCTCTATCCACAGAATTTGCACTTCATCGAAATGCTTCTGACTCTGACACCTCTGGCCACTGGGGTTCCCCTGCTGCTTTGGCAGTGAACCAGCATATGGTTTTCATCTCTTGGGAGCCCCCCTTTTAGGGTTTATCAAAATCAACTTCGATGAGAGTGTTCGGGAAAGACTAGCTGGTTTAGCCTTTATTATTCGAGAGCATGATGGAGTGTTGCTGGCAGCGGATAGTTTTGGCATCCTTGACTCCGCTGTCCCTATGATTGAGCTTTATGCAGCTTGGATCGGTATTTTCTATGCCTCTCAGATTCTTCACGCTCATAGCCTTCTCATCAAGGGGATTCTTTTACTGTCATCCGCTGGCTTCGGAAGGAAGGCTACAACAAAGTCCCCTTCAATCCGTTGCTTCATTGTTGGCCCAATTATTGATTTTGATGATTAATAAAAGACATGAGTATATTGACTATGTTTCTGATAGATTTAATAAGTGTTTCAGGGATTAAAAATGTTTAATCAATCAAAAGGAATAAAGAAATAAGTTTTGAATCAAAATGTTAAAAGAATTTTTCAAAGTTCAGAACTTGGAGTCGACACCCAACTAGTCAGGAGCCGACCCCAAGGCGTATCAGATTTCTGGATTTTTGGCACGGTCTGGAGTCGACACCCAGAGTTTTGGAGCCGGCTCCAACCTGAGATATAGAGAAGTGTATTCTGATTCAGTTTCTAGAGCCGATACCTAGAATTCGGGAGCTGACACCTGAGAGTTCGGGAGCCGACACCTGAGTTTCTGGAGCCGACTCTAACCTGAGAACAGTGAGCATGTTTTTATGGATATTTTTGGAGCCGACACTTTTAGATTGCTGAGCCAACTCCCGAAAGCGACGAGCCGACACTTAATTTTCCCGGAGCCGACTCATCAACAACTTTTTATTTGCTATTTTTGGATACCCGATTTGGAGCCGACACCTAAAAGTTGGAGCCGACTCTAACCTATCAGGAATGGATTTTCATTTGTCAGAACGGGCTCCAACGGTAAGATTTCTTTTTACCTAACCTCTAACGGCTATTTTTCTTTGTTGTAGGAGTATCCAAGCATCTCACAACAGCTAGATTTTCCACCTAAACTTGGATTAAGAGATATATAAAAGGGGGAAACCATCGTTTAAAAGAAGGGAAAAAAAAGAAAAAAGAAGAGACTAAAAAATTCGAAAAATCTTGAGGAAGAAATCAAAGAGGAAAGACTCAAAGCTCAAATCCATCAATCCAGAAAGCTCAAAGAGAAATCCACAAGCTTTCAAGTTCAAATCAAGGAGATTTTCATCATTAGAAGAAAGAAAGCAAAAGCCCAAATCCTCAACTTCTCAACTGCAAATTTCGTGAAGAATCTGAGCTGAGGCCTGATTCAATTTTTCAAAGGAGAAGAGGAAAAGAAGAAAAGAAGAAAAGCATACATTCAAACTTCAAACAGGCTTTTCTATCCTTTTTATTTTATTTTTATTTGCTCATTTGAGGAGCTGCTGTATATTCAAAACTCTATTTTTCATTATTGTTTGCTAGTTCAATCGGGGATTGAATTAGTGGAGGTAGTATACCTCGGTACAAGCTAAGGATAGCTTGTGTTGGGTTTTGTGCTGGTGAGCCCGGAAAAACCAGCTGGGTTCGTTGTGATCCCGGGGAAAACAACAAGTTTGAGTTGTGAGCTTGTAAAACAACTCGGCTGTAATCAAGAGGATTATAGTGTGGACCCAAGTGAACTTGGGAGTGGACGTAGGTGTTGGATACACCGAACCACTATAAAATCTTTGTGTTTGCCGTGCTTATTTTCTCTCTCTCTCTCTTTATTTGCTTTGCATTTATTTGCACTCACTCATTTGCAACAAGTTTTAAAAGTTAAATTTTTTTAAGAACCCAATTCACCCCCCCTCTTGGGTTGCCATCTGGGCCAACAATTGGTATCAGAGCAAGTGCTCATTTAGAATTTGATCTCACGATCAAGGGCTAAAGATCCAAATGGCAACACAAAGTGGTCTCATTTGCTGAAGGTCATTCTACGAATAGACCTCCTTTATTTAATGGTTCCAACTATTCTTATTGGAAAGCTAGAATGAGAATATTCATTCAAGCTTCTGATTATGAATTTGGGTGTAATAATAATGGACCTAGTACACCCACACACTTAGTTGATGGTTCACTAGTTCCTAAACCCGAAAGGGATTGGAATGATAATGATAGGAAAATGGCTCAGCTTAATGCTAAGGCCATTAATGTTTATATTGTTCCTTAGATGCTAATGAATTCAACCGAATCTCACATGTAATTCCGCAAAAGAAATTTGGGATAGGTTGGAAATTACCCATGAAGGAACAAACCAAGTAAAGAATCAAAAATAATATTTTGGTTCATAAATATGAATTGTTTACATGGAACAAACTGAAACCATCACATGCATGTTCACTAGATTTACTGATATTGTGAATGGTTTAAAAGTCTTGGTAAGACCTATACTAATGCTGAATTGTGCGCAAAATTCTTAGGTCACTACCAAGATCATGGGAAGCAAAGTCACTGCAATCCAAGAAGCAAAGGACCTCAATGCACTTACCTTTAGAGGAGCTTCTAGGATCCTAATGACCCATGAGTTGACAATGAAGCAGCATGTAGAGGAAACAAAAGAAGAAAACATTGCCCTCAAAGCTGCAGAAATGGAAGAGAGCAGCAGTGATGAGGAAGATGATGATGATGAGGAGACTGCTCTCTTGCCAAAAATTCAAAATTTATGAAAGAAGGAGACCCTTCCATAAAAAAAATTTGGAGCAAAGATGGAAGGAGAAAAAGAAAAAGAAAAGGACAAAAAAAGAGAAAGACCCCTTATATGTTATGAATGTAAAAACCGGGCACTTTAGATATGATTGTCCTCAATTGAAAAAGGCCTACAAGAAAAAGAAAAAGGCATATGGCAACATGGAGCTAGTGAAGAATCTCTCGAAGGAAGAACAAAAGGAAGTTGCAAACATTTGCTTTATGGCAAACGACGACGATGAGGTAAGTTCTGAAACTCATGATTTTTTGATGAATTGTTTGATGCTTTAATGAATTAGTTAGATTTTAAATTTTGAAAAAGAAAACAAATTTTTAAAAATGATAATTTAAATCTTGCAAAGAAAGGATAAACTTAACTCATGAAGTTGAAGAATTGAAATCTGAAAATAAAATTTGTTAAAAGATAAAGAATCAATTTCTAATGAAAATGTTAATTTAAAGAAAGAAGTTGATAAATATAAAAATAGTTGATAAATTTACATATAGCTCAAAAACTTAATTTGTTAGAGTAATCAAAAGCTGTTTTGATAAAGCTGGATTAGGTTATAACCTAACAAGAAACAAAAATTTAAAAATTTTTTAGAAAAGTAAAAATAATTTCATGTTATTGTTGTAACAAAAAGGACATAAATCATTGAATGCAATTTTAAAAAATAACAAGAATTAAATATTAAAGGAAAGAAAATATGGGTTCGAAAGGAACAATTTTGTTGCTACTAACCATGAAGGACCCAAGAAAGCTTGGGTACCTAAACATAAAGTTTGATTATTGCAGGAATGTCTTGTAGCCAAAAGATCAAAGAAAAGTGGTATCTTGATAGTGGCTGCTCAAGACATATGACGGGTGACAAAGAGAATTCATCACCCTTGAAGAAAAGAAAGGAGGAGTTGTTACATTTGGCGACAATGGTAAAGGTCAAATTATGGGCCTTGGTAAAGTTCGATAACTCCATCTTTTATTGAAAATGTACTTTATGTTGATGGTTTAAAGCATAATTTAATTAGTATAAGCCAATTATGTGATAAAGGTTTAAAGTTTCATTTGAATCTTCTATTGCACTTTCTAATCCTATTGATGATAGCATTGTATTTACTGGTAGAGAATGGCAATGTATACTTAATTGATTTAGACAAATTGTCTACTAGTAATCATTGCTTAGTTGCTGACAATGCTATAATGAAGATTGGATGGTTGTGGCATCGTAGATTAGGTCATGCAAGCACACACCTTATTTCAAAACTAATTAAATGGATTTAGTTAAAGGTTCCTAAAGTTAGATTTTGAAAATAACAAAATATGTGATGCATGTCAATTTGGAAAACAAACTAGAAGTTCTTTCAAATCTAAAAATTGTTTCAACTTCTAGGCCACTAGAGCTACTTCACATGGACCTTTTTGGACCAACTAGAACCACAAGTCTAGGAGGAAAGAAATATGGTCTTGTGATTGTAGATGATTATTCTAGATTCACTTGGGTAATGTTTTTAGCTCACAAAGATGAGACTTTCTCGATATTCTGAAATTCTTCAAGAAAGTCACAAATGAGAAAAACACTACCATAGTGTCTCTAAGAAGTGATCATGGAACAGAATTTGAAAATCACTTATTTGAAAGTTTTGCATTGAAAATGGATTAATCATAATTTTTCTGCACCTAGGACTCCACAACAAAATGGTGTAGTTGAAAGAAAAATAGGACTCTAGAAGACATGGCCCGTACCATGCTATGTGAAAGCAACTACCAAAGTACTTTTGGGCGGAAGCTATTAACAGCATGTTACATCTTAAAGAGCTTAATAAGACCAATTTTAAAGAAAACACCTTATGAATTATGGAATGAATAGAAAACCAAATATAAAATATTTTCATGCATTTGGATGTAAATGTTTCATTCATAATAATGGTAAAAATAACTTAGGAAAATTTGATGCTAAATCTGATGAAGGAATATTCTTAGGATATTCAACAACTAGTAAAGCATATAGAGTATTTAACAAGAAAACCTTAATTGTTGAAGAATCCATTCATGTAGTTTTTGATGAATCTTTAGCAGTTCTGAAAAGATTGATGATGAGGAAGATACAAATAATTGAAAGATCTTGAAAAACTTAATATTGAAGTATCTTCAGATCATGAACAAGAAGCTAAAGATGATGATTCACCTAAGGATGATGTTATTATACTAATCATAATGATAGATCTTCCTAGAGATTGGAGATATGCTATAGTCATCCTAAGGAATTGATTATAGGTGATCCATCTCAAGGAATAAGAACTAGATCATCTATGAGAATATTAGTAATCATCTTGCATTTGTATCACAAATTGAACCTAAAACTATTGAAGAAGCTGAAAAAGATAATAATTGGATGTTAGCAATGCAAGAAGAATTAAATCAATTTACTAGAAATAATGTATGGACCTTAGTTGAAAGACCTAAAAATCATTCAGTTATAGGATCAAAATGGGTATTTAGAAATAAATTAGATGAAAATGGCATAGTAATTAGAAACAAAGCTAGATTAGTTGCAAAAGGATATAATCAAGAAGAAGGTATTGATTTTGATGAAACCTTTGCACCTGTAGCTAGATTAGAAGCCATTAGATTATTACTTGCATTTGCATGTCATATGAATTTTAACTTATTTCAAATGGATGTTAAAAGTGCATTTTTAAATGGATTTATAAATGAAGAAGTTTATGTAGAACAACCACCAGGTTTTGAAGATCATGAATTTTCAAATCACGTTTTTAAATTGCACAAAGCTTTATATGGTTTGAAACAAGCACCTAGAGCTTGGTATGATAGGTTAAGTAAATTCTAATTGAAAATGATTTTACAAGAGGAAATGTTGATAAAACTATTTTTGAAAAGAAAATAAAGATTTATTGTAGTACAAATATATGTAGATGATATTTTTGGTGCTACTAACAATCTCTTTGTCAAGAATTTGCTAAGTTGATGCAGGGAGAATTCGAGATGAGCATGATGGGAGAACTCAACTTCTTCCTTGGACTCCAAATCAAACAAAGCAAAGAGGGAATCTTTATCAACCAAACAAAGTACACAAGAAAATTCTCAAAAGTTTGGTATGGAATCAATGAAACCCCTCGGAACACCAATGAGTCCTTCATGCAAGCTGGACAAAGATGAAGAAGGTAAGAAAGGTTGATCAAAAGTATTATCGAGGTATATCGGATCCCTACTTTACTTAACAGCAAGTAGACCAGATATCATGTTTGCTGTTTGTTTATGTGCTAGATTTCAATCTGAACCTAAAGAATCACATTTAATTGCTGTTAAAAGAATACTAAGATATCTAAGTGGAACAAAAATGTAGGTTTATGGTATTCTAGAGACTCAACATTAAACCTAATTGCATATTCTGATTCTGATTATGCTGGATGTAAACTTAGATAGAAAAAGCACAAGTGGTGCATGCCATTTTTAGGAAGTAACTTAATCTCATGGTTTAGCAAAAAGCAAAATTCAGTTGCATTATCAACTACTGAAGCTGAATATGTAGCAGCTGGAAGTTGCTGTGCTCAAATCCTATGGATTAAGCGACAACTTGAAGACTATGGTATCACACTTGATAAAACACCTATAAGATGTGATAACACAAGTGCAATCAATTTAACTAAAAATCCAATTCAACATTCAAGAACTAAAATTAGATATCATTTTATAAGAGAACATGTAGCTAATGATGAAATTTGTCTTGATTATGTTAACTGAAGAACAATTAGCTGACATATTTACAAAACCTTTAAGTGAAGAAAGATTTTGTTATCTTAGAGGAGAATTAGGATTTGTGATCCTTTGGAATGATTTTGAAACCCCTAAGGAAATTATCTAGATTTCAATCAATTTCTTGAATTCTCATGATTTTAAGGAAATTTATCTAGAATTATCAATTTGATTCTCCAATTCCAAAGATTTTTTCAAAAATTTATGAATTTTGACAAGTTTCGGAAACTCATTATTTTTCTCTGAAACTGTCTGGAGTCGACACCTCGGAGTCGACTCTGTGTCGCTCTCGGTCTGACCTTGGAGCCGACACCCCTTAAGCGAGCCGACTCCAGTCGGGCGCTGTGTTAGCGACTTGGAGTCGACACCCTTTGCGGGAGTCGACACCTGGTGGTCCAAATTGATTATATTAGGGCAGAGTCGACACCTTCTCATTTCTTCTCCAAATCCTCCAAAACCTCTCCAAACCTCCCAAACCAAATATTCCTCAAATCAACCATTCCTAAGATCCATGGCACCTAAGCGTAGGGGATCTCTTTGATGCTCCCGTGTAAAGGAAGCGTACGGCTCGACGTCCGTGAACCTCTCCGCGATTCTTCTTCAACCCTCTGATAATCCTGCCCCTCCTCTCTCAGGTAGATACCCTAGCTGGGGAGTCATTACCATGGGAAGGAAAGGTGATTTTGATTTCTTTGAAGCCGAGGGTTTTCAATTGGTAGACAAATTAAAGAGATTGGGATAAGGTATGTTCTTTGGATGTTCCCACTATCCAGCTCTAGTTAAAGAATTTTACAATTTATCTAGAGGAGATGGTGGAATTGTTAGTTCAGTAAGAGGAAAAGAATTCATCTCACAAAATTTTAGAAATCTTTTGGATTCCTGTCACTGGACTGCAACATTCACAGTGAGAGATCAGATGCTTTATCAAGATGCTTAGGAAGGGAAGTAACTGAGTTTGAAGAAGTTAGGCAAATCAATTGCCCTTGAGCTTAGATTTCATAACATTTGTGGTAGGATTCTATTTCCCAAGACTGGTTTTGAGTATGTCTCAGAGCGAGACATTGTGTTATGGATGTATTTTGATGGGTCAGCCAATCAATCTTGCTGGAATGATGATATGGTATATGGCTGAGGCCGGGGGCAAGAGGAGATCTTCATTGCCTTATGGCATGATCCTAACCTATTTAGAAGCCAAGGAGTTGTTATTTCTGAGAGCCATGAAAAACCTAAGGCACACTGATTATTACAGCTTGGCTACTGTGCACAGAATGGGGTTTGTGAAAGTGGATGGTAGATGGGAAAGAAAAGGTCATCTGGATGAGAGAGCTGAGGGCCTGACCTCTGAGGCAGGTCCATCAGTGAGCATCCTCACAGCCTAGCAGATCCACCTCCACCTACTCCTGCTCCTGCACATGTCCACTGCCTTTCATCCATTGGTTTTTCTGATATTCAGTTAGAACAGCTTAAAAGTCTTTTTGCTACTCACAAGGAAGAAATGAAAACAGAGTTGAAATAGTTTATGAATTTAGAGAAATTATTATTCTTTGGATGAAAGAGTACAAAATTGAATCCACTCTTGGAGCCTCCGAATCTTTAAAGAATGATCTCAAGAATATTTTTGAAGAACTTAAAGATATGGAGGAGATTCAGAGACATTCAAATGCAATGCTGAGCTTCAGGACAAAATTATGACTGCATGTGCATTTGTTGATAGAAGACTAAAGGCTTTTGTCAAACTCAAAGTGAAGGAATGAAAAAATATTAGAAGATTGCAAAGACTTCTTAGAAATTATCTTGTAATGAAGTTTCTTTGATGTTATGATGTAATGAAGTTTTAGTTTTTTGATGTAATGAAGTTTCTTTTGCAATATGATGTAATGCTTAACTTTTGAAGTGTAATGAACTTTTTGATACTTAATGAATATCATTTGATCTTTGAAGCATCTCTTAATTTTGTCATTTAATTTGAAACTTCTTAACCTTTTTGTTGATTACAAAAAAGGGGAGAAGTAATTGATAGTCGTATATGCATTGAAAGTTATACATTGGCTTAATTAATTGCACATCATTGAAAGTTTGATAAATTTGATATTTGTTTAATTGGTATCAAACATTAAAAGTTTACTTTAAAAGGAAGAATAGATGTTAAATTGAGTATCATAGGGGGAGCTACCTCATTCAGGGGGAGCTTACCTATGAGAACTAAATATTTGAGAAATTTGATTTGAAAATCTTATTGTTTAATCATGCATATACTCAATGTTTTTATAATCATCAAAAAGGGGAGATTGTTGACCCAATTATTGATTTTGATGATTAATAAAAGACATGAGTATATTCACTATGTTTCTATAGATTTAATAAGTGTTTCAGGGATTAAAAATGTTTAATCAATCAAAAGGAATAAAGAAATAAGTTTTGAATCAAATGTTAAAAGAATTTTTCAAAGTTCAGAGCTTGGAGTCGACACCCAAATAGTCAGGAGCCGACCCCAAGGCGTATCAGAAGTTTCTGATTTTTGGCACGGTCTGGAGTCGACACCCAGAGTTTCGGAGCCGACTCCAACCTGAGATACAGAGAAGTGTATTCTGTTTCAGTTTCAGCCGACACCTAGAATTCGGGAGCCGACACCTGAGAGTTCGGGAGCCGACACCTGAGTTCTGGAGCCGACTCTAACCTGAGAACAGAGAGCGTGTTTTTATGGACATTTCTGGAGCCGACACTTTTGGATTGCGGAGCCGACTCCCGAAAGCGACGAGCCGACACTTAACTTTCTTGGAGCCGACTCCTCAACAACTTTTTATTTGCTATTTTTGGATACCCGATTTGGAGCCGACACCTGAAAAGTTGGAGCCGACTCCAACCTGTCAGGAACGGATTTTTATTTGTCAGAACGGACTCCAACGGTAAGATTTCTTTTACCTAACCTCTAACGGCTATTTTTCTTTGTGTGTAGAAGATCCAAGCATCTCACAACGGCTATATTTCCCACCTAAACTTGGATTAAGAGATATATAAAAAGGGGGAAACCGTCCGTTTAAAAGAAAAAAAAAAAAAAAAAATAGAGAAAAATCAAAAAATCTTGAGGAAGAAATCAAAGAGGAAAGACTCAAAGCTCAAATCCATCAACTCCAGAAAGTCAAAGAGAAATCCACAAGCTTTTCAAGTTCAAATCAAGGAGATTTCCATCATTAGAAGAAAGAAAGCAAAAGCCCCAAATCCTCAACTTCTCAACTGCAAATTTCAGTGAAGAATCTGAGCTGAGGCCTGATTCAATTTTTCAAAGGAGAAGAGGAAAAGAAGAAAAGAAGAAAAGCATAATTCAAAGAGCTTCAAACAGGCTTTTCTTATCCTTGTTTATTTTATTGTTTATTTGCTCATTTGAGGAGCTGCTGTATTCAAAACTCTATTTTTCATTATTGTTTGCTAGTTCAATCGGGGGATTGAATTAGTGGAGGTAGTATACCTCGGTACAAGCTAAGGATAGCTTGTGGTTGGGTTGTGTGCTGGTGAGCCCGGAAAACCAGCTGGGTTCGTTGTGATCCCGGGGAAACAACAAGTTTTGAGTTGTGAGCTTGTAAAACAACTCGACTGTAATCAAGTGGATTATAGTGTGGACCCAAGTGATACTTGGGAGTGGACGTAGGTGTTGGATACACCGAACCACTATAAAATCTTTGTGTTTGCCGTGCCTTGACTTTCTATCTTTCTCTATCTCTTTATTTGTGCTTTGCATTTATCATGCACTCAATCTCATTTGTTTCAATCACATAGTTTTAAAGAGTTAAATTTTTTTAAAGAACCCAATTCACCTCCTCCCCTCTTTGGTTGCCATCTGGGCCAACATTCATGACATTTGGTCTATTCTTCGGAAAGTCCACGGAGCTCAGATTCGGCATATCTATCGTGAGACTAATTCTATGGCTGATTGGGTAGCGGCCCTATGGCCCGTCATGCTGGGTTTTGGATATGGAACCAGGACGACCTCTGTTTCCTTGTATTTAAATAAATATTGTATTCTGATTTATTGGACTGACTCACATTAGAATTGTATAATGGCCTGTAAAAAAAAAAAGGAGAAAAAAAAAGAGACAGCACTATGCTGACTCATCTCCAACTGCTGTCACCATCGCCCCACTCTAGGATTTAAGCAAGCACTGGAAATCAAATTCCCCGCATTGTCTAAATTGAGGATAGATGCTGTGGTTCCTAAGATTAGCTCGCATGACATAATCTAAGTTCGGTCCTTGTTTAAATCGAAAGGCGTGATAACAAGCGAGCGAACTCGATCCAATTTTCGATTAGCTTTTCCGTCCTCTATGGCTGTATCGTGATATTTAGTTCAAAGGGCGACCTTGATGGGAAAGAATCCGTGTACGAGCAAATACTAGCAGACCGTAATACGCAGCGGAATAATAAATAAAAATGCGCAAACTACACAATCACAGAAACATCAAGATTTACATGGAAAATCCCTTCAAGATAAAGGAAAAAAAACCACGGCAAGCCAGAGAAGAAGATCCACTATAAAATAATAAATATCCAAGTCTCAAAGTCCCTTGCCAGAACTTGAGAAACAATCACAAGAGAATAATAGGGATATAAGGATTACATCACCGAAAAATATGGTCTCCTACGTTACCTCCTTATTTTCTTCCCTTCTCTTCTTCTTCTTCTCTTGTTTTTCTTCTGCAGCACCTTCACGTGATTCCTGGAGTAGAAGTCCTCCCACGTAGTTAAGCACCAAGCAGCAGCCCTTCCTTCTCTTCCCCTAGCAATTCCATGCTCCTAGAAAAAAGAAATACGTGCTACATGCTTCTCTTGTTTTTTTTCAGACGGCTGCTCCTTAAAAAAGAGAAAACCCAAAAAAGGAAGGCGGCTACTCCTTTTATAAAAGAGAGAGAACAAATCCTGATGGAAAAAGGAGTAGCGCTCCCTTTTGCCCTAATGGGCTGAATAAGTGGGCCATGGGCCCAACAACCTCCCCCTTCAGCCCATAAGGGAGGCTGTCTCATGCTTCCTTAGTGTGAAATCATGCCGACCAGCTGTCGGCATATCTCTTGCCTTTCTTTTGATAAGGTCTTTGTCAACATGTCTGCCCCATTTTCATCTGTGTGAATTTTCTGAAGCTGTAACTGCTTCTCTTCAAACACATTTCGAATCCAGTGGTATCTCACATCTATATGCTTTGACTTGAAATGAAAAGTTGGGTTCTTGCACAAGTGGATAACGCTCTGGCTATCAAATGTACCACATAATTTTTCTGTTTCAATCCCAATTCATGTAAGAATTCTTTCATCCACAGCATCTCCTTACAGACCTCGGTAGCAGCAATATATTCTGCCTCTGTGGTAGAGAGAGCTACACACCTTTGCAATCTGGATTGCCATGACACAGCTCCCCCTGCAAAAGTAAGTATGAAACCTGATGTGGACTTCCTTGTATCAATATCTCTCGCCATATCTGCATCTGTGTAACCAATCAGCACAGCTGGACCACCCCCAAAGCTTAAACAAACTTTGGAGCTTCCTCTGAGATATCTGAAGATCCACTTCACTGCTGCCCAATGCTCTTTCCCTGGATTTGCAAGAAATCTGCTAGCAACACCCACTGCATATGCGATGTCTGGCCTCGTACATACCATCGCGTACATCAAACTTCCGACTGCTGAAGCGTAAGGAACCTTCTTCATTTTCTCCTTCTCCTCATCACTTGAAGGACTTTGCTCTAAGCACAACCTGAAGTGACCTGCAAGAGGAGAACCAACTGGCTTTGCATTGATCATACTGAACCTATCAAATACCTTCTCAATGTACTTTTCCTGTGACAACCATATTTTCTTGATTCTTCTATCACGGAAAATCTGCATACCCAGTATTTTCTTTGCTGGTCCCATATCCTTCATTTCAAATGAATTGCTCAGCTTCTTCTTCAACCTGTCAATCATAGACATATCTTTCCCAAGAATAAGCATGTCATCAACATAAAGTAGGAGTATGACAAAATCCTCACTAAACCATTTGATATACACACAATGATCTGAAGCCATTCTTTTGTATCCATTTTCAGCCATAAATGAATCAAATTTCTTGTAGCACTGCCTTGGAGCTTGCTTCAGCCCATATAAGCTTTTTTTCAATCTACAGACAAGATTTTCTTTACCTTTGACTTTGAAGCCTTCTGGTTGCTCCATATAGATTTCCTCCTCCAAATCACCATGAAGAAAAGCTGTCTTCACATCTAACTGCTCAACCTCCAAGTCTAGACTAGCAGCAATACCTAGAGCAACACGAATTGAAGACATTTTAACAACAGAAGAAAAAATCTCTTCAAAGTCAATACCTTTCTTTTGACCAAAGCCTTTCACAACTAATCTGGCCTTGTACTTTGGTTGAGAACAATGCTGTTGAGTCTTTAACCTGAAAACCCACTTGTTCTTTAAAGCCTTCCTTCCTCTTGGTAGTTCCACTAAATCATATGTGTGGTTCTTCTGTAAGGCATCCATTTCTTCCAGCATACCTACTAACCACTCCTTTTTCTGCTCACTTTCAACTGCCTCCTGGTAACATTCTGGTTCACCTGCATCAGTAAGCATTATATATTCATCTGTAGAATACCTTTTGGAAGGTTGACGTTGTCTGATAATCTTTTCAGCTGAGGCTTTGTAGGAGGTTGCTCCTGATCTCCTTCCTGCTCAACATGTCCTACAGGTGAGTTAATACCTGCTCCTGCACTATTTTCTTGCACATCTCCCCTATCACCCTGATTTACTAGAGGAGTAACTGGATCACAGTCTGTTAATCCTCTTGCAGAAGACTTGACTGACACCTCCTTCTTGAAGTCTTGAAGGTTTGATCTTCAAAAAATACCACATCTCTGCTTCTGAATACCTTCTGCTTTTCTGGATCCCAAAGTCTATAACCAAACTCATCATGTGAGTAACCAAGCAAAGCACATTCTTTTGTCTTACCATCCAACTTGGACCTCTCAATGTCTGGAACATGTGCAAATGCACGACAACCAAACACTCTCAAGTGCTATAAGAGACATCTTTTCCTGACCATACACTCTCAGCAACATCACCATCTAGAGCTGTACATGGTGACAAGTTTATTACATCAACCGCTGTCTTCAATGCCTCATCCCAAAATCTTTTAGGTAACTTGGACTGTGAAAGCATACATCTGATCTTTTCCATGATGGTGCGGTTCATTCTCTCTGCAATTGCATTATGCTGAGGAGTACCAGGAACTGTCATCTCATGTTGAATGCCATGTGATCTGCAATAATTATCAAATAACCCTGTGTACTCACCACCATTATCTGACCTTATACATTTCAGTTTCTTTCCTGTCTCTCTTTCAACTCTGGCATGAAACTCTTTGAAGACATTAATAACCTGATCTTTAGTCTTCAAACCATAGACCCAAACTTTTCTAGAAAAATCATCTATAAAAGTGACAAAATAAAGTGCACCACTGATGCCTAGAACATTAACTAATCCACTAGGAGTTTTTGTCCTCAGAGGACCACAAACATATGTATATATACGATCCAAAACATGCATTTTTCTAGATAAAGCAGGACTAGCAAAAGAAACTCTATGTTGCTTGCCAACCAAACAATCAACACATGGGTTCAGATGTACACCTTTGAAGTCTGGTAGAACTTCTTCCTTGGAAAGAACTTGCAGCCCCTTCTCACTCATGTGTCCCAGTCGTTTATGCCACAACTCCATGCTGAAGTCGTTCTCTGTAACATTCAACTGTTTACCATAAGCTTTAGCCTGCAACCTGTATAAAATGTGACATTTCTTCCCACTGGCTACAACAAGTGAACCTTTACTGAGCTTCCATTGCCCTTTATGAAATCTGCTATCAAAATCTTCATCATCAAGTCTTCCAACTGAGATTAAATTTAGCCTCAAGTCAGCTACATGCCTTACATCCTTGAGCACCAACTTACAGCCAAGATTGGTCTTCATATGGATGTCACCCATGCCAATGATGTCTGCTGTGCCTTGATTTCCCATCTTGACAACACCAAAATTTTCAGTCTTATATGTAGAAAAAAACTCCCTCCATGGTGTAGCATGATAAGAAGCACCTGTGTCAATCACCCACTCATGATTCTGACACTCACATGAGAAGATACCATCAGAAGTAGACAAAATCAAATAATCATCACTCTGCACAGTAGCTGTGATATTCTCCTTTGACTCTGTATCCTCCACTTATTTTTCTTTTTCTTACTCTTCTTAGGCTTCTTACACTGATTCTTGTAGTGCCCTTTCTCACCACAGTTATAGCAAGTAATATCTTTTCTTAACCTTGATTTGCTTCTACCCTTGTATGAATTGTCTCTATTTCTAGACTTTGACCGTCCTCTATTCTCTGAGACAAGTACCTGTGAATCAATCTGAGAAGTTGCTGAATTTTTCCTTCTTAACTCCTCATTCAACAAACTGCCTGTTACTTGACTCATGGTGATAACACCGTCTGGTGCAGAATTACTGAGGGAAACTACCAGTGTCTCCCAACTTTCTGGCAATGAACTGAGAAGTAACAATGCCTGCAACTCATCATCAAGAGACATTTTCATAGAGGATAACTGGTTATTAATACTCTGCATTTCATTCAAATGCTCAGCAATAGAAGCACCCTCTTTATATTTCAGATTCACTAGTTTTCTGATCAAGAAAGCCTTGTTGCCAGCTGTTTTTCTCTCATATAGACTTTCTAACTTTTTTCAAAGAGAGTTTGCAGAAGTCTCAGTGGAAATGGTGAAAGACACTATCATCCAACCATTGCCAATAAAACCGACTGCCTTCCGATCTAACATGATCCAAGCATCGTCTGTCACTGTAGCGGGCTTTGCTTTGACCCCTTCTAAAGGTCCATATAGATCCTTGCAATATAAGAGGTCCTCCATCCTTGGTTTCCATATCATCCAATTGTTTCCGTTCAGACTGATCATGCGGAAAACATTACCGGCCTCCATGCTCGCACACACACAAAAAAAATTCACAGGCTCTGATACCAGTTGATGGGAAAGAATCCGTGTACGAGCAAATACTAGCAGACGTAATACGCAGCGGAATAATAAATAAAAATGCGTAAACTACACAATCACAGAAACATCAAGATTTACGTGGAAAATCCCTTCAAGATAAAGGAAAAAAAACCACGGGCAAGCCAGAGAAGAAGATCCACTATAAAATAATAAATATCCAAGTCTCAAAGTCCCTTGCCAGAACTTGAGAAACAATCACAAGAGAATAATAGGGATATAAGGATTACATCACCGAAAAATACGGTCTCCTACGTTACCTCCTTATTTTCTTCCCTTCTCTTCTTCTTCTTCTCTTGTTTTTCTTCTGCAGCACCTTCACGTGATTCCTGGAGTGGAAGTCCTCCCACGTAGTTAAGCACCAAGCAGCAGCCCTTCCTTCTCTTCCCCTAGCAATCCATGCTCCTAGAAAAAAGAAATACCTGCTACATGCTTCTCTTTTTTTTTTCAGACGGCTGCTCCTTAAAAAAGAGAAAACCCAAAAAGGAAGGTGGCTACTCCTTTTATAAAAGAGAGAACAAATCCTGGTGAAAAAAGGAGTAGCGCTCCTTTTATCTTAATGAGCTGAATAAGTGGGCCATGAGCCCAACAGGCGACCTAACTTTCAAGATCCATTAAAATTCGAAGCTAAGCTCGGATTTAAGAAAATTGATCGCGGATCGGAACTCATAACAGAGTCACATGACCGCATGTCAGGTTTGGCAACGAGCGAACGAGATTTCCGACAAAATGGTCCACATGGGGCCACCATTCTCCCATCATCGTAAGACTTAATAGTCTTCCCGGCGATGTCTTTCTGATATTTCTTATGGGCATGCGTTGATCTTTTTGACAGTCCTCCTCAATTTATTAAGATAAATTATTTACAAGTGCTAATCAACAATTCAAATCGCAAGGTTGACCTTCATCCAAGAAGGCCGTATGTACGCCTTCCTCCGGCTATATAATGCTCGGCAACCGAGCCCTTCACATCGTCCAACCAAGGTAAAGAAGCCCCTTATATATATATAGAGAGAGAGAGAGAGAGAGAAAATATGTGTTCCATGACAGAGAAGCTTCATGCAGTGTGCATCCCCTACCCAGCCCAAGGCCACCTAACCCCCATGCTAAAGCTAGCCAAGATCCTCCGCTTCCATGGCTTCTACATCACCTTTGTCAACACCCACTTCAACCACAACCGCCTCCTCAAGTCCAGAGCCATCTCCTCCCTCGACGGCCTCCCGGACTTCCGATTCGAGTGCATACCCGACGGCCTCCCTCCTTCCGACGAGAATGTTACCCAAGACGTCCCCTCCTTTGCAATTCCATCCCCAAAAACTGCCTTTCCCCCTTCCGTGAGCTCATAGCAAAACTCAATGGCCCTTCTTCTCCTACCCCCACGGTGTCATGCATAGTTTCCGACGGGGTCATGAGCTTCACCCTCGACGTCGCCAAGGAGGTCGGAATCCCCGAGGTCTTGTTCTGGACCACTAGTGCATGTGGCTTCATGGGCTACCTCCACTACCAACACCTCCTTGAAAGAGGCATCTTTCCTCTCAAAGGTTGCTAACTTTCTTACGTTAAATCAATGCATACCATTATATTGATACTTATAATTCTTCTCTCTTAATTGGTGCACAGATGCTAGTGATCTCACCAATGGATATCTCGACAAACCCATCGATTGGATTCCGGGGATGAAGAACGTGCGGCTAAGGGACTTGCCAACCTTTTTTCGTGCGCTAGACTCCGAGGATATCTTGTTCAATTACGGTAACCGTGAGGCGCGGAGAGCGTCCATGGCGTCGGCGATCATATTAAATACCTTCGACGAATTGGAACGTCCTGTACTGGATGCGATGACGTCGATGCTCCCTCCTATCTATACCGTAGGCCCTTTATCCTTTCTCTCTCGCCAAATCCCTACGAGCCCATTAACATCGATAAGCTCGAACCTGTGGAAGGAAGAGCCAGTTTGCTTGGAGTGGCTCGAAGGGAGAGAGCTCGGGTCGGTCGTGTACGTGAACTTCGGAAGCGTTACAGTGATGACCAACGAGCAGCTGATCGAGTTTGCATGGGGCCTGGCAAACAGCAAGCACGACTTCTTGTGGGTGATCAGGCCTGACCTTGTGAGGGGGGACTCAGCCGTGCTTCCACCAGAGTTCTTGAGTGAGACCAAGGAGAGGGTTTGCTCGCAAGCTGGTGCCCGCAGGAGGCGGTGCTATCGCACCCGTCCATCGGAGTGTTCTTGACTCATAGCGGATGGAATTCGACGGTGGAGAGTATATGCGGTGGAGTGCCGATGATAAGCTGGCCATTCTTTGCCGAGCAGCAGACTAATTGTAGGTATGTCTGCACGGAGTGGGGCATTGGAATGGAGATCGACAACAACGTAAAGAGAAGGGAGGTGGAGGGGTTGGTGAGGGAGTTGATGGAAGGGGAGAAGGGGAAGGAGATGAGGAGGAGGGCCGTGGAGTGGATGCAGAGTGCAATCAGAGCAACGGAACCAGGTGGTTCCTCTTTCCAGAATTTGGAGCGGTTGTTTAAGGAGGTGCTGCTTTGAAGAAATTGTGTTCGTACTTCGTATAGATGTGCAGTCGGATTTGTAGTAAGATTTGTAAAGCTAAGGCTTATGAAACAGTTTATTTCCTATGTTTGTAATATGTCTTTTGTGTTGGTTTTTTTTTTTTTTTTCATTAAA
This sequence comes from Calamus simplicifolius, assembly GCA_900491605.1. Taxonomy (NCBI): domain Eukaryota; kingdom Viridiplantae; phylum Streptophyta; class Magnoliopsida; order Arecales; family Arecaceae; genus Calamus; species Calamus simplicifolius. The sequence continues at coordinate 433,799 of UESW01004959.1, read as the reverse complement.
GCGTATCGGTTAGATACGATTAAGATGGATTAAGGTGATCATATATTCTAATATCGAGGGATTACGTGAATTCAAATTCAAAATTTGAATTCATTATTAAGATAAGCATCCTCAATTGTATTCGTTTAATGCGACCCCTATAAGCTAACAAAAAAAATCAAACAGATGGAAGAACCTTACCCTCATCTGGAAGTAAAGTCAATCATAAAGGCAATGACTGAAGATATTTATGTATCGATCATAATTTACTTTATTTTTTATGATAAATATATTGGTCCTATATTTCGCATATATGATAGGGATCAACATATTTAATTTTAATCTATCATTTGGTATCAAAACATATAAAAATACCAAATATGTAATACGATAATAAAATGAGACTATTATGAAACAGTTTATTTCCCATTTATTTGCTACGGTTGTAATATGTCTTTCAATCCTGCCATGGATCATGCAATAAAATTATCTTGTTCTCTGCATTGATATACCCGGATAATACTGTCTCTATTAACAAACGTAGCTTGATAAAAATATATTAGTTTAAAGGGTAAATTATCATATGCGTGCTAATTTCTAAATTATAATTGCCTTCATTTATTACATAACAGTTATTTTGCAATGGTTATGGCATCTATATGGAGATTTGGAATCTCGCGAGTGCCCTGCTGGGGTTGTCCTGTTTTGATGTTGATGACATGTAACTTTGAAAGTTAGACGGAAATTCCCACTGACCTGGCCTCACATTAATTTGCAAAACCCTCTTGACTTAAAAAGTTGTCCCGACTTGATTTTCTTGGGACGAAATGGTTCATTTTCTTGATTCCAGAAAAAGTTTCTTGAGCTAGGAGCTAGCTATATATTAGCTCTCTTGGTTGGTATTTCACTGTACATCCTGTGGTTTATTTTCGTTCTTTCTCCATTGATTTTAAAGCTAAAAAACTATTTATTAGCCATATTCAAAAAAATTAAAATAAAAACAAGTAATGAGTAAACATAAATACAATAAAATTAAACAAAAACTTTTTAGGATGATGATAAATATTTATTTTATAAAATAAATATTTATATATTTAAAATAAAATAATTATCTCAAACCAATGAACATCTAGTTTACGGTATTAACAAAAATATTATATAAATAAATAAAAACTATGGAGTATGTAGAGAAGCTAGGTGTAGGCTATGGTTTTGACTGAATAATTTTTATTTATTTTTATAATATATTTTTATTTGCTATCATAGAATATGCATTTATTGATTTAAGCTAGTTTTTAATATTGAATATGTTAATATTTATTTTACAAGAATTTACTGTCATTTCAAAAGATGATTTTGAGTTGAGTTGAATATATATATTTTTTAATTTTAAAATTTATACGGATTTAATCGTAGAGCTGTGGTGAGATTTGGCCTTTGTTATCTCAATCAGTTCACACCAGGGAGAATGCATTGACCGAAAAACTGCATGCCTGTTGAGAGAGCAGCTGTAATGAATAAAAGATAGTGATGACCTCAGGAAAGGAGCTGATGTTCCTCAGCTCTGTAATGGTAGCTGCCGACATGAAATGTCCCGCTGCTCAAATGAATGCTGCGATGGAATGCTGTCTTCCTGACATTCCCATAGGGATTTTTTAAACAAATGTGTCAACCCTTCTCAACATTTGAAAACATGTACCACGTGTCGATCACGAAATGGTACCACGTATCAAATATGATGGTTTCCTATGAGCAAAGTCAGGGATAGAACTGCTATTATCATTTAAGGAGCAAACCCGGTGATAGATATGTAGAAATTTCTAAGCATGTAACTGACTTCAACTAGGAATGTAACTGAGTCGAGACAATTTTTGAGTAGCTCGAGATCGACTCAAAAAATACTTAAAATCGATTCGTTGCTTATCGAGTTGAGTTCGAGCTCAAGTTATTCGAGTAAATTATCGAACCGAGTTCGAGTATTAAAATACTCGGCTCGAAAAGCTTGCGAGCTTGATCGGGCTTACGTAACTTTTTTTTTTTAATATAAAAATTTATCTGATTAGATCAGCCGGCGATCAGCAGTTCAGTAGGGCTTTAAGATAAAATTAAAAAAAGTGAAAAACAAACCGTCGTTCGTCTCAGCGAGAAAATTAGGAAAACTAACAGTCACTCGTGAGTCCCTCACCCCCTCTAAAATCCTCTTTTGCTAACCTAAATTACCCCTCCAAAATCCTCTTTTGCTAACCTTCTCCTGCTACAATAACCCAGTCAAAACTCGCATAGAGTTATTTATTTATTCCATCTTTGATGAGTCATCGATGAGATCACTATATTAACATTAATCCGCAAGAACATTTGAATCACTAGATTCACCAGAATCACCACGGAGCAAAAAAGGGTCATGACTGACGCCCAATCACCCACCGTCCCTTCGTTGCCTTCTCCCCAAAGCCCATCTTCCCTCTGCGGCATGAGTGCGTGACTCTCGTCCCTTGATGGGGAAACAACAATACAGTAACAACAAATCACAATATGTAGCGGAGATCTATTCCCCCAACTTGCAAGAATCTGTGAGGAGCAATAACAAAAATATGGTAGCAATTGAATATCACAAACACATAAGAGACATCGAGTTTTTAACGTGGAAAACCCCTCAAAGCAAGGGTAAAAGTCACAGGTCGTTCAAATCAAAGAAATAGCTCCACTATGATCAAATAAGGGTACAAGAGAGTCTCAAACAAGAACAAAAATGAGTGCTCACAGCTAACCAAACAATAAAGCTAAGAAGCTTACAATAGAGAACCAAGAAGTTTAACAAACCCAAAAATAGAGCTACTATCTAACCTGAGTTTCTTGCACCTCAGACCTTGTTTCACTGATCCAACCGTTCAGAATGAAGAACCAGATGTTCCGAACCTTCTATCAAAATTTTCACTCGATCCAACGATGAACGAATCTGCAGTAGCGATTTTATGGTGGCTGCTCTGAGTATGTACGGGAAGGGCTTCTTCTTCTTCTTTCTTCTCGAATGGCGGCTCTCTTCTCTCTCTCTCTCTCTCAAAAATAACCTAATCTCACCCTAATCAGACTCACCACTTAGACAAGTGTGACACAAAGTGGGCTTACACATTTGGGCCTTTTCTTCACATATGAAGGGAGCCTAAACCCAACATATCTCCCCCTCACAACTATGTGGAGATAACCGCCAAACTGGCGATCTCACAACAAGTTTCAAACTTCCCTCTTAGTAATGCTTTAGTCATCCTATCAGCACCATTATTATTAATATAAATTTTAGCCAACTCCAACAGCTTAACATCCAAAACATCACGTATCCAATGATACCTCATATCAATATGTTTGGACCTCAAATGGAAAGTTGGATTCTTACCAAGATGGATAGCACTTTGACTGTCAACAAACAACAGATATTGGTTTTGAACAAAGCCTAGCTCCTGTAAGAATTTCTTCACCCATAGCAACTCCTTGCATCTTCAGTAATGGCAATGAACTCTGCCTCTGTAGTTGATAATGACTGCCAAGCCATAGCTCTCCCTGCAAATTTAATCATATAGCCCGAAGTGGACTTTCTGGAATCAATGTCTACAGCCATATCTGAGTCTAAGTACCCCACCAATGTAGGCTCATCACCTTCAAAACAAAGCCTCATACCAGTTGTACTACGAAGATATCTTAAAATCCATTTCAATGCATTCCAATGTTCTCTACCTGGGTTTGACAGAAATCTACTGACAGTACCAATAGCATGTGCTATGTCTAGTCTTGTGCACACCATTGCATATATCAAACTGCCCACAGCAGAAGCATAAGGAACCTGTTTCATATCTAATTTCTCAACTTCATTTGAAGGACTTTGTTTAGCACTCAGCTTAAAATGAGTAGCAAGAGGAGTGCTTACAGCCTTAACATTTTTCATCTGGAATCTTTGCAGCACCATTTCAATATAGTGTTCCAATGACAGCCAAAGTTTCTTCTCCATTCTATCACGCATGATTCTTATACCAAGAATCTGCTTAGCAGCTCCCATGTCCTTCATTGCAAATGACTTGCCCAACTGCTTCTTTAATATGTCAATCCTAGAAACATTTTTCCCAACAATAAGCATGTAATCAACATACAATAATAGGATAATGAAGTCATCATCAGAAAACTTTTTAACAAAGACACAATGATCAGAAGTAGTCTTCTTGTAGCCTTGCTCACATATGACAGATTCAAACTTCTTGTACCATTGCCTCGGAGCCTGCTTTAAACCGTATAGGCTCTTTCTTAGCCTACACATATAGTCTTCCTTGCCTTTATCTTGAAAGCCATTAGGTTGCTTCATGTAAATCTCTTCCTCCAAATCACCATGAAGGAAAGCAGTTTTCACATCAATTTTCTCTACCTCCAAATCAAGAGTAGCAGCCAAACTTAACACGGTTCTAATAGAAGACATCTTCACCATAGGTGAGAAAATCTCATTAAAATCAACACCCTTCCTCTGTCTGAAGCCTTTTACCACTAATCTGGCTTTATACCTTGGAGATGCAACATTACTATCATGTTTCACCATTTAAATCCACCTATTTTCCAAGGCCCTCTTGCCTTTAGGCAACTTCACCAAATCATAAGTGTGATTGTCATGCAAAGATTGCATCTCATCTCGCATTGCATCCAACCACTTTTATTTTTCTTCACTCTCAATGGCCTCTTCAAAACACTCAGGTTCTTTTCCATCAGTCAAGGTCACATACTCATCAGACGAATACCTTGTAGATGGTGTCTCTGCCTGTTAGACCTCCTGAGTTGACTTTGAGGTGGTTCAGGAGCATAACTAAGATTATCATCTTGTGACATCTCATGTTCCTCTTCAGCATCATTAGTTGGAACATCTAACTTATCTCCAAGCTTTTGATCATCAACATAATCATGTTGCTCATCTTGTTGAACACTACTCTTAGCATTATCCAGATTATGAACATTCAACCGAAATGGATCAACATCAATCAGCTTTTACCTTTTTTGGGTGTAGTCTTCTCCACCTTATCAATGTCTTCAATGGTTTGATCTTTCATGAACTCCACATCACGACTTCTAATAAGCTTTTTCTCAATAGGATCATAAAACCTGTAACCAAATTCATCTTGACCATAACCTATAAAGATGCACTGTCTCGTCTTAGCATCCAACTTAGATCTCTCATCTTTTGGAATATGCACAAATGCCTTGCAACTAAAGACTCGCAAATGATCATATCTGACATTCTTACCAAACCAAATTTTGTCTTGAACCTCACTGTCCAAAGCAACTGTAGGACTAAGATTAATAACATGCACTGCCGTGTACAGTGCCTCACCCCAAAAGTGTTTGGGCAATTTTGCTTCAGAGAGCATACACCTCACTCTCTCAATCAATGTTCTATTCATCCTTTCTGCTAAACCATTTAGCTGAGGAGTTTTAGGAGGAGTCTTTTCATGTGCAATACCCTGCTGCTTGCAATAGACATCAAAGGATCCACAATACTCACCACCATTGTCAGTACGAATACATTTCAGCTTTTTGCCTGACTGCCTCTCAACTAAAGCATGAAACTGTTTGAACTTTTCCAACACCTGGTCTTTTGTCTTCAATGCATAGACCCATAGTTTCCTGGAACAATCATCAATAAAGGTAACAAAATAAAGTGCACCACTAAAGGATTTTACCTTCAATGGACTACAAACATCAGAATGCACCAATTCAAGCAACTTTGACTTCCTTGAGGGAGGATGCTTCTTAAAGGATACTCTGTTTTATTTACCAGCCATGCAATGAGAACACTTCTCCAACTTTGCACTCTTCAATCCTAGAAGCATATCCTTTTTATCTAAGCAGTTCAGCCCTTTTTTACTGATATGACTAAGCCTTCGATGCCAAAAAGATGCCTTTATATCCACGACATTCACACTGTCTTTAGCAACCAAAGCTTTTGTCCAATACAGTTTAGAAATTTTCTTCCCTCTAGCCATAACCAAGTTACCTTTGGTGAGTTTCTACTTTATAGAACCAAAGTGATTATCATAACCACCATCATCAAGCATCTGCATAGAAATCAAATTAAAGCGAACATCCAGAGCATGTTTGACTCCTCGAAGCAGCAGCTGCATTCCCATGTTGGTTTGCAGGCAAACATCACCAACACCAATCACCTTAGATACACCATCATTACCCATCTTTAACACTCCAAAGTCACCAGAAGTGTAAGATGTGAAGAACTCCTTCCTTGGTGTAACATGCAGTGTAGCGCCACTTCAATTATCCATATGCTCTCATCTGATACAAGATTAACTGACTCATGGTCATGGAGAATAATAAGATCATCACCGGTAGCAGTGGTAATACGATCATCATCATCATCACGATCCTTCTCTTTCTACTTACCCTTCTTGCTTTTGTTCTCCCTTTTCCTTAGAAAATAATTCTTCTGTATGTGCCCTATTTTGTGACAATAATGGCACTCCACATTCTTGTATCTTGACTTGGACTTGCTTCTGCTCTTCTCTCTACGATCCTTTAGTTCTTTTCTCTGACTTCTCCCCCTATTTTCAGTGACAAGCACCTCAGACTGAGATGAAGTACCTTGTGCCTTCCTTCTCATCTCCTCATTAAGAGCACCATCCTTTGCCATTTTCAAAGTAACAATACCATTAGGGGCTGAGTTTGTAATTGAAACCCGAAATGTCTCCCAAGACTCTGGTAGAGTATTCAGTAGCCATAGTCCCAACACTTCATCATCAAACTTGATACCCATTCCTGACAATTGATCTAGGAGCCCTTGAAATTCATTCAAGTGATCTAAAATAGAAGTCCCCTCCTTGTACCTCAAATTCATCAGAGAATTCAACAAATATAATTTATTATTCCCTGATTTAGAGTCATACAATGATTCAATATTCTCCCACAAGGTTCTAGCATGTGTCTCATTAGCAATGTGATTATAAACATTATCTTCTATATACTGCCGAATAAAACCACAAACATGCTGATGTTCAAATTCCCATTCCTCATCAGACTTAGAATCCGGCTTCTTAGTAGCAAACACAGGAAGATGCAAATTCTTCACAAATAGTAAATCCTTCATTTTGCCCTTCCATAAATAATAATTAGTGCCATTCAGACAAACTATTTTATTTGTATTTGCCTTCATCATTCAAGCAAGTCAAATATCCCCAAACCAAAGAGCTCTGATACCACTCTGATGGGGAAACAACAACACAGTAACAACAAATCACAATATGTAGCAGAGATACATTCCCCAACTTGCAAGAATATGTGAGGAGCAATAACAAAAATATGGCAGCAATTGAATATCACAAACACACAAGAGACACCAAGATTTTTAACATGAAAAACCCCTCAAAGCAAGGGTGAAATTTATGTTGGAATTTTCATTTGGATGTGAAAAATGTATGCAATGTGATTTTTTTATTTGTTATGATTGCATAACCAAGTAGATTTGTCATTCTTTGCCATTTTAGATCAGATTCTATTTTTTTGTCATAAGGAAATAATCCTTTTTCACAATTTTCATCTTAATCTTCTCACATCTTCCTCGTCAAAAGTGTTCAAATCCATGTCTCTAAAGGTAATAAATCAATTTTGTTTTACTTCTGCTTGACCATGAGGTTGTTAACCGTAGTCCTGGGCTTCGAGTGTAACTGATCTAAAGCTCAAAATACATTCATGTACTCATGTTCTATTAATTATTATTGTCTGTTCTCACTTCTTTCATTTATCTTGTGTAGACCCAAGCTCTGAAAAAACCTAAACTACCAAAGAAAGGCATCCTGCATAAGTGATTCTCTCTGGTTTCGAGTCATTGAACACAGGTAATAACTTGCTGAGCCATAAAACTAGATGTTGTTCGCTTCTTGTGTTGAAAGGTTTTTGTTTTGCTTGTATGGTAGACCTAGCCTAAAGATTGTAATACAGGTTGTATGATCTGATCTCTGACACCAAGTATTTATCTTCTATAAGATTACAATTACTTATATTATATTATAAGAAAACAAATGATCCATGTTTTTTTGTTATTTCTACAATCTATGATTTTTTTTATTTATTTATTTATTTGTTTTGCCCTTGTGTCAAGCGAAGGATTCAAAGGCATCTCAGACGGGGTTAAACTTTGAACTAGCTTTTCCAATTAGATACTTTTGGTTGTAAAATGAAGTAATTACATCCATTATTGTACATTTGTTGAAGTTATTCAGATTTGAATTGAAATTTATGTCTAAGTTGGGTAACTTTCAGTTTTATTTCCATGCCATGTATTTCATTATCAGCGGCCTAAGTAGGTGAACAGTTTAGCCCTCTAAAATAGGTGTGGGTATGCTATTGTTGCCATGTTGAGAACAAACAATGATGAATGATATTTGCGACTGTTAGTTGCTTTGAGAACTCTAGCACGAGAGAGGTTAACCGGGGCAACGAAAAAGGAAGAGGAACATATTATGTTGGTTTTTTTTTTTTGGGTTGGGTTACAAGCTGTTCAGTTAGATTAATGACAAGAATACCCTCATATGCATACTAACAACTGGAATTCAAATAACCGTTAATTTAAAGAAATTAGTAAAAGTCTCAAATTGACATTTAAAGAAATTAGTGTGGAGGAGCAAGATTGAATGGAGATAAGCAGCGCTGCAGGCAGGTGGATTAATATGGAACTTGCTCCTATGGTGCGGAGATCACAGCCAATCAGGCAAAATAAGCTACTGGGAAGTGTACCAGAATAACCTTCCACAGTTTTCTAATTGTCTGCATCTTCCTTTGGCTTCTTCTAATGGTAACGTGTTTCAGGGGGTCAGTTTTGGCAACCTCAAATAAATGAAAGGCCTCGTAATGGAAAGTGGGGGAAGAATACGTGTTAGAGATAATTGGTGTTTGACTTACATGCAGGGGTGAAGATCCTCTGCATACCATTTGGCTTTATCCAGGTAATGGTCTAAATATTAAATTCTCTTGGGGTGCAGATAATTGTCTTAATCCTTAGAAAATGATCGTCTTAACTAGACTCAAGTGCCTTTATCGATGTGTGCATTGGAATTGATTACTTGCATGACAGTCACAGCTGTGAGACCAGTGTCCATAAGAAAACAAGCGGCCTTTGTTTGAGATCATGGTCTACCGTATAAGGTGAACTTTTCTTTTTTAAATGATCTTAAGTTTGATAACAAGATCAATCGTCCCATTATGGAGAGCCAGGATGGAGGAGTGCTATGTTTATCTGCTCATTAGCAGACTCAGGACCATGGTGGTTCTACTATCATTAATCTAGGTGGATGATCGAGTTATACACGATTCCTGTGGGTCTACTATATTAATCACCATGATCGTCTGACTGGCGGATCCTTTCAATATCCTCTGATGAAACTGCTTAGAGTGGTGGCGATTGATAAAGGCAGTTAGAAGGATGGAATTTATGTTGACAATTGGGTTGGTTACAGGGTTAGCATATGCTGTTGATAAAATCACTGATGGCAAGAATAGAGTGATTGTCTGCTGGCCTTGGTGGGCTCCATAAGCAAGAGCCCAACTTAAGCTCTTTAAATCCTATGGACTGGCAACTCACCATCAGAGGAACTTGTTGACCGAAAAGTATTAATTAGGTGGCCTATAGCTGACCATTTCTTTTATTGTGACTTCTTCACTTGTACTGCATGGTGCGTATCCTACCAATATTTTTCAAGCATGCTTCCATGGGGCATATACTCTTTTATCTGATCAGCTTAGCTTGCCATTATGTTCTTGAGTTAACAATTTGACTTGTTATAATTATTTATTTCTTCCTTTTTTTTTTTTTTTTTGAATTCACTATCAGTCATCCTCAACCAGTGTTCTTTTTCTTCTAGGACCCTTGCAATAAATCTCGTTCATTGTCCAAGTTGCTCTCTTTACCATGAATTCTTTGTTTTTATTGCCCATGCTGTGCTCAACACTCACCACTATGTTCTTTGCTGCTGAAAACTCAAAACAATTTGAGTGTTTCCACAAATGCTGTGTATGTCTAATGTTTTCCTAAAAGAAAGCAAACAAATTAAAATCTTTGAAGAAATGAAATGGGATGATATTATTATCTTTAAAAATATAGAATACACAGGGCAATGCTTTCATCTTTCATCCTTCTAAATAATAATATCCAAGTTGTCGAAGGGCCAAAACATGAATCTTTTAATTTTCAAATGTCACTATTTGTCTCTAGTTGGTCTAGGAGGTTAGCATGAACCTTGGACCCCTTGTTTTTTATTTTTTTGGTACAGACGGATGATCGCACTATTTTAGTGCGAGTCAATACAGATAGATCAGAATACAAGATTTGTTTAAGTACAAAGGGGCAGGAGTCATCCTGCTTCCAAATCCAGAACTCAGCATGATGTGCCAAAAAGACCGCTATCTGATCAACCGTAAAATTGACTTCACGATAGATATGACAGATAAACTAAATGTCATGAAACCTTGGACCCTTTAATGTAATGTAAAGAAGTAAGCAAAAAGGCAGTTTGATGGAATCTATTGAAATCTGCTTAGCAAGTAAAAATGTTAATATTAGCCAAAGATTGAGAGGAGTTTTGGAACACAATGAGCGCGACCCCGCCAGTCCACTTCTCCAACACTTTTTTCATAAAAGATTTTAGTCCTTACATTATCGACGCTAAAAAGCAGCAATGTAAGCATTGGATTTTATCCTGCCAACCCTTGGTAACGTCAACGATTAAGCTGCTCGCAGGGGCAGCTTAAACACTGCTTACGTTAAAAAGCGTCGAAAGCTTTTATTTACGGACGCGGTGCAAAACGTTGGTTTATTTTTTTCCTACGCTAATAAACGTTGGGAAAGATTTTTTTAAGCGTTGTTGGCCCTCAAATTGTCGTAGGATCTTGTGCCTTCGTATCATCCCTGGCCTCTTCGAAGACAAACGATGAGCGGATTTCCTTACTAATCTTGCTTCCTCCGAGCGCAAATCTGCTCCTATACTTTTTGGATGGAGAGTTTCCCTCCAGTGTTTCATCCTGATGTGTAACGAGTAAAACAAGGGGGAAAAAACACCTAAGGGATGATGGCTATTTTATGCATGCATAAAACTTCTGGCAACAAGAATAGGACTGTTACCTGCAATCAACGCTTCATTCATCTTTCATATCATCATCAATTTGGCGATAGGGCCAATGCAGAATATGGCGAGAAAGTAGGAACAGGTCGGCTGTCGTTCAATTATTGTTCAAATGGAATATTGATAGCTATCGGCAACCACCTAAATGGAGCAGAATACGTTTGACACGTTTTGGTTACCACGAATAGTTGCCAGACTGGACTTTGTTTGATGGGCCTGAGCATTTATCACCAGCCGAATCAAAGATAGCATCATGATTTATGAAAGTGATCTTAGAATTTAGTCACTGATGGTCAGAAAAGAGATTCTGATTACTAAACATGCTTCACAGTTTCTTCTTGATCTGCACTATCTTTGGAGCTCTTTTATGGGAGCTAGATATGGTGATTGAACTCCTTCTATGGACGTTCAGTATTCCCGCAGCTATTTATTCTTCTAAAAGAAGGTTAGTCGGTATGCTCCGACTATCTTGAATAGCATCTCGTGGATGATTGGAGATGGCTCCTCGATCGATGTTGTTTAGGACATCTGGATTGCTAATCTCCTCCTTTCTCGATGGTCTACTTTCATCAGCACTGATGTTTCTACTAGCATGAGGGTTAAGAATATGATCTCTTAGAATCCTTCCTCCTGGTTCACCTTCATGGTGACCCGTTTATTTAGAGAGGAGTTATCTTGTCGGATTCTTGCTATTCCGATCATCCCAGGGCACACAGTCGATACTAGGTTATGGCAGAGATCATGTCTTTCTAGTGTTCCCACCAGGACCTTATGAAGGTTTATAGGCCACAGCCTTAGTGCATGAGAGATGCTGCTTGGATTTGGAAGCTCCTTATCCATCCCAAGGTTCAGCTTTTTATTTAGAAGCTGGTGTGGGACTGTCTTCCTACCTGTTCTCTGCTCTCTCGGAGGGGATTAGCCATCCAGGCTACTTGCCTATTGTGTGGGCAGGAGGAGGAGACTTCAGACCATGCCCTCTTTATTTGCCCTAGAGCGAGATGGATATGGTAGAGGATGGGTTATTACTGCAGAGAGGATGAGATGGGTTCGGCGTGGCTTCCATTCCTTGACTATCTGCGGAGGGCCACCCAGCAGCAGGCGCCCTTTGGGCTGATACAGCCAATAAGATTTTGTTATCGCGTAACCAGCTTATCTTCACTGATGATATCATATCTTCCCACTGGATTGTATGGAAAGCCAGAACTCTATCCACAGAATTTGCACTTCATCGAAATGCTTCTGACTCTGACACCTCTGGCCACTGGGGTTCCCCTGCTGCTTTGGCAGTGAACCAGCATATGGTTTTCATCTCTTGGGAGCCCCCCTTTTAGGGTTTATCAAAATCAACTTCGATGAGAGTGTCCGGGGAAGACTAGCTGGTTTAGACTTTATTATTCGAGAGCATGATGGAGTGTTGCTGGCGGCGGATAGTTTTGGCATCCTTGACTCCGCTGTCCCTATGATTGAGCTTTATGCAGCTTGGATCGGTATTTTCTATGCCTCTCAGATTCTTCACGCTCATAGCCTTCTCATCAAGGGGGATTCTTTTACTGTCATCCGCTGGCTTCGGAAGGAAGGCTACAACAAAGTCCCCTTCAATCCGTTGCTTCATTGTTGGCCCAATTATTGATTTTGATGATTAATAAAAGACATGAGTATATTTACTATGTTTCTGATAGATTTAATACGTGTTTCAGGGATTAAAAATGTTTAATCAATCAAAAGGAATAAAAAATAAGTTTTGAATCAAAATGTTAAAAGAATTTTTCAAAGTTCAGAACTGGAGTCGACACCTAACTAGTTAGGAGCCGACCCCAAGGCGTATCAGAAGATTTCTAGATTTTTGGTACGGTCTGGAGTCGACACCCATAGTTTCGGAGCCGACTCCAACTTGAGATACAGAGAAGTGTATTCTGTTTCAGTTTCTAGAGCCGACACCTAGAATTCGGGAGCTGACACCTGAGAGTTCGGGAGCTGACACCTGAGTTTCTGGAGCCGACTCTAACCTGAGAATAGAGGTCATGTTTTTATGGACATTTTTGGAGCCGACACTTTTGGATTGCTGAGCCAACTCCCAAAAGCGACGAGCCGACACTTAACTTTCTCGGAGCCGACTCATCAACAACTTTTTATTTGCTATTTTTGGATACCCGATTTGGAGCCGACACCTGAAAAGTTGGAGCCGACTCTAACCTATCAGGAACGGATTTTCATTTGTCAGAACGGACTCCAACGGTAAGATTTCTTTTTACCTAACCTCTAACGGCTATTTTTCTTTGTGTGTAGGAGTATCCAAGCATCTCACAACAGCTAGATTTTTTACCTAAACTTGGATTAAGAGATATATAAAAAGGGGGAAACCATCCGTTTAAAGGAGAAGGGAAAAAAAAGAAAAAAGAAGAGACTGAAAAATCCAAAAAATCTTGAGGAAGAAATTAAAGAGGAAAGACTCAAAGCTCAAATCCATCAACTCCAGAAAGCTCAAAGAGAAATCCACAAGCTTCTCAAGTTCAAATCAAGGAGATTTTCATCATTAGAAGAAAGAAAGCAAAAGCCCCAAATCCTCAACTTCTCATCTGCAAATTTCAGTGAAGAATATGAGCTGAGGCCCTGATTCAATTTTTTAAAGGAGAAGAGGAAAAGAAGAAAAAGAAGAAAAGCATACATTCAAAGAGCTTCAAACAGGCTTTTCTTATCCTTGTTTATTTTATTATTTATTTGCTTATTTGAGGAGCTGCTGTATATTTAAAACTCTATTTTTTATTATTGTTTGCTAGTTCAATCGGGGGATTGATTTAGTGAAGGTAGTATACCTCGGTACAAGCTAAGGATAGCTTGTAGTTGGGTTGTGTGCTGGTGAGCCCGGAAAACCAGCTGGGTTCGTTGTGATCCTGGGGGAAACAACAAGTTTTGAGTTGTGATCTTGTAAAACAACTCGACTGTAATCAAGTGGATTATAGTGTGGACCCAAGTGATACTTGAGAGTGGACGTAGGTGTTAGATACACCGAACCACTATAAAATCTTTGTGTTTGCCGTGCCTTGACTTTCTATCTTTCTCTATCTTTTCATTTGTGCTTTGCATTTATCTTGCACTCAATCTCATTTGTTTCACAACATAGTTTTAAAGAGTCAAATTTTTTTAAAGAACCCATTTCACCCCCCCTCTTGGGTTGCCATTTGGGCCAACAATTGGTATCAGAGCTTGTGCTCATTTCTTGTTTGATCCAACGACCAAGAGTTAAAGATCCAAATGGCAGCTCAAGGTGGATCTTCATTTGCTGAAGGTCATTGTACCCATAGACCTCCTTTATTTAATGATTCTAATTATTCTTATCTGAAAGCTAGAATAAGAATTTTTATTCAAGCTTTAGATTATGAGCTTTGGAGTGTAATCACTAATGGACCTAGCACATCCACACACATAGTAGATGGTTCAATAGTTCCTAAACCTGAAAGGGATTGGAACAAGAACGATAGGAAAATGGCTTAGCTCAATGCTAAGGCCATGAATGTTTTATATTGTTCTTTAGATGCTAATGAGTTTAATAGAATTTCTACATGTATTTCCATAAAAGAAATTTGGGATAGACTAGAAGTTACCCATGAGGGTACTAATCAAGTCAAAGAACCTAAGATTAATATTCTTGTTCATAAGTATGAATTGTTTAGTATGGAACAAACTGAATCTATAACCTGCATGTATACAAGATTTACTAATATTGTGAATGGTTTAAAGAGTCTTGGCAAGACCTATACTAACTCTGAATTGATGCGTAAAATTCTTAGGTCTCTTCCAAGGACATGGGAAGCAAAGGTGACTGCAATCCAAGAAGCCAAGGACCTCAACACCTTACCTTTGGAGGAGCTACTCGGATCACTAATGACTCATGAGTTGACCATGAAACAACATATAGAGGAAGACGTCAAGAAGAAGAAAACAATTGCCCTCAAAGCTGCAAATTGAAAAGAGCAGCAGTGATAAGGAAGATGATGATGATGATGAGGAGACTGCACTCCTTGCTAAGAAATTCAAAATATTTATGCAAAGAAGGAGACCATTCCACAAGAAAAAATTTGGAACAAAGATGGAAGGTGAAAAAGAAAAAGAAAGGATAAGGATAAAGAGAAAGACCCCTTATATGCTATGAATGTAAGAAACCAGGTCACTTTAGATATGATTGTCCTCAATTAAAAAAGGGATACAAGAAAAAGAAAAAGGCATATGTTGCAATATGAGCGATAGTGAAGAATCCTCATCTGAGGAAGAATAAAAGGAAGTTGCAAACATTTGCTTTATGGCAAAAGAAGACGATGAGGTATACCGAAACTCATGACTTTCCTTTGATGAATTGTTTGATGCATTTAATGAATTAGTTAGTGATTTTAAAATTTTGAAAAAGAAAAGTAATTTTTGAAAAATGATAATTTAAATCTTATCAAAGAAAAGGATAAACTAACTCATGAAGTTGAAGAATTAAATCTGAAAATAAGAATTTGTTAAAAGATAAAGAATCAATTTCTAATGAAAATGTTAGTTTAAAGAAAGAAGTTGATAAATATAAAATATAGTTGATAAATTTACATATAGCTCTGAAAAACTTAATTTGTTATTGAGTAATCAAAGAGCTATATTTGATAAAGCTGGATTAGGTTATAGGCCTAACAAGAAACAAAAGTATGTTAAAAATTTCTTTAGAAAAGAACATAATAAAAATGAAGTTTCATGTTATTGTTGTAACAAGAAAGGACATAAAGCCTATGAATGTAATTTTAGAAAAATTAACAAGAACTTAAGTATTAAAGGAAAGAAAATATGGGTTCCGAAAGGAACAATCTTTGTTGCTACTAACCATGAAGGACCCAAGAAAGCTTGGGTACCTAAACAAAAAGTTTGATCACTTTGCAGGAGTGTCTTGCGGCCAAAAGATCAAAACGAAAGTGGTATCTTGATAGCGGCTGCTCAAGGCACATGACGGGTGACAAGGAGCAATTCATCACCCTTGAAGATAAAAGAGGAGGAGTTGTTACATTTGGAGATAATGGTAAAGGTCAATTATATGATTTGGTAAAATTCAGATAACTCCCTCCATTTTTATTGAAATGTTCTTTATGTAGATGGTTTAAAACATAATTTAATTAGTATTAGCCAATTGTGCGATAAAGGTTTCAAAGTTTCATTTGAAGCTTCTATCTGCACCGTTTCTAATCCTATTAACAATAGCATTATATTTACTGGATACATAAATGGCAATGTATACTTAATTGATTTGGACAATTTGTCTACTAGTAATCATTGCTTGTTGCTGATAATGCTATATAAGATTGGATGGCTATGGCATCGTAGATTAGGTCATGCAAGCACACACTTGATTTCAAAATTAATTAGAATGGATTTAGTTAAAGGACTTTCAAAGTTAGATTTTGAAAATAACCAAATTGTGATGCATGTCAATTTGAAAACAAACTAGAAACTCTTTCAAATCTAAAATATTGTTTCCACTTCTAGGCCACTAGAGCTACTTCACATGGACCTTTTTGGACCACTAGAACCACAAGTCTAGGAGGAAAGAAATATGGTCTTGTGATAGTAGATGATTATTCTAGATTCACTTGGGTATTATTTTGGCTCACAAAGATGAGACTTTCTCAATATTTATGAAATTCTTCAAGAAAGTCACTAATGAGAAAAACAATACCATAGTGTCTCTTAGAAGTGATCATGGCACAGAATTTGAAAATCATTTATTTAAAAATTTTTGCATTGAACATGGCATTCAATCATAATTTTTCTGCACTAGAACACAAAATGGAGTTGTAGAAAGAAAGAATAGAACTTTAGAAGACATGGCCCGTACCATGCTATGTGAAAGTAACCTACCAAAATATTTTTGGGCGAAAGCTATAAACACGACATGTTACATCCTTAACAGAGCCATAATTAGGCCAATTCTCAAGAAAACTCCCTATGAATTATGGAATAATGGAAACCAAACATTAGTTATTTTCATGCATTTGGTTGTAAATGTTTTATTCATAATAATGGTAAAATAATCTTGGAAAATTTGATGCAAAATCTGATGAAGGCATATTCTTAGGATACTCAACAACTAGTAAAGCCTATAGAGTATTTAACAAGAAATCCTTAATAGTAGAAGAATCTATTCATGTAGTTTTGATGAGTCTTTAGCATCAAGTTCAGAAAAGATTAATGATGAGGAAGATACAAATATACTAGAAAGAGATATTAAAAAATTAAATATAGAAATAGAGTATCTCCTTAATAGAGAAGAATCTATTCATCTTTAGCAAAGTATCTAGAACTTCAGAACATGAACAAGAAGCTAAAGATGATGATTCTCCTAGGGTTGATGTTATTGATACCAATCATAATGAGGTAGATCTTCCTAGAGATTGGAGATATGCCTATGGTCATCCAAAGGAATTGATTATAGGTGATCCATCTCAAGGAGTAAGAACTAGATCATCTATGAGAATATCAATAATCATCTTGCATTTGTATCTCAAATTGAACCTAAAACTATTGAAGAAGCTGAAAAAGATAGTAATTGGATGCTAGCTATGCAAGAAGAATTAAATCAATTTACTAGAAATAATGTATGGTCCTTAGTTGATAGACCTAAAGGTCATTCAGTTTTAGGATCTAAATGGGTATTTAGAAATAAATTGGATGAAAATGGCATAGTAATTAGAAATAAAGCTAGATTAGTTGCAAAAGGATATAATCAAGAAGAAGAATTGATTTTGATGAAACTTTTGCACCTGTAGCTAGATTAGAAGTAATTAGATTACTACTTGCATTTGCATGTCATATGAACATCAATCTATTTCAAATGGATGTTAAAAGTGCATTTTTAAATGGATTTTATAAATGAAGAAGTTTGTGGAACAACCACCTGGTTTTGAAGATCATGAATTTCCAAATCATTTTTAAATTACACAAAGCACTATATGGTTTAAAACAAGCACCTAGAGCTTGGTATGATAGGTTAAGCAAATTTCTAATTAAAAATGATTTTTCTAGAGGAAATGTAGATAAAACCCTATTTTTGAAAAGGAAAGATAAAGATTATTAGTAGTAAAATATGTAGATGATATTGTATTCGGTGCTACTAACAATCTTTTGTGTCAAGAATTTGCTAAGTTAATGCAGGGTGAATTCGAGATGAGCATGATGGGAGAACTCAACTTTTTTCCTAGGACTTCAAATCAAACAAAGCAAAGAAGGGATTTTCATCAACCAAACAAAGTATACAAAGGAAATTCTCAAGAAGTTTGGAATGGAATCAATCAAACCCCTTGGAACACCTATGAGTCCTTCATGCAAATTGGATAAAGATGAAGACAGGTAAGAAAGTTGATCAAAACATATAGAGGTATGATCGGATCTCTACTTTACTTAACTGCAAGTAGACCTGATATCATGTTTGCTGTTTGTTTATGTGCTAGATTTCAATCAGAACCTAAAGAATCTCACTTAATTGCTGTAAAAAGAATACTAAGATATCTAAGTGGAACAAAAAATGTAGGATTATGGTATTCTAGAGATTCAACACTGAATTTAGTTGCTTATTCTGACTCTGATTATGCTGGATGTAAACTAGATAGAAAAAGTACAAGTGGTGCATGTAAATTTTTAGGAAGTAACTTAATCTCTTGGTTTAGCAAAAAGCAAAATTCGGTTGCATTATCTACTGCTGAAGCAGAATATGTTGCAGCTGAAGTTGCTGTGCTCAAATCCTTTGGATTAAGCGACAACTTGAAGATTATGGCATAACACTTGATAAAACTCCTATTAGATGTGATAATACAAGCGCAATCAATTTAACTAAAATCCAATACAACATTCAAGAACTAAGATATCATTTATAAGAGAACATGTAGCTAACAATGAAATTTGCCTTGATTATGTTAGTACTGAAGAACAAGAGCTAACATATTTACAAAACCTTTGAGTGAAGAGAGATTTTGTTATCTTAGAGGAGAATTAGGGATTTGTGATCCTTTGGAATGATTTTGAAACCCTTAAGGAATGATTATCCAGATTTCAATCAATTTCTTGAGATTTTTCTCATGATTTTAAGGTCAATTTATCTAGACATATGAGCAATTTGATTCTCCACATTCCAAAGATTTTTTTTTAAAAATTTATTGATTTTATTTGACAAGTTTCAGTTGTTTGAAACTCACTTATTTTTCCCTGAAACTGTCAGTGGACTCGACACCTTAATTTGTGGAGTCGATACCTTGCCTGTGTCGCTCTCGGTCTCTGACCTTGGAGCCGACACCCACTTAAGCGGAGCCGACTCCAGCTCGGGCGCTAACAGTGTTAGCGACTTGGAGTCGACACCCGACTTTGCGGGAGTCGACACCTGGTGGCTCCAAATTGATTATATTAGGGCAGAGTCGACACCTTCTCATCCCACTCTTCTCCAAATCCTCACAAAAACCTCTCCAAACCTCCCAAAACCAAATATTCCTTAAATCAACCATTCCCTAAGATTCCTATGGCACATAAGCGTAGGGATCGATCTTTGATGCTTCCGTAGCTACAAGGAAGCGTACAGCTCGGCATCCTATCCGTGAACCTACTCCGAGCGACGATTCTTCTTCAACACACTCTGACAATCCTAGCCCCTCCTCTCTACAAGTAGATAACCTAGCTGGGTGAGTCATAACCATGGGAAGGAAGGCAGATTTCGATTTCTTTGAAGCCGAGGGTTTTGCAATTGGTAGACAAATCAAGGAGCTCGATTGGGATAAGATATGTTCTTTGGATGTTCTCACATATCCGGCCCTAGTTAAAGAATTTTACTTCAATTTATCAAGAGGAGATGGTGGAATAGTTAGTTCAGTAAGAGGGAAAAGAATTCATCTCACATTTGAAATTTTAGGAAATCTTTTAGGGATTCCTGTCACTGGGCTTACTGCAAGCATTCACAGTGAGAGATCAGATGCTTTATCAAGGATGCTAGGAAGGGAAGTAACTGAGTTTAAGAAAGTTAGAGCAAATCAGTTACCTCTTGAGCTTAGACTGTTACATAACATTTGTGGTTGGATCCTATTTCCCAAGACTGGATGTTTTGAGTATGTTTCAGAGCGAGACATAGTGATTATGGATAGTATTTTGATGGGTCAGCCAATCAATCTAGCAGGAATGATGATATGGTATATGGCTGAGGCCGGGGGCAAGAGAGATCTTCATTGCCTTATGGGATGGTCCTAACCATGGCATTTAGAAGTCAAGGAGTTGTTATTTCTGAGAATGAGCCATCAAAAAACCTAAGGCACACTGATTATTACAGCTTGGCTACTGTGCACAGAATGGGGTTTGTGAAAGTGGATGGTAGATGGGAAAGAAAAGGTCATCTGGATGAGAGAGCAGCTGACATTAGGGCCACTGCACCATCTGAGGCAGGTCCATCAGTGAGGCATCCATCACCGGAGCCTAGTAGATCATCACCACCATCGACACCTACTCCTGCTCCTGCACATGTACCACTGCCTGTGTCATCCATTGGTTTTTCTGATATTCAGTTAGAACAGCTTAAAAGTTTATTTGCTACTCACAAGAAAGAAATGAAAACAGGAATTGACAATAGTTTGATGAATTTAAGAGAAATGTATTATTCTTTGGATGAAAGAGTAAGCAAAATTGAATCCACACTTGGAGCCTCCGCAGAATCTTTAAAGAATGATCTCAAGAATATTTTTGAAGAACTTAAAGATATTGGAGGAGATTCAAAGACATTCCAAATGCAATGCAGAGCTTCAGGACAAAATTGTGACTGCATGTACATTTGTTGATAGAAGACTAAAGGCTTTTGTTTAAACTCAAAGTGAAGGAATGAGAAAAATATTAGAAGAACTGCAAAGACTTCTTAGAGTTAATTTTTGATTATCTTGTAATGAAGTTTCTTTGATGTTATTAAAATATGATGTAATGAAGTTTAGTTTAGTTCAAAATTTTGATGTAATGAAGTTTCCTTTTGCAATATGATGTAATGCTTAACTTTGTGAAGTGTGTAATGAACCTTTTTGATACTTAATAAATATCATTTGATCTTTGAAGCATCTCTTAATTTTGTCATTTAATTTGAAACTTCTTAACCTTTTTGTTGATTACAAAAAAAGGGGAGAAGTAATTGATAGTCGTATATGCATTAAAAGTTATAAGGAGGAAGAAGTATTTAGTATTTGCATTGGAACAAACAAGCTTAATTAATTGGTATTTAATTAATAAATGCATATGGGGAGAAGTAATTGACATAATTGACATATGTGCATTGAAAGGAAGAAACTTAGCTAACTTAATTTGATACAATTTGATATGATTATTTAATTGGTATCAAACATCAAAGGTTTACTGTTAAAATGGAAGAATAGATGTTAAATTGAGTATCATAGGGGGAGCTACTTCGTTCAGGGGAGCTTACCTATGAGAACTAAATATTTGAGAAATTTGATTTGAAAATATTATTGTTTAAATCATGCATATACTCAATGTTTTTATAATCATCAAAAAGGGGAGATTTTTGATCCAATTATTGATTTTGATGATTAATAAAAGACATGAGTATATTTACTATGTTTCTGATAGATTTAATAAGTGTTTTAGGGTTTAAAAATGTTTAATCAATCAAAAGGAATAAAGAAATAAGTTTTGAATCAAAATGTTAAAAGAATTTTTTAAAGTTCAAAACTTGGAGTCGACACCCAACTAGTCAGGAGCCGACCCCAAGGCGTATCAGAAGATTTCTGGATTTTTGGCACGGTCTGGAGTCGACACCCAGAGTTTCGGAGCCGACTCCAACCTAAGATACAGAGAAGTGTATTCTGTTTCAGTTTTCGGAGCTGACACCTAGAATTCGGGAGCCGACACCTGAGAGTTCGGGAGCCAACTCTAACCTGATAATAGAGAGCGTATTTTTATGGACATTTCTGGAGACGACACTTTTGGATTGCGAAGCCGACTCCCGAAAGCGACGAGCCGACACTTAACTTTCCTGGAGCCAACTCCTCAACAACTTTTTATTTGCTATTTTTGGATACCCGATTTGGAGCCGTCACCTAAAAAGTTGGAGCCGACTCTAACCTGTCAGGAACGGATTTTCATTTATCAGAACGGACTCCAACGGTAAGATTTCTTTTTACTTAACCTCTAACGGCTATTTTTCTTTATGTGTAGGAGTATCCAAGCATCTCACAACGGCTAGATTTCCCACCTAAACTTGGATTAAGAGATATATAAAGGGGGAAAACCGTCCGTTTAAAGGAGAAGGGAAACAAAAAGAAAAAAATAGACTGAAAAATCCAATAAATCTTGAGGAAGAAATCAAAGAGGAAAGACTCAAAGCTCAAATCCATCAACTCCAGAAAGCTCAAAGAGAAATTCACAAGCTTCTCAAGTTCAAATCAAGGAGATTTCCATCATTAGAAGAAAGAAAGCAAAAGCCCCAAATCCTCAACTTCTCATCTGCAAATTTCAGTGAAGAATCTGAGCTGAGGCCCTAATTCAATTTTTTAAAGGAGAAGAGGAAAAGAAGAAAAGAAGAAAAGCATACATTCAAAGAGCTTCAAACAGGCTTTTCTTATCCTTGTTTATTTTATTATTTATTTGCTCATTTGAGGAGCTGCTGTACATTCAAAACTCTATTTTTCATTATTGTTTGCTAGTTCAATCGGGGGATTGAATTAGTAGAGTAGTATACCTCGGTACAAGCTAAAGATAGCTTGTGGTTGGGTTGTGTGCTGGTTAGCTCGGAAAACTAGCTGGATTCGTTGTGATCCCGGGGAAACAACAAGTTTTGAGTTGTGATCTTGTAAAACAACTTGACTGTAATCAAATGGATTATAGTGTGGACCCAAGTGATACTTGGGAGTGGATGTAGGTGTTAGATACACCGAACCACTATAAAATCTTTGTGTTTGCCATGCCTTGACTTTCTATCTTTCTCTATTTCTTTATTTGTGCTTTGCATTTATCTTGCACTCAATCTCATTTGTTTCACATTAAATAGTTTTACAGAGTCAATTTTTTTTAAAGAACACAATTCACCCCTTCCCTCTTGGATTGCCATCTGGGCCAACATTCATGACATTTGGTCTATTCTCCGGAAAGTCCACAGAGCTCAGATTCGACATGTCTATCGTGAGACTAATTCTATGGTTGATTGGGTAGCGGCACTATGACCCGTCATGCTGGGTTTTGGATATGGAACCAGGAAAACCTCTGTTTCTTTGTATTTAAATAAATATTGTATTCTGATTTATCTGGACTGACTCACATTAGAATTGTATAATGGCCTGTAAAAAGAAAATAAAAAAGAGAAAAAAAAGAAAGAGACAGCACTATACTGACTCATCTCCAACTGCTGTCACCATCGCCCCACTCTAGGATTTAAGCAAGCACTGGAAATCAAATTCCCCGCATTGTCTAAATTGAGGATAGATGCTGTGGTTCCTAAGATTAGCTCGCATGACATCATCTAAGTTCGGTCCTTGTTTAAATCGAAAGGCGTGATAACAAGCGAGCGAACTCGATCCAATTCTCGATTACTTTTCTGTCCTCTATGGCTGTATCGTGATATTTAGCTCAAAGGGCGACCTAACTTTCAAGATCCATTAAAATTCGAAGCTAAAGCTTGGATTTAAGAAAATTGATCGTGGATCGGAACTCATAACAGAGTCACATGACCGCATGTCAGGTTTGGCAACGAACGAACGAGATTTCCGACAAAATGGTCCACATGCGGCCACCATTCTCCCATCATCGTAAGACTTAATAGTCTTCCTGGCGATGTCTTTCGGATATTTCTTATGGGCATGTGTTGATCTTTTTGACGGTAACAGGGCGGAGGCCTCCTCAATTTATTAAGATAAATTATTTACAACTGCTAATCAACAATTCAAATAGTTATTGGTTTTGAACAAAGCCTAGCTCCTGTAAGAATTTCTTCACCCATAGCAACTCCTTGCATCTTCAGTAATGGCAATGAACTCTGCCTCTGTAGTTGATAATGCTACGCACCTCTGCAACTTAGACTGCCAAGCCATAGCTCTCCCTGCAAATTTAATCATATAGCCCGAAGTGGACTTTCTAGAATCAATGTCTCTAGCCATATCTGAGTCTGAGTACCCCACTAATGTAGGCTCATCACCTCTAAAACAAAGCTTCATACCAGTTGTACTACGAAGATACCTTAAAATCCATTTCAATGCATTCCAATGCTCTCTACCTGGGTTTGACAGAAATCTACTGACAGTACCAACAACATGTGCTATGTCTAGTCTTGTGCACACTATTGCATACATCAAACTGTCCACAGTAGAAGCATAAGGAACCTGTTCCATATCTAATTTCTCAACTTCATTTGAAGGACTTTGTTTAGCACTCAGCTTAAAATGAGTAGCAAGAGGAGTGCTTACAGCCTTAACATTTTTCATCTAGAATCTTTGCAGCACCATTTCAATATAGTGTTCATGTGACAGCCAAAGTTTCTTCTCCATTCTATCACGCATGATTCTTATACCAAGAATCTACTTAGCAGCTCCCATGTCCTTCATTGCAAATGACTTGCCCAACTGCTTCTTTAATCTGTCAATCCTAGAAACATTTTCCCCAACAATAAGCATGTCATCAACATACAATAATAGGATAATGAAGTCATCATCAGAAAACTTTTTAACAAAGACATGATGGTCAGAAGTAGTCTTCTTGTAGCCTTGCTCACATATGACAGACTCAAACTTCTTGTACCATTGCCTCGAGCCTGCTTTAAACCATATAGGCTCTTTCTTAGCCTACACACATAGTTTTCCTTGCCTTCAACTTGAAAGCCATTAGGTTGCTTCATGTAAATCTCTTCCTCCAAATCACCATGAAGGAAAGCAGTTTTCACATCCATTTTCTCTACCTCCAAATCAAGAGTAGCAGCCAAACTCAACACGGTTCTAATAGAAGACATCTTCACCACAGGAGAAAAAATCTCATTAAAACCAACACCCTTCCTCTGTCTGAAGCCTTTTACCACTAATCTGGCTTTATACCTTGGAGATGCAGCATTACTATCATGTTTCACCATTTAAATCCACCTATTTTCCAAGGCCCTCTTGCCTTTAGGCAACTTCACCAAATCATAAGTGTGATTGTCATGCAAAGATTGCATCTCATCTCGCATTGCATCCAACCACTTTTATTTTTCTTCACTCTCAATGGCCTCTTCAAAACACTCAGGTCCTTCCCCATCAGTCAAGGTCACATACTCATCAGACGAATACCTTGTAGATGGTGTCTCTGCCTGTTAGACTCCTGAGTTGACTTTGAGGTGGTTTAGGAGCATAACTAAGATTATCATCTTATGACATCTCATGTTCCTCTTCAGCATCATTAGTTGGAACATCTAACTCATCTCCAAGCTTTTGATCATCAACATAATCATGTTGCTCATCTTGTTGAACACTACTCTTAGCATTATCCAGATTATGAACATTCAACCGAAATGGATCAACATCAATCAGCTTATTACCTTTTTTGGGTGTAGTCTTCTCCACCTTATCAATGTCTTCAATGGTTTGATCTTCCATGAACTCCATATCACGACTTCTAATAAGCTTTTTCTCAATAGGATCATAAAACCTGTAACCAAATTCATCTTGACCATAACCTATAAAGATGCACTGTCTCGTCTTAGCATCCAACTTAGATCTCTCATCTTTTGGAACATGCACAAATGCCTTGCAACTGAAGACTCGCAAATGATCATATCTGACATTCTTACCAAACCAAATTTTGTCTGGCACCTCACTGTCCAAAGCAACTGTAGGACTAAGATTAATAACATGCACTACCGTGTACAGTACCTCACCCCAAAAGTGTTTGGGCAATTTTGCTTCAGAAAGCATGCACCTCACTCTCTCAATCAATGTCCTATTCATCCTTTCTGCTAAACCATTCAGCTGAGGAGTTTTAGGAGGAGTCTTTTCATGTGCAATACCCTGCTGCTTGCAATAGATATCAAAGGGTCCACAATACTCACCACCATTGTCAGTACGAATACATTTCAGCTTTTTGCCTGACTGCCTCTTAACTAAAGCCTGAAACTGTTTGAACTTTTCCAACACCTGGTCTTTTGTCTTCAATGCATAGACCCATAGTTTCCTAGAACAATCATCAACAAAGGTAACAAAATAAAGTGCACCACTAAAGGATTTTACCTTCAATGGACTATAAACATCAGAATGCACCAATTCAAGCAACTTTGACTTCCTTGAGGGAGGATGCTTCTTAAAGGATACTCTGTTTTATTTACAAGCCATGCAATGAGAACACTTCTCCAACTTTGTACTCTTCAATCCTAGAAGCACATCCTTTTTAGCTAAGCAGTTCAACCCTTTTTTACTGATATGACTAAGCCTTCGGTGCCACAAAGATGCCTTTATATCCACGACATTCACACTGTCTTTAGCAACCAAAGCTTTTGTCCAATACAGTTTAGAAATTTTCTTCCCTCTATCCATAACCAAGTTACCTTTGGTGAGTTTTCACTTTCTAGAACCAAAGTGATTATCATAACCACCATCATCAAGCATCTGCACAGAAATCAAATTAAAGCGAACATCCAGAGCATGTTTGACTCCTTGAAGCAGCAGCTGCATTCCCATGTTGGTTTGCAGGCAAACATCACCAACACCAATCACCTTAGACACACCATCATTACCCATCTTTAACACTCTAAAGTCACCAGAAGTGTAAGATGTGAAGAACTCCTTCCTTGGTGTAACATGCAGTGTAGCGCCACTATCAATTATCCATATGCTCTCATCTGATACAAGATTAACTGACTCATGGTCATGGAGAATAATAAGATCATCACCGGTAGCAGTGGTAATATGATCATCATCATCATCACGATCCTTCTCTTTCTACTTACCCTTCTTGCTTTTGTTCTCTCTTTTTCTCAGAAAATAATTCTTCTGTATGTGCCCTGTTTTGTGACAATAATGACACTCCACATTCTTTTATCTTGACTTGGACTTGCTTCTGCTCTTCTCTCTACCATCCTTTGGTTCTTTTCTCTGACTTCTCCCCCTATTTTCAGTGACAAGCACATCGGACTGAGATGAAATACCCTGTGCCTTCCTTCTCATCTCCTCATTAAGAGCACCACCCTTTGCCATTTGCAAAGTAATAATACCATTAGGGGCTGGGTTTGTAATTGAAACCCAAAATGTCTCCCAAGACTCTGGTAGAGTATTCAGTAGCCATAGTCCCAACACTTCATCATCAAACTTGATACCCATTCCTGACAATTGATCTAGGAGCCCTTGAAATTCATTTAAGTGATCTAAAATAAAAGTCCCCTCCTTGTACCTCAAATTCATCAGAGAATTCAACAAATATAATTTATTATTCCCTGATTTAGAGTCATACAATGATTCAATATTCTCCCACAAGGTTCTAGCATGTGTCTCATTAGCAATGTGATTATAAACATTATCTTCTACATACTGCCGAATAAAACCATAAACCTGATGTTCAAATTTCCATTCCTCATCAGACTTGGAATCCGGCTTCTTAGTAGCAAACACAAGAAGATGCAAATTCTTCGTAAATAGTAAATCCTTCATTTTGCCCTTCCATAAATAATAATTAGTGCCATTCAAACAAACTATTTTATTT
The DNA here is from genome assembly GCA_900491605.1 of Calamus simplicifolius. Classification (NCBI taxonomy): domain Eukaryota; kingdom Viridiplantae; phylum Streptophyta; class Magnoliopsida; order Arecales; family Arecaceae; genus Calamus; species Calamus simplicifolius. Next base: position 405,969 of record UESW01004959.1, on the reverse strand, counting down.
ATATTTGCCTCCATCATTCAAGCAAGTCAAATATCCCCAAACCAAAGAGCTCTGATACCACTCTGATGGGGAAACAACAATACAGTAACAACAAATCATAATATGTAGCAGAGATATATTCCCCCAACTTGCAAGAATCTGTAAGGAGCAATAACAAAAATATGGCAACAATTGAATATCACAAACACACAAGAGACACCAAGATTTTTAACGTGAAAAACCCCTCAAAGCAAGGGTAAAAACCATAGGTCATCCAGACCAAAGAAATAGCTCCACTATGATTAAATAAGGGTACAAAAGAGTCTCAAATAAGAACACAAATGAGTGCTCACAGCCAACCAAACAATAAAGCTAAGAAGCTTACAATAGAGAACCAAGAAGTTTAACAAACCCAAAAATAGAGCTACTGTTTGACCTGAGTTTCTCATACCTCAGACCATGTTTCACCGATCCAACAGTTCAGAATAAAGAACCAGATGTCCCAAACTTGTTGTCAAAATTTTAGCCCGATCCAACGGTGAACGAATCTACAGTAGCAATTTTACGGTGGCTGCTCTGAGTATGTGCGGGAAGAGCTTCTTCTTCTCTTCTCTCTCGAATGGTGGCTCTCTTCTCTCTCTCAAAAATGACCTAATCTCACCCTAATCAGACTCACCACTTAGAAAAGTATGACACAAAGTGGGCTTACACATTTGGGCCTTTTCTCTACATAGGAAGGGAGCCCAAACCCAACATCCCTCCCTCCGTGTCCCCAAAACCCATCTTCCCTCCGCGGACCTCATCCTTCCTTCATGTCCTCAAAACCTATCTTCCCTCTGCGACATGACTCTCATCCCTATGAATAGCAAGAGGATAGAGCTCATCTCTAAGTGGTAACGGGTAAGCCTTATCTCCATTAAGCCCTATCTTCATAAAGATAATGATAATCTTTGCCTTATCTCTAACAGAGAGCTCCTTTGAAATTTTAGTTAAAAAATATTTTATTTTAATTTAAAAATTATTTTTTAAATTTTTATATAGAAATTCTAGTCGAGTCGAGTCAAGCTCGAGTACATCGAGTATTTTATCAAGCTCGAGCTCGAGCTCGAAATAAAAAACTTGATCGAGCTCGAGTCGAGTTTTGAGCTTCAAATTTTAGAGTCGAGTCGAGCTCGAGTTTGACACTGTATCAACTCGACTCGGCTCGATTACACCCCTAATTTCAACACATGATTTTATTATCTTATAGTTCATGGCCAATCACTTTTTGCACGATTTATTGACGATGGAACTTAGGTGCCGGTTCCATGGCCGTTATTATTTTTTAAAAATTTTTATCCATCTTCAACTAAATCTCATATGACGATTATTTTTTTTTAAAAAAGGTAAGAAAACCATAATATTTGCACCTCATACAATGCGTCTAAGTACCATTCTTTTTTTTTTTAAAGATACAGTATGTAACTAACTCTTAAACTTTATGAATGTTATATTCTATACTATAATTTTTTTTAAAATGTTCTTTAACTTTAGTTTCTATTTCAGTTTAGTCTCTGTTGTTAAAAAAAATTTACACCATAAATCCAACAATGATGTGGCACGTTTATGTGAGTAAGGATGCTAAAATGGCATACTTGAGTAATACGGTATTTTGACACAAAAGGGAGCCTGCTGAGATCTACTAAGAGATCAAAAATTGTTCATCGGTAATCCGATATAGGGCAAACAAAAATTAGATTATTGGTGATGATGTCTGATCATCTCGAGCTGACATTCTTGAGTGTCAGTGGATACTCCATGAATTTGTTGAGGCCGCTTTACATCTGCGTCGAGATCTGCAAGAAGTCCTATGGACCGGATATTTCGGCAGGGATTCTTCGATGCTCAAGTTAGTGATCAGAATCACAACCATGAGCCTAAATAAGCTCAAGAGAGTTGGAAAAATGGGAAAACTCTCTAAGTGTTTGTGTTTTCATACCTTGGCCAGAGGTTCCTTTTACATATTTTATTAATACTCGAAGTTTGTGAGACTTGCTTGGGAAGCTTGGAATCTTATGATGAGCCATGACTTTTTATGACTGAAACATCAGAATTAGTAAGGTTTATCCCATCTAAACTGGATAATTGGTACTTTATGACAAATAATAACTTTTTAGGCTTATCTGATCAGGGTCATTAAAGCTCCATGATGGACGATGATTTTTTCGGCTTATGCCAGAACTAGTGGAGCTTGTCTTGTTAGACATATATGAACTAAAGGCGGTTGGTGGCCTTGGCCTGGTCAGAAGCTAAGGCTTGCTTGGGAAGCTGAAGCTGAGCTCAGAGATGAGGCCACCTTAGAACTGGAGCCGCCTAGGAGCTGGGGCCGCCTTAGAACTAAAGCCGCCTTAAAACTAGAGCTGCCTTAAAACTGGGGCCACATAGGAGCTAGGGCCACCTTAGAACTGGCGCCGCCTAAGAACTAGGGTCACCTTAAAATTGGGGCCGCCTTAGAGCTGGGGCCGCCTAAGAGTTGGGGCCGCCTTAGAGCTAGGGCCATCGGCGTCCTATTGACTTTCGCTGTCAGGTAATTTTGGCTGTTAACCTACACGTAGCTTTTATCAGTCACATCATATGTCCCCCGCTTCTGAGTCTTGGCACTCACGTGCGTAGCACTTGCCAAGAGAAAGGAGCATAAAATTTTTTATTTTTGTTGGGCCTTGCATGCCATAAATTAGCAGAGACGGGCACGTGCCCTTGAGGAGGTAAAGTCTCCTCGAAGTCTCCTCATCATTTAAGGAATGACACCAGAAATGATATTGTTTGCAGGAAAATTGAGGAAAATACCCCTCAATCGATGAAAAAGGTGGGACATGATTATTGGATTATTCTTATTCATGTCTGTTGAGAAATTATTGAAACATAATTGCCCCAACTTTATTGATTTTGATGATTTCCAAAAGCCATGAGTATTTTAAAGAACAATGAGTTTATTTATCAAAAACCTTGAGCTTATTCAAAAAAGGAATGGACTCTAAATGTTTAAATCACTGAGTTTTGAATCAATTTGAAAAAGGAGTTTCAAACTCTATATTGAAGATTTCAAAAAGGAATTTTACACATTATAATTCAATCAATGAATTCTTGAAACATGTCTTGAATCCATGCTTAATGTCATATTTAATGTATTCAAGTCACATTTATATTTAAATTTATTTGGGACAATTTTAAAGTCTATCAGAACATTTTTCTGATTTTTGTATCGCTCCGAGCCGACTCAAGGGTTTCCGAGTCGACTCCCAAAATGTCTGATTTTCAATGTTGTCCTGAGTCGACACTTGAGTTTTCAAGAGTCGACCCCTGAACCTTGGCGAGCCGACTCATGACTGTGCGAGCCGACTCGACTCAGACGGCAGAAAGGCTCATTTTTGAGCACTTCTCGAGTCGACTCCCCGCATATCGCGAGTCGACCCTGAAAGTTAGGCATTTCTGGAATCGACTGTCGAGCCGACTCCCACAAAGCTCGAGCCGACTCCACGAAATCTGGGCGCGATTTTTAACGATGACACATCAGCCCCAACGGTAAGATTTTCAAATAACGGCTATTTTTCTTTGTCTCTAACGGATATATTTTTGCAGAATTCTATAAATAGAGGAGCTCTTTTCAAATCAAAACAATCCAGAGAAAATCAAAAAGAGAGAAAAGTATCTTTCAAAAAGAGGGAAAAACAGAGCTTTATTGAAAAATCTTCTAGCTCAAAATAGAGTGATTCAAAAGGAGTGAAATCAAAGAGGAAGTTTCGTCTGCTCCTTCTCATCAATCCACAAGAGTCAAAAGAAAATCCAAGCTTTTCAAAGGTCAAATCGAAGGATTTTCAAAAACAAAAGGAGAAAAAGCTTCATCTCAACTCCAAAGTTTTCAACGGTCAAGAATCTTGCTGAGGCCTGATTCAATACTTCAAGAGGAGTTAAAGAGAGAAGGAAGAAAGCCAAAGCCACTACCATCTGCAATCTTATCAGGCTTTTCTAACCCTTTTTTTTATACTTCATTTGTATATNCAAATTACCATGTTTATAAACCTAAGACTGCCAAACTAGTTCTCCTGTGGGTTTGGATTAGCATGTAATATTGACTATAAATGTGTGGGACTGTCAAACCGATTTCTCTTCCTGTATTTCAGAATTTTATAGGATTGGATTGACATCTTATACCGAGGACTGAAAAATATATTCCCCTTCCACATTAGCAAATTAATTTTTCCTTTGTATTTTAGAATTCTATGGGAATAAATTGATATCTCATGCCAAGTGTAGATATGGATTGGCAAATCAATTCCTTTTTCTCCATTTTATAATCATATAAAGCTGGATTGATAATTTCATGCTGCTTCAATTCAATTCTATATGATTAGATAAAAGCCTTCTTTTGGATAAAAGAGTGTAAATAAAAAATTGTGGCGAGATAAAAGTTTTTTTAGGATAGAAGAGTGCAATCAAAAGAATTCCATGTGAAAAGATAAAAATTTTGTTTGATGGAAAGGATTAAAACTTAAGATAATTAATATGTTAGATCATGTATTATGTAGTGTATCAATTTGTCAAGATCTAATTATCATGTCTATAAAACTACGATCGGCAAACTGATTTCTCTCCCTATATTTTAAAATTTTGTGGGACTGGAATGATATATCATGCCAACTATAAATGCATTGGCAAACCGATTTCTCTCCCTGTATTTCAAAATTTTGTGCGATTGGATTGATCTATCATGCTGACTGTCAAATTGATCCTCCTCTTATATTTCAAAATTTTGTAAAATTGGATTGATTTATCATGCAATTGTATTGACAAATCGATTCCTCTCCCTATATTTCAGAATTTTGTAAGAGAATGACATCTTCGACTATAAATGTGAGACTAAAAACTTGATTTCTCTAATGTATTTAGAATCTTATAGGATTGAACTAGCATCTCATACTGAAGTATTGTATAATCATATAAGATTATATTGATAATCTCATGCTGCTTCAATTCTATATGATACGATGAGATAAAAGTTTATTTAGGATAGAAGAGTGCAACCACAAAGATTATGGTGAGATAAAAGTTTTTTGATAAAGGAGTGCAACCAAAAAAAGTATAAGTAATGAGAAAAAGTTTTTTTTTTTTGATAGAAAGGATTAGAAATTAAAAAAATTAATATGGTAGATTGTGTATTATGTAGCGTCTAATCCATTGAAAGTTCAATTATCAAATTATCTAAATTAAATTACCATGTCTATAAACTGGGACTGGCAAATCGGTTCTTGTCTTGTATTTCAGGCCAATTATGTACAAGGGACTAGCAAACTGAATCCTCTCCCTATATTTTAGATTTTTATAAGATTGGATTAACATCTCCAATTGTAAAGGATTGAAAAACCAATTGTTCTTTCTACAGGATTGAATTGGCATCTTATGCTGACTATAAAATGGGATTAGTAAATCGGTTTGTATTTTAGAATTTTTTAGTGAGTAGATTGACATCTCATGCCACTCTAGATGTGGGATTGGCAAATCGATTCCTCTTTTTGTATTTTATAATACTATAAAATTAGATATGTAATATCATGTTACTCCAATTTTATACAATGAAAAAAATGGATTGAATTGGTAATCACATGCTACTTCAATTCTAAGCAATGAAATAAAAGTTTTTTTTTAGATAGAAGAGTGTGACCCTAAAATTATGGTGAGATAAAAATTTTTCTTGAATAGAAGAGTGAGACCAGAAAAATTCTAAGCAACGATATAAAAGTTTTTTTTAATAAAAAGATTAAAGATTACAAAAATTAATATGGTAGATCGTGTGTTATGTAATGTACGTACGATGAAATAAAGTTTTTTTTGGATAGAAGAGTATGACCATAAAAATTGTGGTGAGATAAAATTTTTCTTGGATAGAAGAGAGATCAAAAATATTTTAAGCAATAACATAAAAGTTTTTTTTTGAATAAAAAAGATTAAAAATTTTAAAAATTATTATGGTAGATTGTGTGTTATGTAATGTTCGATCCAAGGTTTAATTATCAATTTACTTAAATTAAATTATCATACTTATAGAATTGGGACTAGCAAATCAATTCCTCTCCTTATATTTAAAATTCAATGAGATTAAATTGATATCATCTCATATCAACTATAAACTATGGTGAGATTGACAACCGGTAAACCTTTGAGACTGCAAACCCATGGAATTGGCAAACCAATTCCTCCTGTATTTTAGAATCTTGTGGGATTGAATTGATATATTCGACTAGAAATGTGGGATTAGCAAATCGATTTATTCATACTATAGAATTCTATGGGATTGAATTGGCGTCTTATGCCGATGATAGATATGAGACTAACAATGTGAGACTAGCAAATCGGGTTGTCCTTCTATACTATAGAATTCTATGGGATTGAATGACATCTTTTGCTGACTATAGATGTGAGATTGGCAAATGAATTCTTCTATGAAATTATATTGGTAACTTACTCAATTCGATAAGATAAAAGTTTTTGACCACACAACCAATTAATATCATATTTATCATCAACGATACACATTGGATGTTGAGATCCACGAAAAGAATGCAATCAATATAATATAAAATGGAGGAGTACCTTTATGTGATAAGTCCTTCGAAGCCAACTTGCTTTCACATTCACTTATGCCGGCCTATATTATCCAATTTGTCTGCTAATTATGGGTGCCCATAAGTGGAAGATGGATCCATTCTCTTTTTAGGGATTAAATTGGCATTTTATGCCATCTATAAATATGAAATTACTCGAGATAAAAGTTTGTTTTGATAGAATATTAGGGTTATACAAATGAATGGTATTATATTATTATTTACAATGCATGAAAAAAAAAAGTGGCCATAATATATGTATATATATATATATATATATATATATATGTATGTATGTATGTATGTATATTATGTATATATAATATATATATATATATATATATATATATATATATATATACATATATATATATATATATATATATATATATATATAAATGCATGCATGCATGTGTATATTTATAAAATAGAAAATGGATGGCCGATCTTTATTGTCGCATAGCATTGCCCCGTAGGCTGCATAGTTCTATCACCTGCATGACACGTGATACCGTCTCCTACCGTGGCAAGTCCCCGGAACCGACTTGCTTCGCAAGTTCATCTACGCCGACTTACGTTACTTAAATCGCTTGCTTTCAGGCGCGCTGTGGGCGCTCGCTGGTGGTGGGCGGGGCTTTCTTTTCTTTCCGGTCTCTTTTTATGTGCCGGCCCCCTCATTCTGCCACTCGAGGGAATCGAAGAGATGGCGGAGAGGCAGCTGATCGTGGCCGTGGAGGGCACGGCCGCCCTAGGCCCCTACTGGCAGCCCATACGCTCTGATTACCTTGACAAGATCATCAGGTTTACCGATTTGTTCGATGAAAATTTTCGCATCACACCTTCTTTTTCCCACCCTTCCGATTCGATTGCCTGAAACGGCGTCCTCTTTCGTCTTCCGTAGCCGTTAATTGCTTCGTTTTTGTTTCAGACCGTGTAGATAAATTGAATAATTGATGCCGTCACACTGTGCGGAAAGGTTTACATTAGAAATACTTTCTTTTGATGGAGATCGTAAGGGGAACTCATATTCTAGGAGAAATCGCTATTACTCTTAAATTTTTAAGCCATATGTTTACTAGCAGTGAACTTTGGATTTCATACGACAAGGAGAATTCATATTCTAGAAGAAATCGCTATGCTCTTAATTTTTTAAGCTGCCCGTATACATTTTATTCAGCAACTAGTGAACTTTCGATTTCATGGTATACCTCATATGTTTTCCCCACCGATTAGGGTTTGCATTCAAAATGATGGAAATGGCCATTAAACTTACGACTGACTCGAATGCTTTCGAAATTGTGCAGGTCCTTTCATGGTAACGAGATGTCCGGTCAGGTATATCTTTCTTTCCTGTGATTCTTTCTCCCTAACACTAATATGACCTTGTCTATGTTTAACGATGTTAGATTTCCTTTTCGTCTTAAATTAACTGAGTTGTTATTTTTCTAGTTTTACATATCTGAACCAATCAAAAAAAAAAAAAAAAAAAAAAGAAAAGAAAAAAAGAAACCCTTAGAATCTGTACCTATGTATATATTCAATAATTTTTTTTAAAAAAAATCTTTATATCTGACTCTGCATCCAAGTATGATTGGATTGCCAATTTTTATATCTTAACCTGATCCAATATGGATTGAGAAGTCATCTGACCAACATCCAGCCCTACTTCGTGATGCTTTGATTATAACTATGTAAATATGAATAATGAGACTTGAATCATCATATTACCTTTATATTAGAAGTTAATACGGTGCATTGGCTGTGATTTTGATTGTTTATATGACAATATTGTGAACTTATGATCATGTGATGGCTTGCCATGTCTAGGATAGACCTACTATGACTTCTCTAAGCTTAATTTAATATCATTCAGTCAGCTAATGAAATTTGCCCTTCCCTTTTCCAAATTGCAGAAGCTTTCTGGGACTCATCCAGAGTTTGCGTTGGTCGTCTTCAACACTCACGGACCTTACAGCCGTATGTGTCAACTTTGGCTTCATATGCTTATACACATGCGAATGCTCATGGTCATTAATATTAACAAATTTCTTGAATATAGTTTTGATCCTAATACACATGCGAATGCTTATGGTCATTAATTGAGACCTTCATTTTTAAATTCATTTGATACAAAAAAAATGGTCTTTAATGTTGTCAGGAAGTCATTTGGTCATTTCATTGTCTCATAATATCGTTCTAGGTAATTAACACCAGTGAACAATTTTTTAACCTCTGTGCTTTGCATTAACATAAAAAACTGTCTGTTCTCCATAAGCTGGGTTTTCCACATTTATGACTTTGGCATTCATACAAGCTTGAGGCCTCCAAAATGAACAGTATCCAAATGGCTTATCTTATTTTGTGATATGTGTGCAGGCATATCCCGTATGTTGCTATTATGGAGACCCTTGTCCATGCATTTGTGGCCCCAAATTTACCGTTTTAATTGCATGATCATGTGGATTGATTTTGGGGCCACCTGGTTCTTAGGCATGGGTCTCAAAAACTGTGTAGATCGCATGCAACATGTAGCATTATTAATTTGCAACGCCATCATTGAAGTTGTCAGTGGGTGTAGAGTACTATTCTGCCATGTATAACCATTGCTCTATGGGCATGCAATCATTCATGCACATATTTATGTGTCTATATACAAAAGCATGCATGCATGTTTGCCTTTATGCCTATATATATATATATATATATATATATATATGCATGCTAGCAATACTCCAAGTGATGACATGCTACAACGTTTCCTTTGGATTCTGAACTATTTAACTGCATTTGTGCAAAGAAAATCTAGGAAAATTTTTCTGAATAAGAATGAAATCTAGCTTGTTGTCATTTGAAAACAACACATGCATGATAGCTGCCTTGCAAAGTAGACCATGGAGTACATATACATAATTCTGTTTATATGTTAATACTTTTTACAATATGTCTCAAGGCTTGACATGACAAAATTCACCCTGAAAACAAATAAAATCTCATTGCAATATTATCTGCACATAAATAGATTTTGTTTAACGAAAGGAAAGTTTTTGTATGATCATATAAGTTCTTGCTTGCATTACATTGTGAATTTGTAAAGAAAATTTTGAGATATCACTAATGACTTGTACCAGACCATATTAAAAACTCCTGTTAGTGGACTTTAAATTTTATCATGATACAAAAGATATATTTTTCACAAAATTTTTCATCCATTTGTTAGCCATTTCAGTACACACTGCTGTATATCATCGCTTTCAGTTGAAACACTATGATATGAAACTATGTTAACGGATACTGTGTAGAAATAACATGTAAGGACCATGTTATTATTGAAACACTGTCATTTCATATTGAATCTCTCTAAAGCTTGAATAATAATTTGTCTTGTGCCTGTTATTGGTATGAAGTACTGAGCCCTACCATAACTTTGATGTTAAAAGAAATCATCTCTCTAGTGCCATGATCATATCCCTTCTGTGAATCTGCATTTAATTTTCTTTGTATAACTAATTAGGTATGTTGGCAACAATTAAGTGCTTCAATTGCAAATCAAGCACTTAACCACTGATGCCTCCCATTCCATTTCTCTTTTATTTTTGGTGATGTTGCTCCCTTGTAATGTTGCCTTATCTAACCAGCTTTGCAAGTAAGTGCTGGAAGTTATTTAGCAATGCAGTCCTAAGTTTTGATGTCTGTCATAACTTGAGTTTTGGGGATGCTGATATAATTGCATTGTTTTATCAACCAAAGATATAAAAAAGGATACAAATTCTCAACTGTATGGCTCCATTCCCATGCGACTTCACAGTGAGGCCCACTTCAAGTCTGAGAACTATATCATGATTTTCTTTTCTTTTTGGGGGGCATCTGGCCGTCATATGTGGTGGGACTCAGCGCTTCTACTTTTTTCCCTATCATTGCACGAGGCTTCACATTGTGTACTTATATTTATATTTCTTCTCTACCACTGCTATTACGAAGTAATGTATCTGTTCTCCTGGCTCTCTCTTAAGCAAACTCTTGCCCGTACCACTGCTTTTCCCTTCTCTGTGTGCACTCTTCTTACAGTAAGTACAATCCTCCATTCACTCTAAAATGACCCATGTGCAGAGAATAGCATGATAGAAGTATATATCAAATCTACACCAGATGGTCTTGATAGTTGAGATCATGACCTTCTATTGAATATGGTCCTCTCTTGAACAAACCACATGAATTGCAAGCCAGCCATATGATTCATGGGTTCAGTATCATTCATTAACGGCTCTAACATTCCTTGTCTCAGCCCCATTGTAGCAGATAAAATAAACTTGTATGCAGGGAATTGCATGTAGAATTATGTCATAAAATTTTGATATATCAATTGAATGGTTATGCTTCAGAATTATAGATTAAGCTTCAGAATTATAGACAGTGGAGCCATTGTCACACCATTCATGCAGGTTGCTAATTAAGCGACCAGGAATTTTTCTTCCTGAGGACAGCAAGCAATGTCAGGTTCTTTATTTTTTGGTTTTGTTAATAAACCAATTTTTTATTTTTTAAATTTAAAAATTTTCATGTGGTTGCAATTTTTACATTCACACAATATTTTCTTCATTACTTCTATGTGCTTCCAAAATTCTAGGTATTGCTGAAATTTATTAATTGTAGGTTTGCATGTGTAACTAGCTGCTTTTTGCTTCTTTTTCTAATGTTAGTGTGGCAACATCCACTCCGAGGGTTATGATGTCCTACATTTGCTGGCATATTTAGATCATAAGAATGTCTTCTGTTTTGCAGCTTTCCTTGTACACCATAGTGGCTGGACAAAAAACTTGGATGTTTTCTTTCAGTGGTTATCAGGATTACCATTTACTGGTGGTGGTTTTAGTGATGCTGCAATTGCTGAAGGTCTTGCTGAAGCATTGATGGTATGCTATATGCTTGCTATTTGCTAAATCTATTCTATCAATATGTAAAAACAATATCAAAAAGAAAGAGTTGAGTCCTTGGTTCTGTCAATTTTTTTGTCACAATTGCAGTTAGATTTTGCATTTTAAACTTTATATGAGTGAATATACTAATGACTTGTTAGTGTAAAAAATTAGAAATTTCATGTCCATTAGCTGAGCTACCTTGCAGTACTTATCTTCAACTGGTGCTGTCTCTTTCTAAACTCTATCCTATTATTTGCATGTGTATGTTTGTCACAATGTGTCTTCTTTCTATTTGTGCCAATTTTCTCTTGTTTATCACTATTATATGCACAATAAACACTTGTGGACCTTAGGATTTGAGCAGCTGTTTTCTGTAAAATGCTTAGTAGCAATAGGCTTGTTGTCTTTCTGTAGCACTGAGCATGTAAGTTTCTTTATTCTCAATGTATTATTGGTCGGTTAGCTTGTTTGATATGATCGTGTCTGGCTTAGTGATTTTACTTGTTATGTGAAATGTTGGATAAATTGTTTTGTAGAAGATCACTTTGCTAGTCTTGCGATTGTTTTAAGGTGGATGCTTTTCTATGCTTTGAAAGGGATTTATTTGAAGTTGTTATCTTTTGATCTGGACTTGTTTTTGAGACATTTAGTATTGATATCATTTTCTCTGTATCCTTTGTTAGATGTTCCCAGTTACTCCAAATATAAGTCAGAATCTTCAAAATCTTGAAATACAGAAACATTGTATCCTTGTTGCTGCTAGCAACCCCTATCCTCTGCCTACTCCAGTATATCGTCCTGCTCTCCAGAGTTTAGAGCACCCTGAGAATGCTGAAGGACAGACAGAAGGAGGCCTTGCTGATGCTGAGACTGTTGCGAAATCATTTGGACAGGCATTGCTTAGATTTTACCATTTATTATTATTGTGGACTATACTTATGTTAAACTTTAAAGTTTATTTTTTCTTGTTGATCTAAAACATTCTTTTTGATGCAGTGCTGTGTGTCATTATCGGTAATTTCTCCTAAGCAGCTTCCGAAACTGAGATCAATATATAATGCGGTACTGTTATCATTCTATTCTTAGCTGCTTGTTCGCCTTTCTTTCTTTATTATTATGCATGATAATAGATCTCTGTATATACATGCATGCACGCATCTATGTACACACATATATGCATAAAAGAACAAGGTTGAATGGGATTTTACTCAATCAAATGATTGAGATACCGATACTCTTAAGGCTCTGTTCCTTGGTAGGTAAGTTTCATGGGAGAACCAGTTGACTTTTCTTTTGACCAATTTACCCATGTTCTCTTGTTTTGATCAAGGGAATCAGATGGGTAAGCCAGATAGTAAAATTTTTATGAGCATCATTTACCTAAGAAATAAAGGGAAAGATTCGTACATGGAGGAGATGGATAAGCTGGTTTTCCATCGATCAGGTAAAATTTCTTCTTTTTTTTTTTAATTCATAAAATATCTCTTTCTGCCTCATCTCACTTGCTCTCTACTCTAACCCAGGCATCACCATTGTAATTCTATCTAATTTCTAGTCAAAAGATCATTAGATATTGATAAATCTAGTGGATTTTTTTCTCTTTTCATCTTTTGTATCATTCTTTTCATATTGTTATTTTTACTAAGGGCCTGTTTAGGAGAGGGGATGTGAGGGGAATGTAAAGGAAGGGTATTGGGATGCTCTTGTTTGGGAGATTTTTAAGTGGAGACAAGAAAGGTTTACGAGGGTTCCCAATACCCTCTAAACTCCTTAAAAGCAACAATTTTTAGTACCCCAAATTGAGGGGTTTGCAAGGCTTTATTTTTTCTTTATTTAACTGTACAAGAGTAAGGTACAAAATCCTCCTTTACTCCTATATTTTATAAGACTTCCAAACAACCGAAGGGTTTCTACCTCACTTTTACCTTCCTTTCCTTTACCTTGCTTTACTTTAAAAACCCTTTCTTTTCTTTCCTCTTTAACTCTCAAACTTAGTATAAGAGAATTTAAATATTAGATTAGTTGATAAATAATATATATATCCTTTTTGTTAAACATAATTAGTAGAAAAAAAAATTTAGTCATTAGATATCAAACATGTATCTAATAAAAAAGAAGAAAAAGAAAATTTGTTGGACCGGGAACCAAATCGATTTGATCATGTCGGTTCTAGGATTGGGTTGGTTGGGTTCTAGTTCCAAACTTCTGGAATCTATCTTGATTGGTTCAGTTCTAAGTTCTGGCTTGGAACCAACCTTACCTAACCCATGCTTGCCTCTATTAGAGTAGACACTTTTAGGTGAATTAAATTCTTAGTTAAATTATATGAATACCTTCTTTGAGACTAAAAGAAGGTATTTAAACATTAGTCATTTGGTGATTGTGTTGGGTTGTAGATGTGTATGCTTGTCAACTTATGGACTTGCTTACATTCCATTAGTTTTCTAGCTTCTTCAAGCACTGTGTCCCTTTTTATTTAAAGTTTTATGGATATGAACTTTCCAAGTTTCATTGTCTTATGTCCTACAGTTAAAACTACATGACATATTCTCGGTGGTAGTATTTCATATGTCCAGCTTCAGGGACCAGTATGAACAGAATTATGGTGTTGAATGACTCCCTTTTGACCTTGATTCGATACTGAGGGTGTATTGAGACAACCTTCATTGATGTTATGGGAGCCTTGGGAGAAACAGAAAGCCAATCCAACACTTCAGCAAGACAAATTCACAGTTTAGAAGAAAGATCTTTTGCTAGTCTCACACCTTCAAGTTGAAGAACCAGTGATCCAATCATCAGGATATACTAGCTGGTGATCATGATATAAGAGACACAATTCATGGACCCAAAATTTAAATGTTCAATTGATTTTTTTTTTCTGGGTTGAAGAGTTGAAAATTGTGGATGAATATCTCATAGAAGATTTGGCATTGATTTGTGAAATACTTGTTGAAACTACTGAGAATTAGAAGGTTGAGGATATCTATATCTGTTATGTTAGTTCACTGTGAAATCTAATTATCAAGGGAACGATTAAGATGGTGATGTTTAATGCGCTGACTTAGTTATTTTCAATATGACAGACCGCTATCATAAATTTTGTGACCATAAATTGTCTACTTTCAATTTATTTAAGAATTGAAAATTAGTAGATTATTGAGGGAATCTTAGTGGTTTTAGAATCATGGGACTGCCAGTCAGCATGGCTGATAGGACATGTTTCATATCAAGCTTGGTATCTTTCTGGCTTGTGGCATAGCATGGTACATGCTATGTCAGAATGCTTGACATGTGGTTTAAGCTAGAAAATTTGATGACTTAAGAAGGTTTTGGATTGAATAGGATTGTGTTCTGTTGTCGTATCCTCTTATAGTATCTAAAAATTGCATTGTAATGACTGACTTTTGAACAATGAGAAATTTCTTTGTGATTCATTTGACCTCTGGATCATTTTTTTCTTATTCTTTTTTGTTCTTTTTCTCCTTTGTCTCTTTGTACTATTAAATCTTGCAGCCCAGCCATTAGGACTATACCGTCTTTTTTAATATTATCTTGAAAACTGCATTGTGATGGCTTCTTTTTGAATGAAAAAGATTTTGTCAAGATTCATTCCATGTCTTTATCATTCTTTGTATTTTTATCCTATTCCTGTTTCTTCTTCCTTTTTAGTGTTTACTTCTTTTATTAAAGTTATGCAACATGATTGAAAATTAATTTCAAGGAAGTTGAGCAAATCTATAAGTGGTTTATTTTTGTTATCTTTATTATATACATACACTGGTACATAAATAACTTCCATAAATTCTACTTGAATTTTTGATTTTGTAGCTCAACAGTTTAGAAGTCCACTTATGCATTTAATGATTAAGGGATGTTTAGAGAATATTTAATTATTTTAACAACCTTCAGTGAAGATTGGGAAGCACTTATATATTTATTTCCAATTTATTTCAGTTGGTTAATTTTGCCCTGTAAATAATTATATATACAATGTATAGTGTCTATTAAATTGTTTAATTGACTATTTGATCACATGGATGTGGTTGATGGGGAAATTTGTCTGACTATTTAATTGGTTAATGTTAGATGCTGTCCTCTATCTTAGGAATTTATTTTTCTTGTTTACAATTTATTTTTTCATGTTTATCCTTTTTTTTTGCTACCCTGCTTGCTGCTTATGAACATTCACTTCTTTTTATCAGAAATGTTCTCAACTGTTAATGATATTTGTCCAACACTCACAATATAATTATCTTTGTTATAGGGGAAACGAATTCCTCGAGTTGCTGATCCAGCTGTGGATCATGTTAAAAATCCTCAGTTCCTTGTATTGCTCTCAGAGAATTTTATGGAGGCTCGTGCTGCTCTAAGCCGTCCTTTAATTGCAAATTTAGCCTCAAATCAGGGCGTTGTAAAGTTGGATGGGGCTTCTGCTGCTCCTATTCCAGGATCTTCAACTAGTAACCCCTCAGGTCATTAATAACCTTTTGATTATTCTTATTCATTCTGTTAGAATCAACGAACTTCTCTTCCAACCAAAGGAAAAAGAGAACAAAGCATTTTCTTGAACCTACAGGCTTTGCTATGCAGCAATAAAAATATATCATATTGGGCTATATGCTTTTGCTTCCAGTTATACTCTCTAATTTCCAATATGAGCGATGTCAGCTCATGGCTATAAGTTAGATCATGGTTTCATTTTCTTAAATACGTCATTTAAGCACGTCTACCAGGGCAGAGAAGGCCAAGGGGTGGCGCTGAAACGAAAATAGGAGCAAAAAGAATACATTAGAAGAAGCATAGAAGCTACTTTAGTAAGGAACAATTAAAGAGGTGTGGGATTATCTTACCCAAGGATGCTTCTCTAAGAAAACCAATTTTATCCATCATTTGGGTCCAAGAAATAGGACCTGAAGATCCAAATAACATGAATGGAAGTTGTGAGGAGGGATTTGATAAAATTCACAATCATGGTATGTCGTATTGGTGTGCACCGCCTTATATCGGTACCAAACCGAGACTTGATACGGAATGCTTGTTGAGTCATCGGACGCTGAACTGACCCATGTACTGGGTATACCCAACATTATATTGATGTGGTACCAGTGCAGGGTCTGGTACTGAGATGACAAACATTGTTCACGATAATAAGTAGTATGGCCTTGAGTACAAATGAGTGGCAAATAGTGCTATAAATTTGCAATTCAGTGGTTGACAGGCTCATCGTTTATGTTCTCTGTTTTCTCTGTATGGTCATGGATATAAAATTGCAATTGGCTTGAATTGGGTGGATTAAAATTGAAGTTTTGGTGGTATGAGCCAAAGGCTCTTTTTATAGCTCAATGGGTTATCTATCATTAGCGTTCATGATTAGTTTGTGCTGGTGCTGTTTTATGTATCACAATTTGATGTTCAGAGGTGATGGGTTTTATTTGATGGAGAGTGTACACCATATATGACTTCTGTTTGGATAAAGAAGAGAGTAGCATTATCGCACCTATAAGTATAAGAGGAGGGTTCTACCTTGTGAAGAGGTTGCCTGATATTTTGTGATCATATGAGAGGATGATAGGATCCTACCTTATACTGTAATGCAACTTCATGTTAGATTTGTACATCAAAAGC
Source organism: Calamus simplicifolius (assembly GCA_900491605.1). NCBI lineage: Eukaryota > Viridiplantae > Streptophyta > Magnoliopsida > Arecales > Arecaceae > Calamus > Calamus simplicifolius. The sequence continues at coordinate 388,811 of UESW01004959.1, read as the reverse complement.
GAGCATTGTATAGATTTATGCCATAAAAGACATTTTGCTTTAGAATGTAATGTGGCAAATCCTGAATTCTACGAAAAATGTACAAGTATCGAGGCATGCAAGCAAACTGATGAAAATTTCATATTTTGTACTTTGATGCCCAACCTCAAAATCACCACAAATATACATTGCTGTGAAAATGTTCATGAAAAGAAAGATGTTGTATATTGGTAACATGTTGGTGTTTTGTATGTGCTATGCCATTACATGTGTCATGTGCTATGCCATGCTAGTGTTTTGTATGTAGTTTTCATTGGAGGCATGTAGCCACATTCATAGGTACCCATGGGCAATAGGAGATATGCAAATTTTATGTCTCTTTTTTTAACTTAGATATTCCAAATGTTTTTTAATGCTCTCGGATTTTTTTATTATGCAAAAAAGAATAGAAAAGGAATAAGAACGAAAAAAATTGTCCTATAATTAAATGGCAAGGCATATGTGTGATGATACTTGTGCAATGCGTTATTTAGAATAATATAATGAAGTTTCACATTTTGCTAATGTGTTGCGAAAAAAAAAAGGAAAAGAAAAATCACACTGAATGATTGGAATACATATCATCATTGTGAAAAATGCATATATGAAAAGTAATTCTTTAGTTATATTCTACTTATACTAGTGAATATAATTTTAGTATAGTTATATTGTAGTTGCACCAAGCTTATTCTTTAGTTATCCTGTGGTAGTTGTACCATTTTCTACCACAACTATGCTGCAGTTGTAGCATGGTTTAAGCTACAGCATGCTGCACCGCTGCTAGTATGCTGGCTTGGTATGCAACATGTTGCATTTTGCTAATTCCTAGCACACTTGGCTTGCACTGGCATGATTGTGTGCCAAACATTCGCATGCAGCTAGTACCACGTCAGTGCTTCTTTACAACAACGCATTAGCATACCATCATGCTGACTCATGCATGTTGACCATCACTTTTTTCCAAGAGTTGTTCCATAATTATAGTTATGATATAGATTTACTTTGGTTTTGGTAATATAGTTAAATTTTAATCTTAATATGGCTGTTATTAGTTATGCCATGCTTATCATCTATAGTTACAACATGACTATAGCTATGATATGGTCATATGAGGTTAAAAATCAATGATTCAAATCTTGAATATCAGTGTCATATCAACAATCAGTTGGTACACACTGTATTATATGCTGCATGGACAAAGGATTTAGACTAACTTCCTATTTTGCCCTCTATATTTGTTTTTTGCTTTTTCACTTATGTTGTTATTTGTCTTAATGCAATGTTTTGCAAAACTAGCAAATTGGGCATGTGCATTGCACGTGGGAGGGAAGAGAAAAGAAAGTGTTCAGTTCAATCTGTTTAGGAGTCCAATCTATATAAGGGTTGAATTAGAGGAATTGTCAGAGTCCAATTTGTTTGGGAGTTTAATTTAATGATTCTAATTTGATTTTGATCGGAAAAGAAGAAAGTGTATCTTTTAGTTAATGCGAGTGAGAAAATGGGATAATTAATGTATTTTTAAATACTAATACAAGGGGCATTCTGCCATTCTCGTTATAAAAAGTGACAAACAGAATCAACAAGGAATATTCCTTGATTTGAAAACCATCACTTTTACATATGGTATAGATAGGGTAAGAGCACGATTTAAGTATCCTAAACGTCCTATTTGATGTGTGGCAAAGTTTTTTTATTTCAATGTTTATTACATGGCATTGCATAATTGTAGTTGAAAAATACATTGAAAACCTGCATGTGTTAAAATTTAAATTCACCGAGTTCCATTCCGATTGGTATTAAAAGAACATTCTATATCATGGTCATACGCTTAAGTCAAAAAGTCTTGTGGTTCTGATAAAATTTATACAAAAGGATTGTGAAAGCAAAGCCAAGAGACATGGGCAAAATATTACACTCAAGCAATGTGACAGATTATGTAGTTCCAGGTTGTTTCTCTAAGGGCTGGATTCAATCTTCTCTTAAATGAAAATACAATATGATCAATGATCCTATTCATAATCAAAAAATAACATAGAAGGGAACAAACCATTTGACTTGATACTGGTCTTTTGATAATGCTCAAAGCCAGCTAATAATTATCTTGTTGACGTGTGAGATAATAACCGTTTGTCTGCATTTTTTTTAAGGGGAAGGTTTTTTATACATTAACGTACACTTATCCAGAGTTCAGATGTTGAGTGTCCTTGCTCATTTTTTGGGTCCCTTTTTTTTAAAAAATAATTAGTATTCTTGCTCCATTTTTTTATTCTACTAAATGTGCTTGTTCTATTCTTGAAATGGTGGAAAAATTGGCAAAACAAGAGGTTAAAAGGCACTATGAGCGTTCAACATGTTTTGGGGCCAATTAGGACTCCATTCGTCCCAATTCAGGGTGATGCAGGTCATTTAGGCCCAACCACGTGAATCTTAGGATATTTTAACCACCAGCCCCTTTCTTCCCAGCTCATGGCTAGTATAGGACATATTGGCCACTAGACACGTGAATTAAATCCTTGGTTATAATATAGTTATACTATTGTTATACCATGATAGTAGTATGATTATAACAGTATGCTATAGCTATAATATAGTTGTCATATTTGTACTATATTTTTAACATTGTTACAATATAATCTCCACAAATTTCCTTCTCTTTGAAGATGAGACATCGCCTAATTTGCTTGTGAAACAATAGAAGAAATTGAGAAAAAGAACCTTAGAAGCCTTTTGCTTTAGCACTAGTCAGTGCCATTGCATGTTGAGTCATTTGGACCGGGCGTGGTTTGAGACAAGCTGCAATAATCTAGCATCAACTAGCTTAGTTGGTACAAAAGATATAACTCAGAACTAAGCTGAATGAAGAAAAGAATTCATATAGTCGATCTTAACTAATTTGGGTTAAGACTTTATTGTTGTTGTAGCTTAGTTGGTAATTAGGCTTGCACCCATGCCTCATATGCCAGGCCACACCAGATGGTGGTCCTTGTGTGAAAGTTATAAACATATAATACAAACATGTCTGGGGTGGATTATGATAAGCTCAACTGGGTTGGGCATCAGATACATGCTTTTTTTAATATGAGTTGCATTTTGTGTTGAAAACTTGAGCATCAGCTGTTTTCTTTTTTATTATGATCTAAACCAATTGTATAAAGGCACTCTAAAAAGATATCTCCCTCAATACCACCAATACTAGCATACCTTGATTGGCTTGTTTTGGGATTATGCAATAAATGTTATTGGGGAAAACCTCTATTACCTGATTCACAAACTGCCATCTAGATTGTCTTTAGGAATTTAAGTTATAAAATGAAGAATCTTGTAGAAAATGTAAATATGTCAAAATATTATAGAAAGTTCAGTTGTACTGAAATATTATTCTTCCCTGATGAGTTAGACTTTTAGAATACGTCTGCTTAAGCAAGGATTGGTTGCATCTTATGATGAGGTCTGTTCGCTAAATACTCAATTGGTTTATGTCTTGGAGAGCTTCAAATTGGAAGTTGTGTGGTGTTGAATGTTCATTACCTAGGAAAATGGTTAATTATTCCCTACAGTGATGGCCGAATCGTTTGTATTGGGCGATTTCAGGCAAACTATTGAATCAGTCCAGAACCGAGATGGTTCAGTTTGGTACAGAGGCTGAACTACCCTTGTATCATATGAAACAGCCCCATACTTAACCAAACCACTCGATACGGTGGTGGACATGGGTGGAGGCCTCCTGATTCACTTGACTAATATGCCATTGGCTGGTATGATATGAACCATACTGGCCCTGTACCGATATGATACCGGTACATGGTGCAATGGACCTTGATTCCTTGACTGTCATCTATCCACAGGCATCTGAAGTTATGAAATCCAGCATGTTATTTATAATGATTTCTGGATAATAGATTCTCTATGCATTTTGGTGATCTTATATGTGCTTGTTGCAATACTGGTAGGTGTAACTGTATCAGTTTTTTTTTTTTTTGGGAATCTTTTCTAGTATCTTACCCAGGAACATTAGTTAATTATGCCTTATGTTTGGCTGACAGACACCTTAATTTATCAAATTCTGTTAGCTGTAATGATGTTGGGATAACAATTTCTCTATGCATTTTAATGATCATATCTGTGCTTGGTACAATACTGGTAGGCATAACTGTATCAGTTTTTTTTTCCTAACAGATTACTCACATTATTTTGTTTACTTGCTCAGTGAATGGTTCAATGATCAATCGCCCACCAGTAACTGTTGGAAATGTCCCTACTGCAACTGTTAAAATGGTTGGAGTCACAAACAATTCAAAGTTGAAAAATAAAATATTTCATTTAATTTGATGTTCGTCACCTGTGTAGTCTCTCACAATGTGATCATTTTACACTTTTCAGGAGCCAACTACCATGTCCTCTTTGGTATCTGGACCTGCCTTTCCCCATATACCATCAATTTCTAATGTTGCATCTCAGGGAGTGGCAAACTTGCAAAATTCTGCCCATCTCCCACTTCACAGGAGATGGGTGCAAATAATGATGGCATGCAGGAAATTAAACCTTCAGTAAATCCTATTTCTCAGTCACTACGTCCTGTTGGTCCAACTCCGGCGAATGTTAGCATTTTAAACAGTCTTTCTCAACACCGTCAAATGGTGAACTCTGCCTCTATAGCAGGAGCAAGTTCTATAGGACTTCAGACAATGGGTGCGACACCTATGGCGATGCATATGTCAAATATGATATCTAGTGGAATGGCATCATCTGCAATGTCAGGCATTACATCAGTAGCTGGATCAGGGGCATTGATGGCTCCTGCACAAGTTGCACAAAATTCAGCCCTTGGTTCATTTGCATCTGCCACATCCAATATGTCAGGAAATTCAAATATTGGCATTTCACCTGCTTTGGCTAATCTACAAGGCAACATTGGTATGGGCACATCAGTACCTGGTGTGGGACAAGGAAGTCTAGCTTCAAGTGCACAGATTGGGCAAGGTGGGATTAGCATGAACCAGAATATAATGAATAATCTTGGACCCACTGGCATGTCCTCTGGACCTGGGACAATGATTCCTACACCAGGAATGTCGCAGCAAGCAGGTTTACATTCTCTTGGGGCGACCAATAATTCTACAATGAACATGCCTGTGACACAGCATGCATCTAATGTCAATCAACAAGCTCAGTCCAAGTATGTCAAAATTTGGGAGGTAATTTTGCTGCTTCTACCTTTGTGATATATCATTGATTGCATAAATCATCAATAAGCATAACATAATAAAATACATCCTATCACCGTATATTCCATAGCAACAACAACAACTAAACCACTAGTTAGGGTTAGTTACGTGAATCCTTTTTTTTCTATTTCACTTGATTTGTGGTTATACTTTCTATGGGATGTAGAGATATCAAATATTTCTCTACTACCTTCTATGTGATTTTCAGTCTATGTATACCTTGTTTTCTTCTACATATATCAAGTATTCCTTTGTGCAGGCACATTCCTAGGCTTATGCTTACATGTTCAAACCATTTATGCTGTCTTTTTCTCAACTGATCCTCAGTTAGTGCAACCTCCGCCTTGTTTCAAATTTATTTTTGATTCCATCTTTTCTTATATGTTGTACCAGAATTATAAAATAATCATTTTTTATCAGACCAACTTAAGATATTAGGCATGGCAGGTTCTTGAAGATTTTTGAAATTTCTTTAACAACTAGTCGATAGCTCATGGAATCAATCTTTTATTTATTTTCTTGTGCACCAAAATCGATTCTTTAAACTTGGAACTAATGTTACATCATGAGAAACAACGGTTCTCATAAGTGAATATATTACAAGGTGATATGTGATACATGCATATATATTCTAGAGAATAAAGTGAAACATCTAATCACATGCGTAAATTATGCAATATGCATTACTTGTCTTGGGGCGCTTCGTGAAAGTTTTCATTGGATGTAACCAAGGTTTGCAAAACTGGTACCACTATCCATTTCGATACATTATTGGTTCGGTATGGTATAGGTTGGTATGGTATGGTACACACCCTTTACTGAAATAGGATGCTATTCTTTTTTCACCCTTAACCACTCGGTATTGGGTGGTACCAGGTGGAATGGATTGGTCTGGATCAGTTCGGTTCATATTGTATTTATTGAAACTTGGTACTCTACAGATATTTTACCAATACGATATGGTGTAGTTGGTACGTGTTGTTATGATAGATCTAATATTTGTCCAATGCACAATCCTCCTTTCTGTAAAATAGCTTCTCAGTACAGAATTTAATCATACTTATTAGTGCTTGCCTAAGGCTTTGAATACTACAAGTATTTAATCATACTTCCTTACTCATTAGTGCTTGCCTAAGGCTTCACTTTCTACATAATTAAAATTCTGCCATTTTTGCCATTGCTTGTATCCAAAATTTATATGATCATATGATCAATAATTTGCTATAATTCATTGAAAAGTTTCTGACAATGTCTTTATATTACGACCTTTTAGGGATCTTTGTCTGGACAGAGGCAAGGACAGCCAGTATTCATTTGTAGACTTGAAGTAAGTTCTACATGTTTTATTAAATTAGTGATTCTAATGTTTAAATTTCTCTTTGTACGCCAGTTGAATTAGATTAATGATGACTGAAGCTGTATATGAATACCTACAGCACTCTCTTTTTCTTAATGGCTTTCTGTTAACAAGAAATATCTCCAGTAAAAAACTCTCATGCAAAGATCATTTTTTCTGTTCCTTTCTATTTCATTAGTTCTGAATTAAAGTTACTTCACTTTATTCATTAATGGTCATCCTTGATGGTTTTCCTTTAGAAGCTTTAGGCCCTGTTTGGGGCAGCTGTTGACTGCGGCTATTGGGAAAAAGCTACCTCACATAGCTGATAGGAAACAGTTGCTCTTGGTCCTCCCAGCAGCTGTCCCAAATAGTGCCTTAAATTAAAAATTTTTTATCCTTGTTTTTCCTGCAGCATTTATTGGACCTTGCTTTTGCATGCATCTTTATCTGTATCATTATGTTTCATTTTTCTGTCTCATAAAGTGTATTGTTTAATTTTGTTCACCATGATCTGTTGGGCTTGCATTTTACTTATAATGCACATATTTCATAATTGTGACATGACAAAAATGAGGTATTAACAATTTTTTTGTGTTCAGAAGCCCACATTTCTTTCTTTCATGCATTAATTAACATAGAAAATTTGCTAAAAATGACTAGACACTGAAAGAAAATCTCAATGGAAGCCTATAAATATGACATACTTTGATAACCCCTAATTTATTTTTCATTCACCAGAAGGACAAGTATATAAGTTCGTCGTTTATCACCAATTTATGCTTGTCTGCATATAATTTTATTATGTGAAGTGGGTTCATAATGCAGTGTTCTAGAGGATCATTGACATTTATTCTCCTTTGAGACAAGCTGATTACTTGGAAATTTGTGTCTTCTTCAGCTCCAATAAAGTTCTTTAATTTTCCAGGATCCTTTGTGCAGAATTACCTGCAGTTAGTTTTTTCTGTCTCTTTCCTTCTTGATCACTTTCACTTCCAGCATTGTATTGTAACAGATAGAATTATATGACCTAATATAGTGTATTGCAAGCAAGTGTAAAAATATTATATTGTACAATCATATCAAAAGTCTTACTAAATTAGAACTGACAGGATTGCTCAAGTCTATATATGGATCCCTTTAGCTTGTTAACTTTGCTTCATTATCTTAAGCAACAGAGCCTACAAGCTACCTCATATTTTCTGTTTTTGTTGGATAACCCTTCTAAAAAAATCGATTATTCACATTTAATTGGAATACAAGGCATATTTAGATGTGCTACTGTGAAGAATATGATTCTAGAAGAAAGTAATCTTGCTCTCAGGGAAGAAGTTTTGATGTAATCTACTTTGTTTGCTTAGAACATATCCTTCTGCCACCTCCAATTTGGCGTCTTGGCTGATGCCATAAAAATACCTTTAGATTTAACAATTATTTGGTATAAAATATGAACGTTTAGAACCCATTTTGGTAAATCTACAATCTTCATTCCCATTTTTTCACACGGGATGCCTGCTTGGTTGGCCCACCAGAGCTGAACTTGGAGACTTGCAAGGTGGAGGCTTCCATCCATAAATAGGCACCCAAGACTAAACTGTGAGCCATGCGTCTAATCAGATCAAGGCAAGAAGGAATCCTAGGCTACATGGGCAAAGCCTAGGGCACACCATAAAGCAATAACCTTCTCCTTTCGGCAGCAGGTTTGATGTAGATGATGTCTAGGTCTCCTTCCTCTTGGAAGAGGAAACGATATCAGAGGTAGGGCCAGTTTCTTACCCCTTCTCTGTTTTCTTTTGCTCAAGCTTGAGAGTTGATTTAAGATATGTATAGTTTCATGAGGAAACAAATGTAATATGTAAGTTTAATCATAATAAAAATTAAGTTATATATGAATATTTGAATGGAAATACAAATTGATAATGATTTAGGTTGGAGGGTTACAAATAGCATAGTGGAAATGGAAATCCTGGGTATTTGCAATTCCCAGGTTGGTGTGACCATGCTTATGCGATAAACATCAATACATGAGTTCTTGTCAACATTTATTATGATGGTTTTATGTTTTGATGGATCTTATTAGAGATTTGTTATTAATGTTGTGAACTTGCAGCTATGTTCTCAGGATTCTTGTAATCTTGATACTTAATTTGTCGAAAAATTTATATTGGAACTATTGGTTTTCTCTGTTCTAATTATGTGTCTTTAATCTCTAGGCAAAAAAGAGTCTCAAGCAGAGGTTTAGAAAATTATTTCTTACCACCTGCAACCATTTGAATTCTTTCTAGAAGTAAAATGCTCTCTGTCAACATTATTAATTATGCCAATATCAACTTGACTTTTTCTTATTTTGAACAACTAAAATATCTTTTTCCTGTACTCAAAATTCCAGTCTGCTCTTACTTTCTTGACTGATGCTGTTGCGACATTTTTCCATGGATTGCAATTAGGGGTTCCCTGCTGCTATTGCTAGTGCAAAAAAAAAAAAAAAATGTAACTGTGTAAAGTTCCTCTCTTTCCAAAAAGTATCACCATGTTTCTCATCTGGTTTTTTTGAGTCATCATCTGATGTCACATGTGATCTATAGTTCTTGTATGATCTCAATCTAATCCCAAATCAACTTGGTGCTCAAATTCGCCTATATCTCATTTTATATGACTTTGTTCAATCTCAGTCAAGCTACAAAACGGGTGCTACTCTAGCTTATGTTATTTTTGTTGTAAGTTTTAACTACATGACCTTTCCAGGTCTTGATGGATTTCAGCAATAAGACATTAATTTATAAAGATTTAGACTGACCTTGATTCACATTGCACCATTATCTATCTGCCCGTTTTGGCTGGTTTACCACTAATTTATAACTATTGCAGCCAAACCCTTGATTTTCTTGAAAAACATCACACATACCTCCTTTGAGATGGATCTTTATGTGTGAAAGTGACCTCTTTGAAGTTTTCTTTTGAATTTTTGTGACATTAATATTCTTAATTACATAACTTGAACTTCTCACATTTTATTTGGAGGCCATCTAAGGATTCTAAACCATTTGCTTAGGTTCAAGGATTGAGGAAGTAATCTTGTACAAAAGAAGACGTTAGGTGAAGCATTGAGGTAGGATCCACACAAGCAAATAAACTAGGAATCTAGGACATCATACTTTGATGGTTTAATGAGCATTCTGTGTGTCTTGCACATGGAAATTTTTGGTCCTGTATGGTCGGCAGATCAAGGTTATTCACGTCATAGTGGTCCAATGCACTGCTATTGCTGTTCATCAATAGAAGATCAAATAACATGATTTCCATTGGTAATATTCAGCTCTATGTATCATTTTTTTGTGAGAAAACTACAAAAAGAGTTTATGAAGATGGATTATTCCATTTTGTAACCGAGACATTCTACTCATGTAGTGTTATAATGCACTCATCTAAGTTCTTCATGAATGATCCAAAGCTGAAAATAGAGGAAACAGAAAAAAGACCAAGCTAATCATCTTTTAAATTCTTTGTTAGCTTTCACAAATATGATAGTTTGTTCCAACTTGATACTTGTGGAAAGTCTTTTAACCTGTGCATAGACAAACAGATGGTTGGCATTCATGGATGAATTCTATTTCTCATTTGCAAATTATACAAACCATATATGTTCAATAAAATGGATCATGACCATGGAAAAATCTGTCTGTGGCAGGGTTACAGGAATACATCAGCAGCGGAAACGTAAGTTTCTTATGTCTGCTTGAATCATCTTCTTTCAGTTATCTTCATTAAAAAAAAAGATCTCTCTCTCTCTTTAAAAAAAATAAAAGGGGCAAAAGTGTCTTCTTATCTTGATAAAAAAATGGGACTATTGACGCATTTTTCCACTGTTTTGTTTATAGGAATATGCAGCCTTTCTTATGTTAGAAAATTACCCAGTACTATTACTTTTCAAAATTTGTACAATTATTATATGCTGTGAAAAATCTACCCTGTAAAATGTTGCTGATGATCTGCTTTGTTATTTCAGGCTTGCAGCTGATTGGCCATCAACAATGCAAATTGTTCGTCTCATAGCCCAAGAGCATATGAATAATAAGTCATGCCCAAACCTTATATCTCTACTTTATTATCCATAGTGGCATGTGGATTGTTCATCTTGCTGCATGCACATCAAAGAAATAGATTATAATGTTTCATTTCTTGTTCAATTCAGGCAATATGTTGGCAAAGCAGACTTTCTGGTATTTCGGACACTAAATCAGCATGGATTCCTTGGACAACTGCAAGAAAAAAAGCTTGTGAGTTATCATATCCATGGTGTTATTTTTTCTTTTGATTTTATTGGATTTACGCTCTATGAGGTTTTTGCATGTATTCTTTTATTGGACATCTTCAGTGAGCTAATTCAAACATTTACGGTGATTTCTGTGGTACCAACGTTGTAATTTCAGTTTTAGTCTGTAAAACTATTGATTAGGAAAATATTTACTGATCAATAATGCTACATATTAAGAATTTGAATTACTATGTAGGGTTAACTTTTTTTTTTTTATAAAAAATATACTCTAAAGAAGAAGAGTCAGCTGCTTCATAGTCCATTGAAACTATTAAAGTGAAAAATCTTAACTGCACACTAGTGCCATAACTTTTGAGATGGAAATATGCCCTATTTAGATATAACCTGCAGCTGGCATGCATGCATGAACTCATGACACAATAAAATGAACAGGTATTGAGCTAGAAACATTCCCATTTGCTAATATGCTAGACATCTATGTTCTGGAAAACGTGCTGTATGGATAAATCCAAGAATAACTTTCTTGAAAGGGAAAAATATCTGGAGATGAAATAAATATTAATTAAACATAAAGCCAAAAGAGAATAGTGAGTGTAGAAAAAAGAGGAGGAATAAATTAGAATAAAAGGAAAGTAGATTCTCAGCTGCCTTAGATTGTCCAAATTCTAAACCCCTTTAGTCTCTTATTTACATAATTAGGGTTACATTTTTCAAAACATAAATGACAACATTCCCCTTTCGATAAGCAAGTATTTAACCAGTTGCACCTGTTACACCAATATCTATCTTTGCAAATCTTATTATCTAATCCTAAATTGCACGAGCCCACTCAATAGGTTCCTGGTAAGCATAAAAGATGCTTGAAAACACAGTGAAGTTAATAAAGCTGTCATTAAACTAGTGCTTAGGACATCTTTCAGCACAGCTTGTGAAAATGTTCTCTTTTGACTTCCTACAAGCCTTTGTGGACAGGGCATCTCTGCCATTTGCTTGATGGACTTAATGTATGTGGTTGTTATTTCCCTGTATTTAACAATTTACAGTTTTGGTATCTTTTATTCTTTCATGATACTGTACATAAAGAGCTTTGTACACGATAAATAGTGCCTTCATCTAGATGAATTCATATATGAAATGTAGACTGTACATAAAGAGCTTTGTACACGATAAATAGTGCCTTCATCTAGATGAATTCATATATGAAATGTAGATTGGTAGTCGACACTCGGTTTTGACACTTAATGAGACTATTATGTTTTTTTCTTACTTTTCCTCATCAGTTTTTCACCAACATATGTTTTGTATTTAATGATTGAACCTCTATCTTCTAGGAAATCTGGCAATTAGCATTGGACTGACTTATCAGTAGCGGTCATTATTGCTATGTAAAGTACACCATTTTCAACCACCCTGTAGATTCCTGAGCCTTTAAAGTTCTAATGAAAAATGAGATTTGTCATGATAACTAGGATGACAACACATTATAAAGAAACATTCAATTGTGTGATAGTGAGGTGAATGAGTTTTCATTGCTCTTTGGATGTTCAAGGATTTTGCTTGAAAGGTTAGTGTTGGATCTTTTGACTTTCCGGTGTTTGCGGTTTTGGAACCAAGCAATTATATGTCTACTAGGAGATCTATTGCATACTCTCTGTGGTACAAGTTTGTTTCTTATTGGGATCTAACAATCTTAACTCTCAAATGATATTTTTTACTTCCTCAAGCATCCATGTGAAAAGCATAAATTTCTAGCTTTTGTATTCGCTTGTGTTACCTAGTAACCATAATATCATCCACCTGCTCAACAACATCAATATGACCAAAGCTGTATTCATGAATACAAGAAATTTACTTGATATCTTGAAAGCCTAAATGAGATTATCACCTTTAAGAGTTTAACTGTGCCTTCGGTGATTGCTTTAGTCCATGTATATGAAATTTTTTTTTTTTTTGCTTACAAATTTTATCTATTTAAACAGTAAAACTTACAGATTGTCTCATGTATGCATCACTCTCCTAGTGGAAAGCATTTTATGTGTCCAACTAACATAATGGCCAGTTTATAGTTTAGCAGTGATGAAGCTAAATAATCTTATTGGGAATAATGAAGGCATCTATTTTCAGAAGTTTTGTGTGAGGTTGTGTTGATTGGTTGAAGGGCCTGAAAGAGTTTTGTTTTGTGGGAGATTATGCCTGTAGGTACTAATAGTATTAACCTTGATGTTTGAGGATGGTATGGGCACGATATTGTGAATTAATTGTGTTTTACCATCATGCAATTTCACCAAGCTAATGCATGTCATTATTATGAAGAATCAGAGTGTATTCAAGCTCCACCTTCTTCCAGTTTTTATGGGAATTGAATTCAGAAGATGGAGAGTTGTTGGGCTGGTGCAATGTTGATAAGATATGTAAGGGGGTGTTCGGGTTTTTCTCCCCTTTCTCCCAATTAGATCCCAGAAAATCTTAATCATTTTCTTATTTCAAAATTTTAAATTAAAAATTAATATATCAGTTGTAACTCATGATATTTAAATATTATAGTATATTATAAAAATAGACTCAGAACTGAGCTGAATGGAGAAAAAGGATTCATGTAGCTGACCCCAACTAGTATATTATAAAAATAAATGTAGGTCAGGCTGAGCTAAAAAAATTGAGCTCAATTGGATTTTAAAATAAGCTTAACAACTTGACCAGGACTGGCCCATTGGGCCCAAAATTCCAGCCTGAGCCCTTGAAATTCTTGCATTGGTCAATTGTGGAGGTGATAGAATTCATGCTAACCCCCATGTAGTTGGGAAAAGGTTTAGATGAGTTGAGTTGAGTTGAGTATAGGATTCATGCTAATGATATGGGTGTGTTGACAGAACAAAATTTCCCCTTATTCGTGATATTCTCTCAAACTTGTTTATCTTAAGCTGAAAAGAATGGAACAAACAGAAAAAGGTGACATCAGCACCTGTCAAATTAATTCCAAAGTTGTTGTTGTGAGACTTCTATCTATTGCTGTCTCAATGCCTAATAAACACTAGAACATCCAACCTTCTCACCATAACTTTTATCTATGAGCAAAATGTATGCAAAAAAAGAAGGAAAAAAGAACTCTTTGAGGAAAAGTGAATAGAGGATACTTGAGAAACATGTGTTTTATAATTTTGATGCTCCATTATGTGTTTAATTGGATTAAAAGGAGACGGAACTGCCCCCAGTTTTTGCTTTTCTTACAACATAAGGGTCTTCAGTGCTTCCACAGGTTGAAGATGCTTTCTTGGCAGGATTCTGTTGTCACAGATATTATAAGATGAGACTTGAAATATATTATTAATCCCAAATCAGATGTGAAACACAGAGTTGACAGTACAATTGGAGGTCTGATGTTGATGATTCAGGCTGTTTGATGCGACTTACTATCTCTGAACCATTTACTGTCAAACGAAAGAATGTGATTAGGAGATCTCTAGCATTTCCATTGCTTATGCATCAGGTGATAAAAAATGGATAGTTAAAATAACACAAGTGTTGGCTCGTATGGCAACCCAAGAGAGGGGGGGGGGGGGGGGTTGAATTGGGTTCTTAAAAAATTTAACCTTTTAAAACGATAGCTTTGGAATACACAAGATTAAGTGCAGGATAAATATTAACCACAAACAAAGAGATAGAGAGAGAATCAAAACAGGGCAAACACAAGGATTTTATAGTAGTTCGGTGTATCCAACACCTACGTCCACTCCCAAGTACCACTTGGGTCCACACTATAATCAATAGATTACAGCCGAGTTGTTTTACAAGCTTACAACTCAAAACTTGTTGTTTTTCACGGGATCACAACGAACCCAGCTGGTTTTTTCGGGCTCACCAGCACAAAACCCAAATCTCAAGCTAATCTAGCTTGACCCGAGGTATACTACCTTCACCAATTCAATCCCCCTGATTGAATTAGCAAGAACAAATGAGAATAGAGTTTACAATAACAAACAGCTCCTCAAATGAGCAAATATTCAATATAAATAAACAAGGTTAGAAACGCCTGTTTGAAGCAAAGTTGATTTGTGCTTTTCTTCTTTTCCTCTCTCTCCTTTGAGATGTTGAATCAACCCTCAGCTTAGATTCTTCACAAAGATTTGCAGATGAGAAGTTGGGAAAAACAGGGATTTTGGCTCTCTTTTTCTTCTTTTGAAAATCCTCTGATTTTGAAATTGAATGCCTTGGATTTCTCTTTGAGCTTTCTGGAGTTGATGGATTTGAACTTTGATTCTTTCCTCTAGATTTCTTGCTAAGATTTCTTGGATTTTTCAATTTGATTTTTCTCTTTTTTCGTCTCCTTTTTCGTTCTTATTTTTCAAACGGACGGTCTCCCTTTTATAGATTCTCTTTAATCCAAGATTAGGTGAAAAACTAGCCGTTATTTTGTCTTGGATTCCTCCTACACATAAAAAAAAGTGTCCGTTAGAGATTAGGTGAGAAAATATTACCGTTGGAGGTCGTTCTGACATTTTGAAAATCCGTTCCTGACAAGTTGGAGTTGGCTCCAACTTTTCAGGTGTCGGCTCCAAGTCGTGTATCCAAAAATAGAAAGTAAAAGTTTGTTGAGGAGTCGGCTCCGGAAAAGGTAAGTGTCGGCTCGCTGCGTTCAGGTGTCGGCTCCGAAAAACTGTAAGTGGCAGCTCCAGGTAGTCCAAAAACATGCTTTTTGTTCCCGCATTGGAATTGGCTCCAGACACTTACTCCGAAACACTGGGTATCGGCTCCGAAACACTGGGTGTCAGCTCCAGACCGTGCCAAAAATCAGAAAAGCATTTGATCGGCCATGGGGTCGGCTCCAGACTTTCTAGGTGTCGACTCCAGGCTCTGAATTTTGAAACATACCTTTGGCATTTGATTCAAAACACGTTTTTTATACCTTTTGATTAATCAAACATTTTTAAGCCATGAAACACTTGTTAAATTTATTAGTAACAAAATGAATATACTCATATCTTTTATTAATCATCAAAATCAATAATTGGGTCAACAGTCTCCCCCTTTTTGATGATTATAAAAACATTGAGTATATGCATGAGTAAATAATTGGATTCTCAAATCAAAATTTTTAAATATTTAATCCTCACATATAAGCTCCCCTGAATGAAATAGCTCCCCCTATGAAGTTCAATTTAACAATTGTTCTTCCTTTTAACAGAAAATTTTAATGGTTGATACCACTTTTAATTGCCTCTCCTTATGTGCAGTTAATTAGATACCAATAAATTAAGCTTAATTGAGCTTATTTGATTAAATGCATATATAAAAGCTAAATATTTCTTCCCTCTTTATTTGTATAAAAGCTAAATATTTCTCCCCTCTTTATTTGTCTCCCCCTTGTTTTTGTTTTACAGTCAATGCATATACGATTTTACATAACTCTCCCCCTTTTTGTAATCAACAAAAAGATCAAGAAGGGTTAAGTAAAATGACAAAATTGATAGATTTTTCAAGGTTCAAAAGATATTCATTAAGTATAAGATAAGTTCATTACAATAAAAGTCAAATATTACAAAATGAAACTTCATTATATCAAACATCAAACTATACTTCATTACATTGAAACTTCAAGATAAATCAAACTAGACTAATTATCAAAGACACTTCATTACAAGATAATCAAAAATGAGTTCTAAGAAGTCTTTGCAATTCTTTTACAATCTTTCCCATCCCTTCACTTTGAGCCCTAACAAATTCTTTTAATCTTCTGTCAACAAATGCACATGCAGTCATAATCTTGTCTTGAAGCTCAGCATTGCATTTGGAGTATGTTTCTGAGTCTCCACCAATATCCTTAAGCTCTTCAAATATGTTCTTGAGATCATTCTTTAAGGATTCAGCAGAGGAACCAAGGGTAGACTCAATCAATCTAATGCGATCATCCAAAGAGTAAAGGGTTTCTTCAAATTCATAAATTGGCTATCAAACTTTGTCTTCATTTCTTCTTTTTGAGCAGCAAATAAGCTTTTGAGTTGCTCTAACTGAATGTCTGAAAATCCAACAGATGACATAGGTGGCGGTACAGGAACTGGAGCAGGAGCAGGAGGTGGTGAAGATCTGCTAGGCTCTGGTGAAGGATGCCTCGCTGATGGACCAACCTCAGAGGGTGCGGAAGATCTAATCTCAGTGGCTCTCTCATCCAGATGACCCTTCCTCTCCCATTGACCATTAACTTTTACAAAGCCCATCCGGTGCACAGTAGCCAAGCTATAGTAATCAGTGTTTCTAAGGTTCTTTGAAGGCTCATTATCAGAAATTACAATACCTTGACTTCTAAATACCATAGTCAAAATCATACCATAGGGCAGTGAGGATCTCCTTTTGCCCAGCCTCAGCCATATAGAAAATCATCATCCCAGCAAGGTTAATAGGCTGACCTGTCAGAACACTGTCCATAACAACTATGTCTCGCTCCGAGACATACTCAAATCGGCCAGTCTTAGGGAATAGTCCTACTGCAGATGTTGTGAAGTAATCTAAGCTCCAAGGGCAACTGATTAGTCCTAATTTCTTCAAATTCAGATACTTCTCTTCCTAACATTCTTGATAATGCATCAGACCTCTCACTATGAATGTTAGCAACTAATCCAGTGACAGGGATGCTCAGAAGATGTCCTAAACTTTGAAAGGTAAGGTGAACTTTTTTCCTCTAACAGAACTGATAATCCCACCGTCTCCTTTTGATAAATTGAAATAGAATTCCTTAACAAGGGCCGGATAAGTGGGAACATCCAACGAGCAAACCTTGTCCCAGCCTAGCTCTTTGATTTGTCTTCCAATCGAAAATCCCTCGGACTCAAAGAAATCAAAATCAACCTTTCTATCCATAGTAATAACTCTCCCGGCTAAAGTGTCTACCTGTGGAGATGAGGGACCAGGATTATTAGAATGGGTCGAGGAAGAATCGTCGCTTGGAGACGGCTCACGGATGGGACACCGTGCCGTACGCTTCCCGATGGTTATGGGAGCTCCAAGAACCGATCCTCTCCGCTTAGGAGCCATAGAAATCCTTGGGAGTGTTCGATTTGAGGAGAATTTGGCTTGGGGAGGTTTTGAGAGAGTTTGGAGAGAGTTTGGAAAGGGATTGGAAACGATAAAAATGACGGAGGTGTCGACTCTGCCCTAATAAAGTCTTGGGATCACCAGGTGTTGACTCCTGCAAAGTCGGGTGTCGACTCCAAGCGCTAACACAGTTAGCGCTCGAACTGGAGTCGGCTCCACTTATACGGGTGTCGGCTCCAAGGTCAAGGACCGAGAGCGACACAGAAGAGGTGTCAACTCCTCAAATTGAGGTGTCGACTCCACTGACAGTTTCAGAGAAAAATAGATGAGTTTCAAACATCCGAAACTTGTCAAAATAGGGTCAATAAATTTTTGAAAAAAAAATCTTTGAAATATAAAGAGTCAAATTGCATAAATGACTAGATAAATTGTCTTTAAAATTATGAAAGGAATTTCAAGAAAATAGAAATCTAGATAGTCATTCCTTAAGGGTTTCAAAATCATTCCAAAGGGTCACAAATCCCTAATTCACCTTTAAGATAACAAAATCTCTCTTCACTCAAAGATTTTGTAAATATGTCAGCTAATTGTTCTTCAGTATTAACATAATCAAGACAAATTTCATTATTAGCTACATGTTCTCTTATAAAGTAATATCTAATTTAAATATGTTTGGTTCTTGAATGTTGAATTGGATTTTTAGTTAAATTTATTGCACTTGTATTATCACATCTAATAGGAGTTTTATCAAGTGTTATGCCATAATCTTCAAGTTGTCGCTCAATCCAAAGGATTTGAGCACAGCAACTTCCAGCTGCAACATATTCTGCTTCAGCAGTTGATAATGCAACCGAATTTTACTTTTTGCTAAACCAAGAGATTAAGTTACTTCCTAAGAATTGACATGCACCACTTGTACTTTTTCTATCTAATTTACATCCAGCATAGTCAGAATCAGAATATGCAATCAAGTTTAATGTTGAGTCTCTAGAATACCATAATCCAACATTTTTAGTTCCACTTAGATATCTTAAGATTCTTTTCACTGCAATTAAGTGAGATTCTTAGGTTCAGATTGAAATCTAGCACATAGACAAACAACAAACGTGATATCTGGTCTACTTGCAGTTAAGTAAAGTAGAGATCCGATCATATTCTGTAGTACTTTTGATCTACTTTCTTACCATCTTCATCTTTATCTAATTTGCATGAAGGACTCATAGGTGTTCCAAGGGGTTTGATTGACTCCATTTTAAACTTCTTGAGAAGTTCCTTTGTGTACTTTGTTTGGTTGATGAAAATCCCTCTTTGCTTTGCTTGATTTGAAGTCCTAGGAAGAAGTTGAGTTCTCCCATCATGCTCATTTCGAATTCACCCTGCATTAACTTAGCAAATTCTTGACACAAGAGATTGTTAGTAGCACCGAATACAATATCATCAACATATATTTGTACTACTAATAAATCTGTCTTTTCTTTTCAAAAATAGTGTTTTATCAACATTTCCTCTAGTAAAATCATTTTCAATCAGAAATTTGCTTAATCTATCATACCAAGCTCTAGGTGCTTGTTTTAAACCGTGCTTTGTGCAATTTAAAAACATGATTTGGAAATTCATGATCTTCAAAATCGGATGGTTGTTCAACAAAAACTTCTCATTTATAAATCCATTTAAAAATGCACTTTTAACATCCATTTGAAATAAATTGATATGCATATGAAATGCAAATGCGAGTAATAATCTAATTGCTTCTAATCTAGCTATAGGTGCAAAAGTTTCATCAAAATCAATTCCTTCCTCTTGATTATATCCTTTTGTAACTAATCTAGCTTTGTTTCTAATTACTATGCCATTTTATCTAATTTATTTCTAAATACCCATTTTGATCCTATAACAGAATGATCTTTAGATCTATCTACAAGGGTCCAGACATTATTTCTAGTAATTGATTTAATTCCTCTTGCATAACCAACATCCAATTATTATCTTTTTCAGCCTCTTCAATGGTTTTAGGTTCAATTTGAGATACAAATGCAAGATGATTATTGATGTTTTTTATTGATGATCTAGTTCTTACTCCTTGAGATGGATCACCTATAATTAATTCTTTTGGATGACCATAGGCATATCTCCAATCTCTAGGAAGATCTATATCATTATGATTTGCATCAACATCAACACTAGGAGAATCATCATCTTTAGCTCCTTGTTCATGATCTGAAGATACATCTATATTCAATTTTTCAATATCTCTTTTTAATATGTTTGTATCTTCCTCATCATCAATCGTTCCTAAATTTGATGCTAAAGATTCATCAAAAACTATATGAATAGATTCTTCTACAATTAAGTCTCTTGTTAAACACTCTGTAGGCTTTGCTAGATGTTGAATATCATAAGAATATGCTTTCATCTGATTTTGCATCAAATTTTTTTAGATTATCTTTACCATTATTATGAATAAAACATTTACAACCAAATGCATGAAAATAACTAATGTTTGGTTTTCTATTGTTCCATAGTTCATAAGGAGTTTTCTTAAGGATTGGCCTAATTAAAGCTCTATTAAGAATGTAATATGCCGTGTTTATAGCTTCCGCCCAAAAGTACTTTGGTAGGTTGCTTTCACATAGCATGGTACGGGCCATGTCTTCTAAAGTTCTATTTTTTCTTTCTACAACTCCATTTTGTTGTGGTGTTCTAGGTGCAGAAAAATTATGATGGATGCCATTTTCAATGCAAAAGTTTTCAAATAAATAATTTTCGAATTCAGTGCCATGATCACTTCTAAGAGACACTATAGTGTTGTTTTTCTCATTTGTGACATTCTTGAAGAATTTCAAAAATATTGGAAAGGTCTCATCTTTATGAGCTAAAAACAATACCCAAGTGGAAACAATGGTTCTAGTAGGTCCAAATAGATCCATGTAAAGTAGTTCAAGTGGCCTAGAAGTGGAAACAATATTTTTAGTTTTGAAAGAGTTTCTAGTTTGTTTTCCAAACTGACATGCATAACAGATTTTGTTATTTTCAAAATCTAGTTGTGGAAGGCCTTTTACTAAATTATTTTGATTAATTTTGAAATTAGGTGTGTGCTTGCATGACCTAATCTACGATGCCATAGCCATCCAATCTCATTCATATTAGCATTATTAGCAACTAAGAAATGATTACTAGTAGACAAATTGTCTAAATCAATCAAGTATACATTGCCATTTCTATTTCCAATAAATAAAATGCTATTATCAATGGGATTAGAAACGTGCAAATAGAAGCTTCAAATGATACTTTGAAACCTTTATCACACAATTGGCTAATACTAATCAGATTATGCTTTAAACCATTAACATATAATACATTTCAATAAATGTGGAGGGAGTTATTTGAATTTTACCAAATCCCATGATCTGGCCTTTGCCATTATCACCAAACGTAACAGCTCCTTTTTTGCTTTCAAGGGTGATGAATTGATCCTTATCACCCGTCATGTGTCTTGAGCAGCTACTATCGAGATACCATTTTCGCTTTGATCTTTTGGCCGCAAGACACTTTTATAAAAATGATCAAGTCTTATATTTAGGTACCCAAGCCTTCTTGGGTCCTTCATAGTTAGTAGCAAAAAAGATTGTTCCTTTTGGAACCCATATTTTTTTCCTTTAACAATTAATTTCTTGTTACTATTTCTTGTATTACATTCATAGGATTTATGGCCTTTCTTGTTGCAAAAATGACATAAAACTTCATTTTTATCCTGTTCTTTTCTAAAGAAGTTTTTGACATACTTTTGTTTTATGTTAGGCCTATAACCTAATCCAGCCTTATCAAATATAGCTCTTTGATTGCTCAATAATAAATTAAGTTTTTCAGAATTATATGTAAATTTATCAACTATATTTTTATATTTATCAACTTCCTTCTTTAATCTATCATTTTCATTGGAAATTGATCCTTTTTCTTCAATCAAAGCTTCATTTTCTGATTTCAAATTTTCAACTTCATGAGTAAGATTATCTTTTAAATCCTTAACTTTAAGTGTTAAATCATTTTTCTTTTTACACATATTTAAGTTTTTATTTTTAAAAACTTAATTTTCTTTTTCAGAATTTTAAAATCATTGACTAATTCATTGAAAGCCTCATATAATTCATCAAATGTAAATTCATCATTGAGGGTTTCGGTACTTCATCGTCGTTGTTTACCATAAAGCAAATGTTAGCAATTCTTCAATTGAGGACAGTCATATCTGAAATGTCCCGGTTTCTTGCACTCATAACATATTAAGGGCTCTTTTTCTTTTTCTTTGTCCTTCTCTTTCTCTTTTTCTCCTTCATTTTTGTTCCAGACTTTTTCTTGTGGAAGGGTCTCCTTTGCATGAATTTTTTAAATTTTCTAGCAAGGGGTGCAGTCTTTCATCATCATCACCATCACTGCAGCTTTCCTCACTCTCTGCAGCCTTGAGAGCAATTATTTTCTTCTTCTTGACTTCCTCCTCTTGATGTTGCTTCATAGTCAGCTCATGAGTCATCAAAGATCCAAGTAGCTCCTCCAAAGGTAAAACGTTTAAGTCCTTGGCTTTTGCAGTCACCTTCGTTTCCCATGATCTTGGAAGTGACCTAAGAATTTTATGCACAAGTTCAGAATTAGTATAAATCTTACCAAGACTTTTCAACCCATTTACAATATCAGTGAATCTTGTGTACATGCATGTAATTGTTTCAGTTTGTTCCATGCTAAACAGTTCATATTTATGCACCAAAATATTAATTTTTGATTCTTTAACTTGATTTATACCTCATGGGTAACCTCTAATCTATCCCAAATTTCTTTTGCGGAATTACATGTAAAATTCGATTAAATTCATTAGCATCCAATGAACAATACAAAACATTCATGGCTTTAGCGTTGAGCTGAGCCAACTTCTTATCATGTTCATCCCATTCCGTTTCCGGTTTAGGAATCACCATATTGTCTACTCTAATTGGGTGTGTGTGGACCATTAACTATGATTCCCCATAAGTCATAGTCAAGTGCTTGAATAAAAATCTTCATTCTAGCTTTCAATAACTATAATTAGTTCCATTATTAGTGGATTGACCTTCTAAATAAGATGAACTAGCTTGAGCTGCCATTTGGATCTTTAGCTCTTGATCGTTAGACCAAAATCAAATGAGCACTTGCTCTGATACCAATTGTTGGCCCAGATGGCAACCCAAGAGAGGGGGTGAATTGGGTTCTTAAAAAATTTAACCTTTTAAAACGATAGGCTTTGGAATACACAAGATTAAGTGCAGGATAAATATTAACCACAAACAAAAAGAGAGAGAATCAAAACACGGCAAACACAAGGATTTTATAATGGTTCGGTGTATCCAACACCTACGTCCACTCCCAAGTACCACTTTGGTCTACGCTATAATCAACTAGATTACAGCCGAGTTGTTTTACAAGCTCACAACTCAAAACTTGTTGTTTCCCACGGGATCACAACGAACCCAGCTGGTTTTCCCGGGCTCACCAACACAAAACCCAAACCTCAAGCTAATCTAGCTTGACCCGAGGTATACTACCTCCACTAATTCAATCCCCTGATTGAACTAGCAAGAACAAATGAGAATAGAGTTTACAATAACAAACAACTCCTCAAATGAGCAAATATTCAATATAAATAAACAAGGTTAGAAACGCCTGTTTGAAGCAAAGTTGATTTGTGCTTTTCTTCTTTTCTTCTTCTTCTTCTTTGAGATGTTGAATCAGCCCTCAGCTTGGATTCTTCACAAAGATTTGCAGATGAGAAGTTGGGAAAAACAGGGATTTTGGCTCTCTTTTTCTTTTTTGAAAATCCTCTGATTTTGAAATTGAATGCTTGGATTTCTCTTTGAGCTTTCTGGAGTTGATGGATTTGAACTTTGATTCTTTCCTCTAGATTTCTTGCTCAAGACTTCTTAGATTTTTCAATTTGATTTTTCTCTATTTTTCGTCTCCTTTTTCGTTCTTATTTTTCAAACGGACGATCTCCCTTTTATAGATTCTCTTTAATCCAAGATTAGGTGAAAAACTAGCCGTTATTTCTGTCCTTGGATTCCTCCTACACACAAAAAAAGTGTCCGTTAGAGATTAGGTGAGAAAATATTACCGTTGGAGGCCGTTCTGACATTTTGAAAATCCGTTCCTGACAGGTTGGAGTCGGCTCCAACTTTTCAGGTGTCGGCTCCAAGTCGTGTATCCAAAAATAGAAAGTAAAAGTTTGTTGAGGAGTCGGCTCCGGAAAAGGTAAGTGTCGACTCGCTGCGTTCAGGTGTCGGCTCCGGAAAACTGTAAGTGGTGGCTTCAGGGTAGTCCAAAAACATGCTTTCTGTTCCGCATTGGAGTCGGCTCCAGACACTGTAAATGTCGACTTCGAAACTCTGGGTGTCGGCTCCGAAACACTGGGTGTCGGCTTCAGACTGTGCCAAAAATCAGAAAAGCATTTGATCGGCCATGGGGTCGGCTCCAGACTTTCTAGGGTCGACTCCAGGCTCTGAATTTTGAAACATACCTTTGGCATTTGATTCAAAATACGTTTCTTTATACCTTTTGATTAATCAAACATTTTTAAGTCCTGAAATACTTGTTAAATTTATTAGTAACAAAATGAATATACTCATATCTTTTATTAATCATCAAAATCAATAATTGGGTCAACAACAAGCAATACAATTTTTTCGACCATTGGATACAAAAGTGAGGATCTCCAATTCACATGATTTTTTTGACAATAAATAGTTTAGAGATAGTAGATAACATTTAATGGCTTGGATCATTGGTGCTAAAACTTTGTTCATTCCATATGGAATAACCTAATCTGGATTGTTGTGTGCCTACATATTAATTCTACTCTTATGTAGGCATTTATAAAGCCTTATCAGATTTTTTAAATTTTTTTATTTTCAAGATTTAACTGTTTTCGCTTGAAAATTGTGGAATGTGTTGAAAATTCAGATTGGTCCTTGATAAGATATAATCATGTCAACTTATGAAAAGATATGTAGCATGTGGACTTTTTTGATGTAGCACACAAAACTCTCTAACCATATTTGGCTGTCCTAAAATATTAGAGTGAACCATAACAAATGGTGCCTACATGAGCATTCTTCCTCAAATCATCTTACATTAGCTCGTAGTGAAGATGGTTACCCAAAGCAGCAATGTCATTGGTAGAGGAGATAACTCAACTCATCTAATTCTTTTTTTAAAACTACATAGGGTTAGCTACATGAATTTGCTTTCTTCACTCTGCTCTATTCAGGACTAAGTCGACTTTCAAATTACAAATAGTTATATTTTTTTTAATTATTTTTGTTCATATTAGTTTAGGTCTCTCTATCCTTATCATGGATTGTTAAAAGATCACTTTTTCTAACAGGAGCATCTAAAGGTCTTTATTATATATGTCCAAACTATCGTAATCAATTCTCTCATTTATCTTCAATTGGGACTACTATCATTTCTCTTATATGTTTATTTCTAATTCTATCTTTTAAAGTTTTACTACATATTCATCTTAACATACACATTTCTGTTACACTTAATTTATTTACATGTTTCAGTATTGCCTAACATTTATTTCATATAGCATAGCTGGCATAATAGCAGTTTTATAGAATTGGAGTCATGTGGTTAACCAATTTATTTAACAGGATTGTAGCAACTAAAAGAATGTCGGATGGTTAAAGAAAAAACATATTAATACCTATATACAAAAATAAAGGAGATATTTAAAACTATTGAAATTATAGAGGGATTAAGCTAATGAATCGTACAATGAAATTATAGAAAAAAGTAAGAATCGAATAAGAGCTGAAACTTTGGTGTCAAATAATTAATTTGGATTTATGCCTGAAAGATTGACTATGAAAACTATTTATTTATTAAGAAGATTGATGGAGAGGTATAGGAAAAAGAAAAAAGACATTCATATGGTTTTTATTGATTTAGAAAAAGCATATAATAGAGTACCTAGAGAAATAATATGGTGGGTATTAAAGAAAAAAAAAGGAGTTAACAAAAGGTACATAGAATTGATAAAAGATATATATGATAAAGCAATAACTATTGTTAAAATAACAATAGGAGAAACTAGTGAGTTTTCAATTACTGTAGGTTTATATCAAGGATTTGCGTTAAGTCCATATCTTTTTGTATTAGTTATGGATGAATTAACCAAACATATTCAAAATGATATTCTATGGTGTATATTATTTGCAAATGATATAGTGTTGATTGATGAAACTAAATCTGAAGTAAATGTTAAGCTAGAGATTTGGAGAGAGGCTTTAGAATCTAAAGGTTTTAAGATTTGTAGAACTAAAACTAAATACATGAAATGCAATTTTAGTTGTAGTAGAAAATTTTAGTTGCAGTAGAAATATAAATGAAGAAACAGTGAAGATTGCAAACCAAGAGATACCAAGGAGTGAAAAATTAGGTATTTGGGATCAATTATCTAGCAAGAAGGTGAAATAGAGGAAGATGAGAATCATAAAGTTAAAGCAGGATGATTAAGTGGAGGAGTGCTTCGGAAGTATTATATGATCGGCGCATCCCATTAAAATCGAAACATTTAAGAATTATGAATGCT
Source organism: Calamus simplicifolius (assembly GCA_900491605.1). Classification (NCBI taxonomy): domain Eukaryota; kingdom Viridiplantae; phylum Streptophyta; class Magnoliopsida; order Arecales; family Arecaceae; genus Calamus; species Calamus simplicifolius. Next base: position 362,313 of record UESW01004959.1, on the reverse strand, counting down.
AAAATCTATCACACTAAATTTTCATCCTTGTTTCCGTCAACAATGTTCTTGATCTTGTGTTGTTGACAAACATAATAAAAAGTTGACTTAGTTGGGAATAATCAGTTTCTTTGAGGTTGAAAGAAGGCTTATGGATAAATTAGGGATAAACAATGCCAAGGGAAGGGCTGAAATGGAACAATGTTGAGCAGTTTTGATTATGGTGGAATGAGTAAACAAAGTGATTTATGAATGGAAACCTTATAGCCTCAATCATATGATCTGAAACAAGGTTCACAATCTCAGTATTAGACCCTACACTGGTATCTCATTGATATCATGTCAGTACATCTAATATAGGGTTCAATTTAGTGTACTGATATTCGGTACACATCTCTTATCATATACTAGTTTGCTATCGATACGATATGGTATGCGCCAATATGCATTGGTGCGATATACCTTGATCAAAAGCATAAGAATGAATGGCCAAGGGATCATCCTGAACAATAAGCAATTGGTGAGAGGCCACATCTGATGGTTAGCTATCACTGCCTAGCAACTTGAGTTCCACTAGGTTCCTCACATGCGATGGTACGTTAAGTCATTCTGCTAGGTCTCTTATTGGTATGCTTAGGTGTATGATGTAGATCTCTCCACATAACAATGTGCTTAAACAGACAAACCTTTTTAATTAGCATGATAATCATCAAAATTCTTTTTTATATGGATTTGTTGATTGCCTAAAATCTTTCCTCCACATAACAATGTGCCTAAACAGACAAACCTTTTTAATTAGCATGACAATCATCAAGATTCTTTTTTATATGGATTTGTTGATTGCTTAAAATCTTCCTAAATTGAACATTGATAATTACACTTTCTTTAAGTTGGCTTCAGGCATGGATTGATGAACCCAACCAATCGGAAATTGGTACAAAGTGCCCTTCGGTTTGGTTTGGAGCTTGAACCTGGTCCGAACCATGGCTCATGATGGTTTGGGTTAGTTTGAGAGTGTGGTGGGCTGGATGGGATGCAGGCTTTTGTAAGCTTACTTAAATAGAACGAAGGAAGTTGAGAGCCTCCCATGAGCTCTCATGAGAGAGAAAGAATGAGAGCTCACAAGGAGGCTCTCTGCATCCCTTTCTCTCTCTATTTAAGTGACTCCAGGCCCATCTCACCTCTGAACCGACCCAAGCCATATAAAAGGAAAAAAATATGAAAAAAATAAAAAAAAGGAAAAAAAAGCACACGAGTCCGAACCATTGGTACTCTGCTGGTTTGGTTTGGTTCTGAACTGAACCGGTCTTTATTTGGTTTCAGGCAATGGCAGCTTCGACATATGTCTGTAAATATTGGTGTATGTAAACTAATCAAGTCAAATAATGCTCACACAAAGACCATAATTAATCAATAAAATTCTAACACTACTATGAAACATTATGTAACATAGGTATATACAGCAACAATGATTTAATTGGAAGACAATTAAAGAGATGGACTTTAGTGCAACAAGAACCACCATGTTATCTTATAGATGAACATTTGACAAGATACCTCAGGTCAGGGTGGTGTTAAACGTCAATTTTAGGGGAAAAAAAAGCTGAAAAGGAAGTTAGGCTTATATATTTGTGATCATCGTTCCTTTGATTACTTTGATGCCATATGGTGGCCTGAGGTCTCACACTATAGATTATATGCTTAGGTGAAAATTTATTGCATGGACAACTACTTTGAGGGAGGGAGGGAGGGAGGGGTGGTGGGTTGGAGCGTTTCAAGAACATAGAGAATATTAGGAAGGCAACTGAGTTACGGTTTGTATTGGCTGGACAACCAAGGGCTTGACACTGAATGATCAGTCCTATTATATATGATCTACCATCTCTAATCTGCTCATTGCCAAAAAAATTATATGATTTGGAGATCAGACTATGCATCTAGTTAAATTGTTCATTTTTGCTTGTTTTTGACTTTTGGATGCATGGACTAGTGATCTTCAAATCGCATGCTCTTTTGATAATAAGCAGTTTATAGATAGTAAACTGAATCGAATGGCTTGGATCATCAGTGTTAAGCCTCTGATCATATAGTTAGGGCTGATCTTATGAAGGCTATAGTGTGGGTGCCTACGTCACAATCTTTTGGGAGCGGTCTAGAGATAGTAGATCATATTCATTAGTTTTGATCACACAATCTTTTGAAGGCGGTTCATTGGCTCCGATTATAGGTACTAAGCCACGGTCTTTGAGTTAGGGGACATCCATCTATTAGTTCTATATGTATGTAGTCTATATTTTAAAATTGAAATTATCCTGTATGAATGTATGTAGAGAGAGTCTATGTTTTAAAATTTAAATTGCACGCATTTCGTTTATTATTTGGTATTAAGTTAAATATTTATTGGCCAAAGAAAATTGTTGGACACTTCTCGGAGAATCAATCGGTGTGGAATTGATTGCTATTAATGTGCATTAAGTCCCTCCCAAGTTTGGTACCTGAAGAGAGGAAATTTGGATTCAAAAAAAAAAAAAAAAAAAAAAAAAATAAAAGATTGCTTTCTGTAAGCTGCTATTTTTGCAGAACAATAGGGTGTTGAAACTTTTCCCTCATTTTTTTTGCCCATGTTTTTTAGTTTTCTGCATCATTGTGAATAATGAATACCTAACCCCCATCAGGTGCACAGCAATCATCAGTTCTCATTGTTTTCACAAATTTTAGTTAAATTGCATTGGACCATAAAATATAAACAGCATGTTAATTGGGATGATAGAAATTGATATTAGGGTCTGCAACTTCAGTACTTCTTCCCAGAACATATATAAATGTACATGATAAAGTTGTTGACCATCTGTGATTTTTGTACCAATGAATGACCTGTCCATGACATTTACATGACTTCTCTGGTAACTTAATGATATTTGTTACTTCAATAATTCATTGAATCCTTTTACTTCAGTCTGAAAACAGTTCTATCTGAGAAACAATTAGATCAGTGTGGGTACCAGCAGTGTTTAATGCGCTATAGTTATTATTTCAGTGTGCGGTCATCCAACTGCCTTCACAGACCTTGCTTCTGTCTGTTTCAGACAAAGCTGGCCGCTTGATTGGAATGCTCTTTCCTGGGGTATGCCACCAGTCTATAAAGATTATCAATTGGGTTATGTTATTTTTGCCACTAATCTAGACTTTCCTACATCTAGGATATGGTTGTGTTCAAACCACAGGTGTCAAGTCAGCAGCAGCAGCAGCAACAGCAGCTGCTTCTGCAACAGCAACAGCTTCAGCCGCAAGCTCAATCACATCCGCATCTTCAGCAGCAGCAGCTGCAACAGCAACAGCTTCAGCAACAGCAGCTTCAACAACAGGCACACTCACATCAGCATCTGCAAGCACAGCAGCTACAGCAGCAGGCACAGCCGCCCCAACAGCAGATGGTTGGATCCGGATTGGGTCAGCCGCAGCAGCAGATGGTTGGATCCGGATTGGGTCAGCCGCAGCAGCAGATGGTTGGCTCGGGAATGGGTCAGACATTCGTTCCAGGACATAGCAGGACCCAAATCATGACGCAAGGGAAGATGCCCACACAAGGGCCAGGTAATATGTCTGGAGGGGGTTTCCTCCCTTAACAATCGATGATACGTGGAAGAAATAACTTGTTTGGATGACAGTGGTGTTTATGGGCTCAAGTGTTCGCTAGGGCCATTTTTATATTTGTATCGGAGCTTATCCATCTATTCTGATTGGCTTTGTGGATACCTTTCTGCCATCAGATTATGTAAACCTAGATTGTGAAATGCAAGATTTTTAGATTTCTTCACGGTTCTTTCATCTAGTTTAATTTTAGCTTAGCTCTTTGAAATTATTTTTCAACCCTTTATAAACTTGGCTGTGAATACAGGATTTTTTTGATTTTTCCACGGTTCTTTCATCTAGTTTAATTTTGAAATTATTTTTCAACCCTGCAGCTTTCTTTCCTGTTACGACTAGTGTGGCGATGGTTCAATTCTGTACATGATAAACCATGATAATGCAACTGGTTCTCTTTTCGCAACATGATTCTAACAAAGTTTTTTTTTTAAAGAAAAATAACATGGACTGCTTTATTTTACATTCAAGTATATATTCTTCAGCATGTAATTTTGGTGGTAGCAACAGCTCTATCGAAAAGGGCACATTATCTTTTTATTATTTTTTTGGATTGTCTGAAAAGGAGCGAATGCGGAATGTAACCGTACGTGTGTGAAGCTTGGTGCGACGCGACATTAAAACAGATATATGCGCACATGTGCATAAAAACTTTGCGGGAGGTTTAAAACTACTGCCATTGCAATGGTTTCCTACGTCCATTATTAGTCAACAATAAGAAGGTAGTCTGTATAGCACGATGACGGTTGTTTTCATTTGCACCGTGAAAAGGTAATTCTTAATTAATGCTAAACAGTCTGTTATAACAAAAACAATGACGGTTGTTTTCATATCCACCATTTCTTTATTTGAAAAATAATTCTTAAATTTTTTGTTCTTTCAGCCGGTTTCCCAAAAAAAAAAAAAAGTTATTATATATATATATATATGAAGTGATAAGTTATTCAAACAATAAATATAACAGTGGCTTATAACAGATTATTTTAAAAATAGAAAGAATTAAAAACACATTATCGGGGTTAATTATAATGGTGAATAATTATTCCAGTGGACGGGGGAAATGTTATTGGAGGCCTTCTCTTAATTTTGCTAAAGCAATAGCCTATTTTGCTTGCATGAATTCTGCCTACTTACGTGATTCTTGTGGTGCATTAGCGGTCACGTAAAGCACTACGCTATTAATTTTTAGAGGCAACTTCCCTTGCCAAAATGAACCAAGTTTCATCACTGATAACACGCAAGCATCTACCTTGTTGCTTTCATAGCCTCCTTGCGTTTACCGTCTGCCAACCAGCGCGCTGTTAAAAATGCTTACCAACTCAACCATAATTGTTGGCAAATATCAGCCAGTTTCGCAGATGCTATAACCACCGCTCAATTAATGTTCCAGGACTAGCGTAGAAGAAAGCGTACGTTAATCACAAAGAGTCGTCGAATTTCATTCACCACTATGTATGGCCAACAAGGGGTGCAAAAATGATCCCCTTCCCGGACACATCACTGCCATTAGCAGCATACACTTGGAGCTTCAAACTATGCTAAAAGCATCAAGTTACAAGAGCTATTCAAACACCAAACACAATCACAGAAAATCATTCGGCTGAAGGCTTGATTTCATCTGTTTGTATACACTCCGCATCATCCCCACTATTGTTTGCCCTGGTCTTGTTTTAGTTTTCCTGAGTCTTACTGTCGTCTGATTGCTCTGGTGCTTCTCTGGAGACACAACCAGAAGCAGACGGGACATGACATAAGCCAAAAGCTCCTCCCTGTGTGAAAATGTGAAGTCCAAATGAGCATATTCAAACTCATTGTACGAGACCTGCACTCCTGCTCTTCTCATCATTCTGTAGTGCTTCCTCACCATTGAAGGCCGAATAACTTTATCTTTTCGCCCTGCCACAAGATCAACAGGCATGTCGATAAGGTTGTAATACTCCCCCAAGTCCAATGGCTCTGCTGTCCCATATGCTTCCATGTTGGCGGCTGCACTACCATAATCATACATTATAAACTTTCTTGCTCGCTTCATCTGTGCAAGGTGAACGACAACATGAAGCGACACCCCAGGCATGTCATACATGTTATAATGAGGCAACCCAATCACACCTATCCAATTCGAGCTGTCACCCCCCACAACATAGCTCATGAGAGTCTGAACAAGACCCCCCAAGGCAGGGTAGTTGTGGAAGTCTCTGGCTAGCTTGTTTAAAAGCATCCGGAAGAACCTGGTGGGTATATACAGTGCTGGCACAATCGGAGCAAGCACTGGACCAAGCACAAGAAGCAATTTCTCTATCAAAGTAAATGCTATCGTAGAGTCCTCATGGAAGCCTGCAGGAGATAGCAAGATCAACCTTGACAGTCTATGTGGCTTTGCTTCGATCCTACGTGTTATCACGTACATCAGCATCACAGCTCCTCCCAGGCTGTGGCAGACTGCACAAAGTTTATAGGGCTGATCCTGGACTTCATCTTCTGAATCAGATTTGCAGCTTATGTTTAACTCGGAGGTTTTAATTTCATGTATCTTCTCAATCATTGTAGGTATATCTTGTGTCCCATGCTCATTGATGGAATATTTCCAGTACCTACATTGAATTGATATCAGTTTAGTGCAGGCAGATGGACATGCAAACCTGTTCATGCATAAAAAAACAATGGATAGATACATAAATATTTATAAATAAATAGAGGGTGGAGAGAATTTAAGAGCCTATATACAAGTTGACATGAAGCAGTTTGTCATGTCAAGCTATTCACTGTGCCTAAAGAAACATGAAAGCTAGGCAAGGAGATGGCCATTAGAAGTACTATTATCTCAGCAATATATAATCAAACCTGGGAAACAAAAACAGGCCAACCTTAGTGAGGCTGGGGTTCAAGCCACAAATTTAGACCAGATTTAAGTCAGACTTGGTTGGGGTTCAACTCGCAAATTTTTCTGAGATTTAACATAGACTTCTCAATAACTTATTAACATGTGCTGAGATGTGCCAGAGCATCAACCCAACTAGTTATCTTGTTAGTCAGTCAGATCAGGAGTTGAAGGACAAGAATTTGGAGGATAAGAATTCATGTATGAAGATGGTCATTAAACCTGTCCTTCAAGGCATTGCATGCCCTACCTTTGTTTCTTTCCTTCAAGCCTTTATGTTGCCTTTTTGCCCTAGTTCCCAATCCAGTTATTTCGCCTTGGCTTCATTTGACAAAACTACCAAGCTTAAAGGTTATTCATCATATCTATTTTGCAAGAATGTTAAATCTCTAATAGTTAAGGGCCCTAATAGCTATTAGATTAGTCACGTTAAAATCATAACATGTTCCTTGTGGCTGTACTGGGAGCAATGAAAGCAAAGATTAAGGTTTAGATAGAGCTTTTCCTAAAAATAGAAGCCTATAGCACCCCAACATATAATGCAACCCTTCTATTTTTCAAAAACAAGAGGTTGCTCAAGGGATTGGAATCTCCATGAAATTCAAGCCAAGCACGTCCCATGAATCCTCAGTCCCTTGTGAACAAGTCACAGTCCAGAAAGACACCTTCCTGGGTGGGTGATTGTGATAGCCATCCAGAACATATGTTATCAACAGTGATTTCATTAAAGCAAAATTACAATGTCAATATCACAACTTGATCGCATGAGGAAATATTTTTGTCCATGATTACTATGCCGATATCATAACTTACTTGCGTGAGGAAATATTCTTGTCCACATGCTCCCTTGAAACCAAACCACGTAAATTCCCCAGAAATACATCATAACCTGTAAAATGAGAATGATGTTAGTGAACTTACTACCTTTTTCAGTCTACACGTCAACTTGCAATGTTGGAAGCATTGCTGATTATTTGGGTCATATAATTCATTTCAACAGAAAATGACACCAACCTTGATCATAGGCTGCAAATGCAGGAGATCCAACAACACCATTAGACACCCAACTAGAGAAAGAAAACAAACAAATTAGATTATGATATACTTTGATTTATATAAAATTCATGATGCCTTTTATGTAACTGAACATGCTGTCAAAAAAATCCATGCTCTCTCAGTCAATAAAGCAAAGAAAATATTCCTCAAAAATAAAGAGAAGAAATATTTTTATGATTGGCATTAATTATATGGCTTCTAAGTTTCAGATGATATCAGTACAGTTAATCATCTTAAATCCTAATATGTTACGTCAGTCTTTCAATTGGAACCAGGTTTTCTAACTAATTCACCAAAATCAGTAACAGCACCAAGGCCAGATTTCAGTGATGCAACTGTACATGGTTGACTACATCAAACATCCATGCTTCTATTCTAGCACTAATACATATGATGCGCAGATGACAAGTCACATTCTAGGAAAAATGTTCTGGCATATTTTTACATAAGAATTAGAAGGGTCAAGATGAATGCCAGGAAACGGAACAGATTTAAATACTGTCCAGCTATTTATTATGAAGGAATTGTCTCCCATTTAACTTGTAGGATTTCAATGTTGACTTTTCAATTTGAAATTTCAGTCTAAAAAAGACCATTCAATTTGAACTGACAACCCAGATGAGCTGGTGAAAGATCACCCTGAATGACATATGCTGGCATATACTTCAGGTACCTGGCCTAGATACAATATCTCAAGCTTTATAAGCATAATTTTTTTTTTAAAAAAAGAGAATATAAGTATTGTGCCTTTCCATATATTTCTCCCCCTTCCAATCATGATGGAACCTCTACCACCCTGATTGGCATTGAAATTAAACATCGGCATTGACAACAACAAAAGCACAAAAGAGCAGGGAGGCAAACCTCTGACAGAGAGAGAGAGAGAGAGAGAGGGAGAAGAGGGTATGGTGATAGTGCCAGGATAAAAGAAAGAGACATTGATGACGGAATGATGTGTAAGGTGATCAGGTTAGTCAGTACTAATGGAGGGGAGAGAGACAGAGGAGGTAAGAGTGAAGATGAGTAGGGCTTTGGCATTGGCAGAGCTTTAGCATTGGCAAAGAGGGCAACAGAGAAGACCATGGTGTTGGAGAAGAGAGATATGAGATATGGGCATAGAAGGTAGGAAAGGATGAGCAGGGTTACCACTCCGCTTGAGGTCAATGTGGTGGCCTATTGACGTAGGACAGCTAAGGAAATTTGCTTTAAGACGCTGAAATATTAGGATTAATAAGAAGCTAAACGATGGAAAAGTCTGAAAAACTAAGTTTCGTAATGGGTTGTGGTATGGGATCAATTGTGGACTTTAAGAACTTGAATTGAACAAGAAAAAGAAGAAGAAAAAAGAAAGGTTTTAGGCATCACATTTAGGGTTCCTTGGCATCACATCAAAGAGTTGATTGCATTGCACAATCTCAAAGCAAAATTGTTGTAGAATTTTCTTAAAAGTTGTTCCTCTATTATAGAGACTTTACATCCATATATATATAGAAAATATTCCTAAACCAAATAGAAACAGAACGCCCAAAAGAACTACTAATTTGACTAGAATATGACTACAACTTTAATATTAAAGTAACGTAAGAAGACTAATAAAACAAAAATAAAACTCTTGGATGGCTTAATTTCTAGCAAATCTTGAAATTACCAAAATACCCCTACTTGAAGAGAAATAAAACTAATCCACCACTTTTAACATAAATAAATATAAAATAAAGATTCAATAACAATTGATAATGACTATTTTAGCTCCTAATTAAGATCTCCATCATTGGTTGAGTGCCAAAGTAGTGCTTGGGCCACTGTGCTCTGTCACCTATTTTCAGAATTGAAAAGAAAATCAAAAAGAAAAAAACAATGGAAATAGTTGACAACTATTTGCCTATACACTTCCTACAACAAGGGCTAATAGTCATCCTCTCATATCAATATATATAAATATTATATAGCAGCAACACCCTTAACTTGTTGTTATAGGTAAAATAGATTATGGCCACATGGAGGTGAGTTTCACATCATTTTTATTCCTCTCCAATTCTCACTTTGGTAGTCAGATTAAGTGCAACTATTTATTCACAATTGAGCTATAATATGATAAGATGAAGAGACCAAGATATAACAGGTTTCCACTAATTGATTGGCATTATGATCCATGCAAGAAAAAAGAGAACATAAAAGGAATCTCCTCACCTCCAACCCCTCAATGGGAGTACTCATCATGTCTCATTCTCCAATCAAAATTTCCAGCATCACATTCAATTACCACCAAAGCTCACACAACCCAATCGTCTGATCCCACCACCCATCTCCACTTCATTAACTCCAACACCTGCATCTTCCTCACTGTCTATGTTACAGACTTGGGTTTGTGTGTTGGGTGTCTTTGTGTGCCTAAGTGTTGCATCCTATTGATACCCAAGAAGTTATCTTGTGGAGCTGTGTCCATGCGTCATGCTATTGTGAATGTTTGACTGTCAGGTGCAGGTATCCTAGGCTAAAAGCTTCTTTTCTATGCAACCTCATTGCCCTTGTCAATCAACCTCTCTACCCATTTTTTCTTGTCCTCCATCTTCTTGCTTCTTTGACAAGCATCTCCTTTCATGTTTTAGATGTCAATCTCAACCACCTGTCATGTGACGTCTAAATTGCTACAGATGGCCATAATAATGCCTATTCCTAAACTTAATTCCACATTATATTTATTAGATATGTACAAATTGTGATATGTCTACATGTTGTGCTTTATTGGGTTATAAGAAAAATCAGTGGCAAACGTACTAATGAAAGAGAAACCGGTATAGTTAACAAAGAATGTTGAGTTCACAATTGCATCACAATGAACAAAAACATCATATGACATATAGCTCACCCCATAGATGTATCTAATACTCCATGTTGCAGATAGACAACCTTCTTTGAATCACGCCTGTAACATGACATGTGTCCCACATCAGCATATTAAACAGATCAGGCATGTGAATAAAACAACTAAATCATAAATTAAAGCTTAAAGAGGCATAATTCCAACCTTGGAATTCTCTCCAGAAGTAGAACATATCCATCAGAAGTAACCACACGGATAGCCTCATAAGGATACCTAAAACCAGAAAGACAATGTCAACTTCAACAATATGAAAGCATGATTACAAAAGTTAATCTTCTTATGCATAAATATGCATAACTAAAACCTTGACATAAACAGAAATTCATTATTCAAACAAACTAGGGTAGGAAACCATCACAAGAAGATTAAATAAAGGAAAAAAAATTAAGCATCAGCTTTACGAATCCTTCATTGTTGATCAGCAATAAAACTTAAACTCTCCGCCACAAGCTGTTTCAGATCCTTTATTTATGCTCAATTTGTTCAGCTCCAAACTCTCTATTTTTTTCATTTCTATCAACTTATTCAAATATTTTACATTTTGGTATATCAAGAAAATGGTAAAAAAGAGAGAACAAAAAGAAAACAACTTAAAAGGATTCAGAATTTCTTTTATATAGTTTTCATGTAAAACTGTCATGTCAGATCCAACAGCCAACATGTCACATGCAGCTTGCTCCAATAGTGGACACATAGATTAAATTATATCTGCTTATAATAATCTTACAAGTTTTGAGCTGACAAAAATCTAGACTACATATATTCTGTCATCATTATTTTTATCATAGTTAATGACCCAAGAGATTTTTCCCTGAAAAACTCGATTTTCTGACATAAGCTCGCAAAAGCATCATTCAAATGTTTTCCTTCGAAATCGAACTTTGGAGCACGGTTTCTTTGTTTAATTTACCTCTAGGGTATAATGAATTCAAGCACTGCCAATGCCAATGCCAATCCCAATCCCAACTGGAAAAAGTGAAGCTTCATGTTTGTTAGCCACTAGTCCCAAAAGGCATGTCAAATACTGAAAATCATTTCAAGTTCAATATTGGCCAATACCATGGTATTCCCTGTTAAAATGACACTAAAAATAGCCTTATGTAGGAATGCTTGGTAAAAAAGGATCCACAAACCCAACTCCAATTAGTTTAGACTAGGTTTGACGGTTATGGATGGTTCTTAAGGATCATGATGCCAATGCTGCCATTCAAATTTATGGCATGTAAGCCTTCACTCTTGGATCAGATGCATATTCTGTTTAGAGAGAGACATGTATGCACATATGCATATGTTAATACATATGTATGTATAAACTTGTGTCTATTATGTATGTATCGACTAACTTATTCAATTACTTCAATGATTTTTAACATTTTTGCAAATTCTCTGCACACACACACGTGTACGCACGCACAAGGTTCACTGAATCAGTTCCAGAGAGCATACCGGGACCAACCACTAGCATTGGTGCATATCATGCTAAGGAGAGGGAGAGTTTTTTCGTTTTTTTTTTTGTGGGGGGGGGGGCGCAGGGGAGAGAGAGAGAGAGAGAGAGAGAGAGAGAGAGATGGGTATCTATTATTGACATCATTTTTGGCAGTGGTAAAAAACTGAAAACCCTAGTTGTGATGCTCTCAACCACAAAAAGGATCATGAGCAAGAGGTGAACACGATTGAGCGATAACTTGGGACAGGAATTGAAAGATAATTGGGCTAGGTCAGAACCAGCTATTCACATTGGTTCAACCCAATTCACACTGAATCTCAAACTGATCTTCACACCAATCTGGTTCAATATGCCCCAAATTGGACAACTCTAGTCAGTTTGGCAAACATTGCACACATGTATACATACACACGCATGAAAATACAGGTGGATTAGGCTAAGGGTCTCCAAATCATATTTTCTTTTAATGCATAAGCAGTTTAAAGGTAATAGATCACATTCAATTATTTGGATCATCCCTATTGAATCCCTATCATATAATCCAGATTAACCAGATCTAACTTGAAAAATGGTCCACCTCAAATACATATGTATGGATTATGTATACAAAAATGTGTGTATGTATGTATTACTTATTCAATTACCTAAATCATTTTTAATATTTATGCAAATTCTCTTTAATTTTCTTTTGAATCACAAATCTACGCACCTCTCCACATTATTCTTAAATGAAAACTTGTGAGCAAAGATTTTACAGGTCCAGGTCCATGCTTGCCATATCGGTATTGGTGTGGTATGCTCCTTGTACTAGTATGATATTGACACGTGTAACACACTACTTTTTATCATGTCAATGCATGGAGGTGTACCTTGTATTGGCATGACACCATGTCATACTAGTTTATCCTTGTACTGTAGCTATATGGATACCAATACTGATAGTTTAAACCTTACTAATTATGGGTCAAATGGCAATTAGACTCTAATAATGAGCATTTGCCACTTTTCCCATAAAGCCCACCTGCAAAAATAATCATACAATGTTTTACTTGCACTTTATAGACATACTTTATAGACATAGCTTTGGGCCCCCATCAATCTAACACAATCAACAAATTGTCCAACCGTCCCCACCTAAACCTAAAAGAAACTCGGAGGCCCTTGACTTAAATAAACTAAAAGCAATTCACAATATACCCAATTGGTGGTCCTAGTAGCAATGTGGTCAATTTGCACACGATATCACAATCTAACAAAACAGGTAGTCACCATAAATCAAAACCTAAGGATAAGATAGTTGAATGCAACTGCAATATTCATTACGTTGCACATCACATGATTCTAGGTCATACGCATATATGTGGTCAGATGCTACATTTATCAATTTGGGTTTAGGGTATCAAGCAGATTGTTTATAAGGTGGCATGGACTTGGACCTATGTTCCAACTTAACCAAACCAAGTACAAGGTGATTATTTTTTCGCTCATAATCAAATTAAATTCCATTTCCCAACCTAAAACAAGTTTCAGGCTAGGTTTTGGAATTGATCGCATGAACAGGGTTTTCCCCTTGTCTTGGGCTGGAGTTGTTTGTCCAATGACATAACTGACCATGTAAATGGCAGTTAAAATGTCAATAGAAGAATAAGAAAAGGAAACTGAAAGAAATGGCATGCTTCTGGCAAGAACCCATTGTCACTGAGAAGGAATATGGGATTATATATCATGGAGTTAATTACATAGAAACCAAGGCTTCATGAACACAAAAGACATTGGATTATACAATCTAAGATGATATTTATTAGTCAAAAAAATTACCAATTATTAATTTCCTCATATCAAGCTCTGTCATCTTGTTCTTCTATATTATTCTCAGGTCCAAAGAAATTTTTAAGGGTAGCTCCCAGTTGCTTAAGCATAAACTATGACAATAAGGTAGGTTTCCCTGCTTACAAACCAGGCATCTATTTTTCATGGCAAGACTACCACTCTTTCTTAATATTGATCTGGCAGGAATTTTGGGCCAATGCTCTGAGGATCGTGTCAAGCAAAAATCAATTGTTAAAATTTGCTTAATCCTTTCCTTTCCCAACTCAAAAGCAGTTCTTTAAAGCCAGCCTCGTTTTACTGAGTAAAAGCTTGGATGATGATGATGATTGTGACTAATAGATTCCTGTGGCATCAAAAGATTTCACTTAAAAAGCTTAGAAGAGTTCTGCTCTCGAAAACTGAGCAGGTTACTGTGAGCCCCGGATCCTCACCATGTGAGGATCCGTCTTCTTGGACCGGAGAAGGGGGAGGCGCCGCAGCCGTACCGCACGCGGGCGGCTCCCCAACACCGCCGGTCAAAGAGGGCGGCACCCTCTTCTCTCTAGCACAGTGGAGGCCTCCCCACGCTGCTATAAATGGGGAGGGAGGAGGGAGCCTTTCCCTCCACCCACCACCATCAAAGAGCCAGGTAATGTTCCCCATTTCTTCCACGATTTTTCTCTGTGTCAGTGAGGCAGAGGGAGGGTGAACGGGAGGAATTCCTCCCGTTACCATGCCCGGCTGCTCGAGGCGGCCGGAGGAGCGGGGAGGAGTGGTGTCCGGCCGCTCGAGGCGGCCGGAAAAGGCGTTGGAGGGCCGCCGGGCGGCCCTCCTTCTTTTGGAGCCAAGCCGCTCTGCGGCTTGGTTCGGCCCGGCGGAGTGCCCGCCGGCTCGCCGGGCCCGGGCTGCTGTCGGCGGCCTCCACCGGCGCCGGGGCAGCGTCCGGTGGAGGTCCGGGGCCGTGGTGGCCGGCCGTGCCACCGGCAGAGTGAGGCCGCGGGCAACGGAAGAGAGAGAGGGAAATAGAGGAGAGAGAGAAGAGGAGGAGCTCGGCCACGGCGACGGCCGGCCGGGCCGGTCGGCGGTGGTCGGGCCCCTCCGGAAGTGGCCGGCGGCGGCCCCGGCCGCCGGCACATGCTTCCCCTGTTTCGAACGAAACAGGGGAGGCGGGTGATAGGGGGGAGCGGGCCGATTCGGGCCGTTCCCCCATTTTGGGCCCTATTGGGCCGTTTCGCGAGCCATTTTTGGGCCGCGATTTGAACCTGTATTGGCCAAAAATGGAAAAATAAAAGTATGCCCCAGATCAGTGTTGATTCTAGTTTCTGGGGGTATTTTTTTTTTCCATTTGGGCTTATGTATTGGAGATATTTAAGCCCCAAGTTGGCCCCGGGATTAAAATTGGGTAGAGCTAAAAGCTATTTTGATATGCTACTTTTGGGGACTAAAAATTGGGAAATTGATGCTGTAGGTACCCAGGTGCTTAAATAGCCGAATTACATCTTTGGATTAGCGCCAGGAGGTAAGTAAGTCATTTATCATAATTTTCATAAATTATTAAAATATAAAAATTATGTATTTAAATGTTATATTATTATATATTGCATTATTTGAAAAATAAGAAAATGGATTGGTATTATTATTTGTAAATGAGCCTTTGCTATGATTAGTTTATTATTTATTATATTTTATAAATAATTGGGTATCTATGTGGACAACTGATCAATTGGCATGACTTTGAAATTGTTAAAGGTTTTATAAATATACATGTGTATGTGACATGTTTTTATGAAAAGTATATGGATTGCATTTTTGCAACGATACATGCTATTTAGCAAATGATACTTTGTGTATATGATGATATGTCCCACTATGGTCCGCTATGATATGGTATGATGTGATATGTTGCATGACTCACTTGGCACCGGGACCCAACTCCATAGGGGGGTATATGGAGCACACACACCCAGGAGGTGTGCTGTGACAGGATATGGCAATATTATGCCACATGGCACCGGGACCCATCTCCATAGGGGGGTATATGGAGACACACTCTTGGGGTGTGTTGTAGCCGGATATGGCAGGATGTGAGTGCATGACACTGGTTCCAGGACCCTGACTCCTAGGGGATATTTAGGGAGGATACACCCGAGGGGGGTGTTACACCCGAGGGGGTGTTATGTGTACATAGTGTGTGGCCGTGGGACATTGGTAAAAATATATTTTTTACATGCTATTTACAGTGGTTTTATCCTGAAATTGTATATTCTTGATATACTATATATGGCAATTGCTTCCAAAATTTATTTTGAGCATATGATGCATGTTTTGATAACATGGTAAATGTATCTGAAATATGGGAGCTTGGCAGATATTTATTGTGGAAAAATTTAGTTTATAAAAGCATGAAGTGATTAAATTACATTATAGTTGGCTTACTTATTGAGTGTGAGCTCATTTAAATCTCACAATGTTTTTCAGAGCCACAGAACTGAAGATGGGGATATGGGGTAGTTGAAGCAGCTATCAGAGTGACTTAGATCCAGTACTTTGTTGTAACCCCATTGAGTTATGTATTTTGGCATGTAGTCTAAAACGTATGATTATGGTTTGTATTAAGAACCATTTAAATTGGACGAATTATAATTATTACCCCTTCTTGTATTAAATGTTATATTTCGGGACGCCTTGCATGCCCGGCATGCGGCGGGTTGCCACCTCTAGATCCAATATAGGGTCTGGGGCGTGACAGCTTATGTGGTATCAGAGCCTAGGTTTAACCTTAGGGACAAACACCAGATGACACTAGGCAGAACATTAGGATTACATTGGGAGGGTGATAACTTTATTAAAATTTCAAGTAATATATTTTGGAAGCCTGAATTTTGTGGTTTACAAGGTTATTGACTGGGACCTAACTCTGGCAGGAGTTAAGGATGCCACGTCGCACTAGGAGTCTGCGGCCTATTGGGAACTCCCAGGCTGGTGACTCGGGCCAGCAGGGAGGCCAGCAAGCTTCCGGAGGCTCTGGTTCCGTTAATTTAGCTGACAATGATCAACCACAATTTCAAGCCCAGTTGCTTCAGACTCTGGCGGGAATGTCGCAGGCTATGCAAGCCATGCAGCAACAGATTCAGCAAATCCAGCCTGCTCGGCCTGCCTCTCCCGCTCCGCAGCCTGCTCAGTCGGCTCCATCCCAGCCCTGGCGGGGAGGGGGCCGGAGCTTTGCTGAGTTCAAGAGCTTGGCCCCTGCTCCCTTTTGTGGATCCACTAACCCTGCCGATGCTGAAAAATGGATGAGGGAGATGGAGAAAGCCTTTGCAGCTCATGGTAGCCAAGAGGAGGAGCGAATCAGATTCGCTACCTACCTCCTTCAGGGGGAGGCATATGATTGGTGGCTACTTGTGGAGCAGCGAATGGATGGACGGGCTGTTTCCTGGGGAGAGTTTAAGGAAGTCTTCTATGACAAATACTTCCCCAATAGTGTGCAGAGGCAGATGCAGTCGGAGTTTGTCAAACTGGAGCAAGGAAATCTCTCTGTGGCGCAGTATGAAGCCGAGTTTACCCGGTTGGCTCGGTTTGCTCCAGACATAGCCGCCACTGAGAGAGCCAAGATTATCAAGTTCACCGAGGGACTGAGGCCTAGACTGATGCAAGCAGTCAATGCCTTTGAACTCTCCACATTCAGTGCTGTGGTGAACAAGGCCCTGGTGATTGAGAGAGATATGGGTGTGGTCCATAAGCAGTGGGAGCAGCAACAGAGGAAGAAGAAGGGGCCTCCTTCTGGCCAGTCTTCAGGACAGGCCAAGAAGAAAGGTCCTTATCAGGCCCCTCAGGACCAAAGAGTACGGAAACTCGTTGCCCTCAATGCGGAAACTCCCACCCAGGCAAGTGGTGCCGCGGACGGCTGGTGCCTGCTTCATATGTGGGCAGGTGGGTCACAAGATGGCCACTTGTCCCCTTCGGAGGGATCAGCAGCCTCCTGCGGATCAAGGCAGAGGCCAGCAGCAGCAGCCTAGGACCCAGGGAAGGGTCTTTACTCTCACACAACAGGATGCTGCCGCTTCCAACTCCGTTGTGACAGGACTTGTACTCTACATTCATATGCAATTGCATTGATCAACCTCATGACATCTAAGTTGTGACCAGGTATAATTAAAGTAGGCAATGCTTATGCTCAATTCTTAGTAGATCCGGGTGCCACGCATTCATTTGTATCTGGCACATATCTCGCTAAGGATGAATCTTTGACACCCGTTCCCCTAGAGCAGGAGTTGTGCATTGCTCTCCCAAATGGTGATGTTATGAGGGTAGACTCAGTATGCAGATCTTGCCTGATTAACATGGGGGATAGGAGATTGAAGGCCGATCTAATCGTCCTCCCACTAAAATCATTCGATGTTATCCTTGGGATGGACTGGTTGGCCTCCTATCATGCTTCAGTAGACTGTTTCAGGAAGATGGTGATCTTCAAAATTCCTAATCAACCTGAATTCAGTTTTACTGGAAGTCAGGAGCATCTGGCCTCGGTGTTCGTGTCAGCACTACAGGCCGTGAAGTATTTGAAGAAGGGTAGCCAAGGGTTTCTTGCTGTGGTCAAAGATCTTCAGCAGGATGAGGTCAAGTTGGAGGATATTCCAGTGGCTCGGGAATTTCCTGATGTATTCCCAGATGATTTGACCGAATTACCCCCAGATCGGGAGGTTGAGTTCACTATTGATTTGGCCCCTGGCACTGGACCTATATCCAAGGCCCCGTACCGTATGGCCCCAGCTGAGCTAAAAGAGTTGAAGAGCCAATTGCAGGAGCTCCTTGACCGGGGATTCATCAGACCTAGTGTATCTCCTTGGGGTGCTCCAGTATTATTTGTCAAAAAGAAAGATGGAAGTCTTCGGCTCTGCATTGATTACCGAGAAATCAATAGGGTAACAGTGCGGAACAAGTATCCTCTGCCAAGGATTGATGATCTATTTGATCAACTCCAAGGAGCTCGGGTATTCTCGAAGATTGATCTTCGGTCAGGATACCATCAACTCAAGGTCAAGGCTGGGGATGTGCTTAAGACAGCATTCAGGACTAGGTATGGCCACTACGAGTTCTTGGTGATGCCGTTTGGGTTGACTAATGCCCCGGCAGCATTCATGGACTTGATGAACAGAATCTTTAAGCCATACTTGGACCAGTTTGTGGTGGTGTTCATTGATGACATCCTGGTGTATTCTAAAAGCCAGGAGGAGCATGTGGACCACCTGAAGATTGTTCTGCAAACTCTTCGGGAGAAAAAGCTTTATGCCAAGTTGCAGAAGTGTGACTTCTGGTTGAGCCAAGTATCATTCTTGGGTCATATAATATCTAAAGATGGCATATCTGTGGATCCAAAGAAGATTGAGGCAGTTGTTAACTGGTGTAGGCCTTCCAATGTGTCTGAAATAAGAAGTTTCGTGGGGCTGGCTGGATATTATCGCAGATTTGTGGAAGGCTTCTCTCGCATTGCTCTACCCCTGACTCGCTTGACCCAAAAACAAGCGAAGTTTGATTGGACTGAGGAGTGTGAGAGAAGTTTTCAGGAGCTGAAGCAACGCCTAGTATCAGCCCCCGTCCTTACCCTTCCGTCAGGATCTGGAGGATTCACCCTATTCACGGATGCTTCTCGAAGGGATTGGGATGTGTTCTGATGCAAAATGAGAAGGTGATAGCCTATGCCTCCGGCAGTTAAAGCCATACGAGCAAAACTATCCTACCCATGACCTGGAGTTGGCCGCCGTGATTTTTGCCTTGAAGATTTGGCGGCATTATCTGTATGGAGAGACATGTGATGTGTATACAGACCACAAAAGTCTGAAATACATCTTCACTCAGAAGGAGTTAAATTTGAGACAGAGGAGGTGGATGGAGCTACTAAAAGATTATGACCTGAACCTGCACTATCATCCAGGGAAGGCCAATGTGGTAGCTGATGCCTTGAGTAGGAAGTCCTCCTCGGAGTTAGCTTCTATGATCACTTCTCAACCTCACATCTGGAGGGACCTTGAGAAGTTGGAGGTTGGATTGCGAGTACAGCGGTCCGATGGACTTGTGGCAGCACTTGTACTCCAACCCACTCTAATAGACAGGATCAAGTCCTCCCAGAAAGAAGACTTGGACCTGCAAAAGATTAAAGAAGCTGTGAAGTCAGGGGTTCAAAATGAATTTGCTATAATGGAGGATGGATCCCTGAGATTTGATGGCAGGCTCTGTGTGCCAAATGCGGTGGAACTAAGAGCAGAAATTCTGAGGGAGGCCCACTACTCTCCCTATACAGTGCACCCAGGAGGCACCAAGATGTACAGAGACCTAAAAGAAAATTTTTGGTGGAAGGGAATGAAAAGAGAGATTGCTCAGTATGTGGCCAAATGTTTAGTATGTCAGCAAGTGAAGGCTGAACATCAAAGGCCTGCGGGACCTCTTCAATCTCTGATGATTCCACAGTGGAAATGGGAGAAGATCACTATGGACTTCGTGACTGGTCTGCCTAAGACCCCTAGGAATAATGATGCGGTGTGGGTCATTGTAGACAGATTGACGAAGTCAGCCCATTTCCTGCCATTCAGAGTTGGGATTTCCAGTGAGAGATTAGCCACATGTATATTGAACAAATTGTGAGGCTTCATGGTGTCCCCGTATCTATTGTATCAGATCGGGATACTAGGTTTGTGTCCCAATTCTGGAAGAGTCTTCATAGGGCTCTGGGGACCAAATTGAACTTCAGCACAGCCTTTCATCCTCAGACAGATGGGCAGTCTGAGAGGACCATACAGACCCTGGAGGACATGTTGCGAGCCTGTGTGATGGACTTGGGTGGTGCTTGGGACAACCACTTATCTTTAGTGGAATTTGCTTACAATAATAGTTACCAAGCCAGTATCCAGATGGCTCCATTTGAGGCCTTGTATGGTAGAAAATGCAGATCCCCCTTATGTTGGGATGATGTGGGAGAGAGAAGATTGTTGGGCCCTGAACTGATTCGGCAGACAGTAGAGAAGGTGCAGTTGATTAAGGAACGACTCCGCACAGCTCAGAGCCGACAGAAGAGCTATGCAGATGTGAGAAGAAGGGAGCTAGAATTTCAGGTTGGAGACCATGTCTTTCTGAAGATATCACCAACCAAAAATGTGATGAGATTTGGGATTAAAGGTAAATTGAGTCCACGATACATTGGGCCATTTGAGATTCTGAGTAAAGTAGGGGAGGTGGCTTATAGCCTGGCATTACCTCCAGTGCTCTCTGGGGTACACAATGTATTTCATGTATCTATGTTGAGAAAGTACATTTCTGACCCCAGCCATGTGATACAGTTTGAGCCCATGCAGTTAAGGAATGATCTGACATATGAAGAGCATCCTGTGCGTATTGTGGACCGCAAGGACCAAGTCTTAAGACGGCGTAGCATTCCCTATGTCAAGGTTCAGTGGAGTAACCATTCTGAGAGGGAGGCTACTTGGGAGCTGGAGGAGGAAGTGAAAAAGAAATATCCATACCTATTTGTATCTTAGTTTATGTAAATGAAAAGATAATAATTCTTATGATCAAAGCTTTGGATTCTAAATGTTATATGATGTACACCAATTTCGAGGCCGAAATTTTTATAAGGAGGGGAGAATGTGAGCCCCGGATCCTCACCATGTGAGGATCCGTCTTCTTGGACCGGAGGAGGGGGAGGCGCCGCAGCCGTACCGCATGCGGGCGGCTACCGCGGTCAAAGAGGGCGGCGCCCTCTTCTCTCAAGCACAGGGAGGCCTCCCCACTGCTATAAATGGGGAGGGAGGAGGGAGCCTTCCCTCCACCCACCACCATCAATCCAGGTATTTCCCCTTCTTCCACGATTTTTCTCTGTGCAGTGAGGCAGAGGGAGGGTGAACGGGAGGAATTCCTCCCGTTACCATGCCCGGCCGCTCGAGGCGGCCGGAGGAGCGGGGAGGGTGGTGTCCGGCCGCTCGAGGCGGCCGGAGAAGGCGTTGGAGGGCCGCCGGGCGGCCCTCCCTTCTTTTGGAGCCAAGCCGCTCCGCGGCTTGGTTCGGGCCCGGCGGAGTGCCCGCCGGCTCGCCGGGCCCGGGCTGCTGTCGGCGGCCTCCACCGGCGCCGGGGCAGCGTCCGGTGGAGGTCCGGCCGGCCGTGGTGGCCGGCCGTGCCACCGGCACGGTTGAGCCGCGGGCAACGGAAGAGAGAGAGGGAGAGGAAGAGAGAGAGAGGGAGGAGCTCGGCCACGGCGCGGCCGGCCCGGGCCGGTCGGCGGTGGCCGGGCCCCTCCGGGAAGTGGCCGGCGGCGGCCCGGCCGCCGGCACATGCTTCCCCTGTTTCGAACGAAACAGGGGAGGCGGGGTGATAGGGGGAGCGGGCCGATTCGGGCCGTTCCCCCTTTTGGGCCCTATTGGGCCGTTTCGCGAGCCATTTTTGGGCCATGATTTGAACCCTGTATTGGTCAAAAATGGAAAAATAAAAGTATGCCCCGGATCAGTGTTGATTCTAGTTTCTGGGGGTATTTTTATTTTCCATTTGGGCTTATGTATTGGGAGATATTCAAGCCCCAAGTTGGCCCCGGGATTAAAATTGGGTAGAGCTAAAAGCTATTTTGATATGCTACTTTTGGGGACTAAAAATTGGGAAATTGATGCTGTAGGTACCCAGGTGCTTAAATAGCCGAATTACATCTTTGGATTAGCGCCAGAAGGTAAGTAAGTCATTTATCATAATTTTCATAAATTATTAAAATATGAAAATTATGTATTTAAATGTTATATTATTATATATTGCATTATTTGAAAAATAAGAAAATGGATTGGTATTATTATTTGTAAATGAGCCTTTGCTATGATTAGTTTATTATTTATTATATTTTATAATAATTGGGTATCTATGTGGACAACTGATCAATTGGCATGACTTTGAAATTGTTAAAGGTTTTATAAATATACATGTGTATGTGACATGTTTTTATGAAAAGTATATGGATTGCATTTTTGCAACGATACATGCTATTTAGCAAATGATACTTTGTGTATATGATGATATGTCCCACTATGGTCCGCTATGATATGGTATGATGTGATATGTTGCATGACTCACTTGGCACCGGGACCCAACTCCATAGGGGGTATATGGAGCACACACACCCAGGAGGTGTGCTGTGACAGGATATGGCAATATTATGCCACATGGCACCGGGACCCATCTCCATAGGGGGGTATATGGAGAACACACTCTTGGGGTGTGTTGTAGCCGGATATGGCAGGATGTGAGTGCATGACACTGGTTCCAGGACCCTGACTCCTAGGGGATATTTAGGGAGGATACACCCGAGGGGGTGTTACACCCGAGAGGGGGTTTATGTGTACATAGTGTGTGGCCGTGGGACATTGGTATAAAAATACATTTTTTACATGCTATTTACAGTGGTTTTATCCTGAAATTGTATATTCTTGATATACTATATGGCAATTGCTTCCAAAATTTATTTTGAGCATATGATGCATGTTTGATAACATGGTAAATGTATCTGAAATATGGGAGCTTGGCAGATATTTATTATGGAAAAATTTAGTTTATAAAAGCATGAAGTGATTAAATTACATTATAGTTGGCTTACTTATTGAGTGTGAGCTCATTTAAATCTCACAATGTTTTTCAGAGCCACAGAACTGAAGATGGGGATATGGGGTAGTTGAAGCAGCTATCAGAGTGACTTAATCCAGTACTTTGTTGTAACCCCATTGAGTTATGTATTTTGGCATGTAGTCTAAAATGTATGATTATGGTTTGTATTAAGAACCATTTAAATTGGACGAATTATAATTATTACCCCTTCTTGTATTAAATGTTATATTTCGGGACGCCTTGCATGCCCGGCATGTGGCGGGTTGCCACCTCTAGATCCAATATAGGGTCTGGGGCGTGACAGTTACTTTCTTTCACTTGGATGAATCAGCCCGTTCTAAAACCTAAACTTCATCCACTTGCATGGAGTTCATAACTGGCTATTCTCATGGTAAAGATAACAAATCATTTCCTTTGGCATACCTTTGGCATTTGATTCAAAACACGTTTCTTTATACCTTTTGATTAATCAAATATTTTTAAGCCCTGAAACACTTGTTAAATTTATTAGTAACAAAATGAATATACTCATATCTTTTATTAATCATCAAAATCAATAATTGGGTCAACAATCTCCCCCTTTTTGATGATTATAAAAACATTGAGTATATGCATGAGTAAACAATTGGATTCTCAAATCAAAATTTTTAAATATTTAATCCTCACATATAAGCTCCCCTGAATAAAATAGCTCCCCCTATGAAGTTCAATTTAACAATTGTTCTTCCTTTTAACAAAAAATTTTAATGGTTGATACCACTTTTAATTGCCTCTCCTTATGTGCAGTTAATTAGATACCAATAAATTAAGCTTAATTGAGCTTACTTGATCAAATGCATATATAAAAGCTAAATATTTCTCCCCTCTTTATTTGTATAAAAGCTAAATATTTCTCCCCTCTTTATTTGTCTCCCCCTTGTTTTTGTTTTACAGTCAATGCATATACGATTTTACATAACTCTTCCCCTTTTTGTAATCAACAAAAAGATCAAGAAGGGTTAAGTAAAATGACAAAATTGATAGATTTTTCAAGGTTCAAAAGATATTCATTAAGTATAAGATAAGTTCATTACAACAAAAGTCAAATATTACAAAATGAAACTTCATTATATCAAACATCAAACTATACTTCATTACATTGAAACTTCAAGATAAATCAAACTAGACTAATTATCAAAGACACTTCATTACAAGATAATCAAAAATGAGTTCTAAGAAGTCTTTGCAATTATTCTACAATCTTTCCCATCCCTTCATTTTGAGTCCTAACAAATTCTTTTAATCTTCTGTCAACAAATGCACATGCAGTCATAATCTTGTCTTGAAGCTCAGCATTGCATTTGGAGTATGTTTCTGAGTCTCCACCAATATCCTTAAGCTCTTCAAATATGTTCTTGAGATCATTCTTTAAGGATTCAGCAGAGGAACTAAGGGTAGACTCAATCAATCTAATGCGATCATCCAAAGAGTAAAGGGTTTCCTTCAAATTCATAAATTGGCTATCAAACTCTGTCTTTATTTCTTCTTTTTGAGCAGCAAATAAGCTTTTGAGTTGCTCTAACTGAATGTATGAAAATCCAACAGATGACATAGGTGGCGGTACAGGAACTGGAGCAGGAGCAGGAGGTGGTGAAGATTTGCTAGGCTCTGGTGAAGGATGCCTCGCTGATGGACCAACCTCAGAGGGTGTAGAAGATCTAATCTCAGTGGCTCTCTCATCCAGATGACCCTTCCTCTCCCATTGACCATTAACTTTTACAAAGCCCATCCGGTGCACAGTAGCCAAGCTATAATAATCAGTGTGTCTAAGGTTCTTTGAAGGCTCATTATCAGAAGTTACAATACCTTGACTTCTAAATACCATAGTCAAAATCATACCATAGGGCAGTGAGGATCTCCTTTTGCCCCAGCCTCAGCCATATAGAAAATCATCATCCCAGCAAGGTTAATAGGCTGACCTATCAGAATACTGTCCATAACAACAATGTGTCGCTCCGAGACATACTCAAATCGGCCAGTCTTAGAGAATAGAATCCTACTGCAGATGTTGTGAAGTAATCTAAGCTCCAAGGGCAACTGATTAGCCCTAATTTCTTCAAATTCAGATACTTCTCTTCCTAACATTCTTGATAATGCATCAGACCTCTCACTATGAATGTCAGCAACTAATCCAGTGACAGGGATGCCCATAAGATGTCCTAAACTCTGAAAGGTAAGGTCAACTCTTTTCCCTCTAACAGAACTGATAATCCCATCCTCTTGATAAATTGAAATAGAATTCTTTAACAAGGGCCGGATAAGTGGGAACATCCAACGAGCAAACCTTGTCCCAGCCTAGCTCTTTGATTTGTCTTCCAATCGAAAATCCCTCGGACTCAAAGAAATTAAAATTAACCTTTCTACCCATAGTAATAACTCTTTCGGCTAAAGTGTCTACCTGTGGAGATGAGGGACCAGGATTATTAGAATGGGTTGAGGAAGAATCGTCGCTTGGAGACGGCTCACGGACGGGATGCCGTGCCGTACGCTTCTCGGTGGTTATGGGAGCTCCAAAAACCGATCCTCTCCGCTTAGGAGCCACAGAAATCCTTGGGAGTGTTCGATTTGAGGAGAATTTGGCTTGGGAAGGTTTTGAGAGAGTTTGGAGAGAGTTTGGAAAGGGATTGGAAATGATAAAAATGATGGAGGTGTCGACTCTGCCATAATAAAGTCAACTTGGGACCACCAGGTGTCGACTCCCGCAAAGTCGGGTGTCGACTCCAAGTCGCTAACACAGTTAGCGCTCGAACTGGAGTCGGCTCTACTTATACGGGTGTCGGCACCAAGGTCAAGGACCGAGAGCGACACAGAAGAGGTGTCGACTCCTCAAATTGAGGTGTCGACTCCACTGACAGTTTCAGAGAAAAATAGATGAGTTTCAAACATTCGAAACTTGTCAAAATAGGTTCAATAAATTTTTGAAAAAAAATCTTTGGAATATAAAGAGTCAAATTGCATAAATGACTAGATAAATTATCCTTAAAATTATGAAAGGAATTTCAAGAAAATAGAAATCTAGATAGTCATTCCTTAAGGGTTTCAAAATCATTCCAAAGGGTCACAAATCCCTAATTCACCTCTAAGATAACAAAATCTCTCTTCACTCAAAGATTTTGTAAATATGTCAGCTAATTGTTCTTCAGTATTAACATAATCAAGACAAATTTCATTATTAGCTACATGTTCTCTTATAAAGTGATATCTAATTTAAATATGTTTGGTTCTTGAATATTGAATTGGATTTTAGTTAAATTTATTGCACTTGTATTATCACATCTAATAGGAGTTTTATCAAGTGTTATGCCATAATCTTCAAGTTGTCGCTTAATCCAAAGGATTTGAGCACAGCAACTTCCAGCTGCAACATATTCTGCTTCAGCAGTTGATAATGCAACCAAATTTTTCTTTTTGCTAAACCAAGAGATTAAGTTACTTCCTAAGAATTGACATGCACCACTTGTACTTTTTCTATCTAATTTACATCCAGCATAGTCAGAATCAGAATATGCAATCAAGTTTAATGTTGAGTCTCTAGAATACCATAATCCAACATTTTTAGTTCCACTTAGATATCTTAAGATTATTTTCACTGCAATTAAGTGAGATTCTTTAGGTTCAGATTGAAATCCAGCACATAGACAAACAGCAAACATGATATCTGGTCTACTTGTAGTTAAGTAAAGTAGAGATCCGATCATACCTCTGTAGTACTTTTGATCTACTTTTTTACTATCTTCATCTTTATCTAATTTGCATGGACTCATAGGTGTTCCAAGGGGTTTGATTGACTCCATTCCAAACTTCTTGAGTAGTTCCTTTGTGTACTTTGCTTGGTGGATAAAAATCCCCTCTTTGCTTTGCTTGATTTGAAGTCCTAGGAAGAAGTTGAGTTCTCCCATCATGCTCATTTCGAATTCACCCTGCATTAACTTAGCAAATTCTTGACACAAGAGATTGTTAGTAGCATCGAATACAATATCATCAACATATATTTGTACTAATAAATCTTTATCTTTTCTTTTCAAAAATAGTGTTTTATCAAATTTTCTCTAGTAAAATCATTTTTAATCAGAAATTTGCTTAATCTATTATACCAAGCTCTAGGTGCTTGTTTTAAACCATATAGTGCTTTGTGCAATTTAAAAATATGATTTGGAAATTCATGATCTTCAAAACTAGATGGTTGTTCAATAAAAACTTTCTCATTTATAAATCCATTTAAAAATGCACTTTTAACATCCATTTGAAATAAATTGATATGCATATGACATGCAAATGCGAGTAATAATCTAATTGCTTCTAATCCAGCTACAGATGCAAAAGTTTCATCAAAATCAATTCCTTCCTCTTGATTATATCCTTTTGCAACTAATCTAGCTTTGTTTCTAATTATATGCCATTTTTATCTAATTTATTTCTAAATACCCATTTTGATCCTATAACAGAATGATCTTTAGGTCTATCTACAAGGGTCCAGACATTATTTCTAGTGAATTGATTTAATTCCTCTTGCATAGCCAACATCCAATTATTATCTTTTTAGCATCTTCAATGGTTTTAGGTTCAATTTGAGATACAAATGCAAGATGATTATTGATGTTTCTCATTGATGATCTAGTTCTTACTCCTTGAGATGGATCATCTATAATTAATTCTTTTGGATGACCATAGGCATATCTCCAATCTCTAGGAAGATCTACATCATTATGATTTGCATCAACAACATCAACACTAGGAGAATCATAATCTTTAGCTCCTTGTTCATGATCTGAAGATACATCTATATTCAATTTTTCAATATCTCTTTTAATATGTTTGTATCTTCCTCATCATCAATCTTTCTTGAACTCGATGCTAAAGATTCATCAAAAACTACATGAATAGATTCTTCTACAATTAAGTTTCTCTTGTTAAACACTTTGTAGGCTTTGCTAGATGTTGAATATCCTAAGAATATGCCTTCATCTGATTTTGCATCAAATTTTCCTAGATTATCTTTACCATTATTATGAATAAAACATTTACAACCAAATGCATGAAATTAACTAATGTTTGGTTTTCTATTGTTCCATAGTTCATATAGAGTTTTCTTAAGGATTGGCATAATTAAAGCTCTATTAAGAATGTAACATACTGTGTTTATAGCTTCCGCCCAAAAGTACTTTGGTAGGTTGCTTTCACATAGCATGGTACGGGCCATGTCTTCTAATATTTTATTTTTTCTTTCTATAACTCCATTTTGTTGTGGTGTTCTAGGTGCAGAGAAATTATGATGGATGCCATTTTCAATGCAAAAGTTTTCAAATAAATGATTTTCAAATTCAGTGCCATGATCACTTCTAAGAGACACTATAGTGTTATTTTTCTCATTTGTGACCTTCTTGAAGAATTTTAAAAATATTGGAAAGGTCTCATCTTTATGAGCTAAAAATAATACCCAAGTGTATCTAGAATAATCATCTACAATCATAAGACCATATTTCTTTCCTCCTAGACTAGTGGTTCTAGTAGGTCCAAATAGATCCATGTGAAGCAATTCAAGTGGCCTAGAAGTGAAAACAATATTTTTAGTTTGAAAGAGTTTCTAGTTTGTTTTCCAAACTGACATGCATCACAGATTTTGTTATTTTCAAAATCTAGTTGTGGAAGGCCTTTTACTAATCCATTTTGATTAATTTTGAAATTAGGTGTGTGCTTGCATGACCTAATCTACGATGCCATAACCATCCAATCTCATTCATATTAGCATTATTAGCAACTAAGCAATGATTAGTAGTAGATAAATTGTCTAAATCAATCAAGTACACATTGCCATTTCTATTTCCAATAAATACAATGCTATTATCAATGGGATTAGAAACAGTGCAAATAGAAGCTTCAAATGATACTTTAAAACCTTTATCACACAATTGGCTAATACTAATCAGATTATGCTTTAAACCATTAACATATAATACATTTTCAATAAATATGGAGGGAGTTATTTGAATTTTACCAAATCCCATGATCTGGCTTTTGCCATTATCACCAAACGTAACAACTCCTCCCTTTTTGCTTTCAAGAGTAATGAATTAATCCTTATCACCCGTCATGTGTCTTGAGCAGCCACTATCGAGATACCATTTTCGCTTTGATCTTTTGGCCGCAAGACACTCCTACAAAAATGATCAAGTCTTATATTTAGGTACCCAAGCCTTCTTGGGTCCTTCATAATTAGTAGCAAAAAAGATTGTTCCTTTTGGAACCCATATTTTCCTTCCTTTAACAATTAATTTCTTGTTACTATTTCTTGTATTACATTCATAGGATTTATGGTCTTTCTTGTTGCAATAATGACATAAAACTTCATTTTTATCCTGTTCTTTTCTAAAGAAGTTTTTGACATACTTTTGTTTTATGTTAGGCCTATAACCTAATCCAGCCCTATCAAATATAGCTCTTTGATTGCTCAATAATAAATTAAGTTTTTCAAACTATATATAAATTTATCAACTATATTTTTATATTTATCAACTTCCTTCTTTAATCTATCATTTTCATTGAAAATTGATCCTTTTTCTTCAATCAAAGCTTCATTTTCTGATTTCAATTTTTCAACTTCATAAGTAAGATTATCTTTTAAATCCTTAACTTTAAGTGTTAAATCATTTTTCTTTTTACACAGATTTAAGTTTTCATTTTTCAAAAACTTATTTTTCTTTTTCAAAATTTTAAAATTATTGACTAATTCATTGAAAGCCTCATATAATTCATCAAATATAAATTCATCATTGAGGGTTTCGGTACTTCGTCATCATTGTTTGCCATAAAGCAAATATTGGCAACTTCCTTTTGTTCCTCCTCGGAAGAGGATTCTTCACTATCACTCCATGTTGCAACATAAGCCTTCTTCTTCTTCTTGTAGACTTTCTTCAATTGAGGACAGTCATATCTGAAATGTTCCGGTTCTTGCACTCATAACATATTAAGGGTTCTTTTTCTTTGTCATTCTCTTTCTCTTTTTCTCCTTCTATTTTTGTTCCAGACTTTTTCTTGTGGAAGGGTCTCCTTCTTTGCATGAATTTTTTAAATTTTTTAGCAAGGAGTGCAGTCTCCTCATCATCATCACCATCACTGCAGCTTTCCTCACTCTCTGCAGCCTTGAGAGCAATTGTTTTCTTCTTCTTGACTTTCTCCTCTTGATGTTGCTTCATAGTCAGCTCATGAGTCATCAAGGATCCAAGTAGCTCCTCTAAAGGTAAAACGTTTAAGTCCTTGGCTTCTTGGATTGCAGTCACCTTCGCTTCCCATGATCTTGAAAGTGACCTAAGAATTTTACACACAAGTTCAGAATTAGTATAAATCTTACCAAGACTTTTCAACCATTTACAATATCAGTGAATCTTGTGTACATGCATGTAATTGTTTCAGTTTGTTCCATGCTAAACAGTTCATATTTATGCACCAAAATATTAATTTTTGATTCTTTAACTTGATTTGTACCCTCATGGGTAACCTCTAATCTATCCTAAATTTTTTTTGCAGAATTACATGTAGAAATTTGATTAAATTCATTAGCATCTAATAAACAATACAAAACATTCATGGCTTTAGTGTTGAGCTGAGCCAACTTCTTATCATGTTCATCCCATTCCGTTTCCAATTTAGGAATCACCATATTGTCTACTCTAATTGTGGGTGTGTGTGACCATTAACTATGATTCCCCATAAGTCATAGTCAAGTGCTTGAATAAAAATCTTCATCCTAGCTTTCCAATAACTATAATTAGTTCCATTAAACAAAGGAGGTCGATTAGTGGATTGACCTTCTAAATAAGATGAACTAGCTTGAGCTGCCATTTGGATCTTTAGTTCTTGATCGTTAGACCAAAATCAAATGAGCACTTGCTCTGATACCAATTGTTGGCCCAGATGGCAACCCAAGAGGGGGGGGGGGGTGAATTGGGTTCTTAAAAAATTTAACCTTTTAAAATGATAGGCTTTGGAATACACAAGATTAAGTGCAGGATAAATATTAACCACAAACAAAGAGATAGAGAGAGAATCAAAACACGACAAACACAAGGATTTTATAGTGGTTCGGTGTATCCAACACCTACGTCCACTCCCAAGTACCATTTGGGTCCACACTATAATCAACTAGTTTACAATCGAGTTGTTTTACAAGCTCACAACTTAAAACTTGTTGTTTCCCACGGGATCACAACGAACCCAGCTGGTTTTTCTGGGCTCACCAGCACAAAACGCAAACCTCAAGCTAATCTAGCTTGACCCGAGGTATACTACCTCCACTAATTCAATCCCCCTGATTGAACTAGCAAGAACAAATGAGAATAGAGTTTACAATAATAAACAGCTCCTCAAATGAGCAAATATTCAATATAAATAAACAAGGTTAGAAACACCTGTTTGAAGCAAAGTTGATTTGTACTTTTCTTCTTTTCCTCTTCTCCTTTGAGATGTTGAATCAGCCCTCAGCTTGGATTCTTCACAAAGATTTGCAGATGAGAAGTTGGGAAAAACAGGGATTTTGGCTCTCTTTTTTTTCTTTTAAAAATCCTCTGATTTTGAAATTGAATGCCTTGGATTTCTCTTTGAGCTTTCTGGAGTTGATGGATTTGAACTTTGATTCTTTCCTCTAGATTTCTTGCTCAAGACTTCTTGGATTTTTTAATTTGATTTTTCTCTATTTTCCGTCTTCTTTTTGTTCTTATTTTTCAAACGGACGGTCTCCCTTTTATAGATTCTCTTTAATCCAAGATTAGGTGAAAAACTAGCCGTTATTTCTGTCCTTGGATTCCTCCTACACACAAAAAAGTGTCAGTTAGAGATTAGGTAAGAAAATATTACTATTGGAGACCATTCTGACATTTTAAAAATCCGTTCCTGACAGGTTGGAGTCGGCTCCAACTTTTCAGGTGTCGGCTCCAAGTCGTGTATCCAAAAATAGAATGTAAAAGTCCATTGAGGAGTCGGCTCCGGAAAAGGTAAGTGTCGGCTCGCTGCGTTCAGGTGTCGGCTCCGGAAAACTGTAAGTGTTGGCTCCAGGGTAGTCTAGAAACATGCTTTCTGTTCCCGCATTAGAGTCGGCTCCAGACACTGTAAGTGTCAACTCCGAAACACTGGGAGTCGGCTCCAAAACACTGGTGTCGGCTCTGAAACACTGGGTGTCGGCTCCAGACCGTGCCAAAAATCAGAAAAGCATTTGATCGGCCATGGGGTCGGCTCCATACTTTCTAGGTGTCGACTCCAGGCTCTGAATTTTGAAACATACCTTTGGCATTTGATTCAAAACACGTTTCTTTATACCTTTTGCTTAATCAAACATTTTTAAGCCCTGAAACACTTATTAAATTTATTAGTGACAAAATGAATATACTCATATCTTTTATTAATCATCAAAAATTAATAATTGGGTCAACAACAAGCAATGCAATTTTTTCGACCATTGGATTCAAAAGTGAGGATCTCCAATTCACATGATTTTTTTGACAATAAATAGTTTAGAGATAGTAGATAACATTTAATGGCTTGGATCATTGGTGCCAAAACTTAGGTTATTCCATATGGAATAATCTAATCTGGATTGTTGTGTGCCTACATATTAATTCTACTCTTATGTAGTCATTTATAAAGCCTTATCAGATTTTTAAAATTTTTTATTTTCAAGATTTAACTGTTTTAGCTTGAAAATTGTGGAACGTGTTGAAAATTCAGATTGGTCCTTGATAAGATATAATCATGTCAACTTATGAAAAGATATGTAGCATGTGGACTTTTTTTGATGTAGCACACAAACTCTCTAACCATATTTGGCTGTCCTAAAATATTAGAGTGAACCATAACAAATGGTGCCTACATGAGCATTCTTCCTCAAATCATCTTACATTAGCTCGTAGTGAAGATGGTTACCCAAAGTAGCAATGTCATTGGTAGAGGAGATAACTCAACTCATCTAAGCCTTTTTTTTAAACTACATAGGGCTACATGAATTTGCTTTCTTCACTCTGCTATATTCAGGACTAAGTCGACTTTCAAATTACAAATAGTTATATCTTTTTTAATTATTTTGTTCATATTAGTTTAGGTCTATCTCTATCCTTATCATGGATTATTAAAAGATCACTTTTTCTAACAGGAGCATCTAAAGGTCTTTATTATATATGTCCAAACTATCGTAATCAATTCTCTCATTTATCTTTAATTGGGACTACTATCATTTCTCTTATATATTTATTTCTAATTCTATCTTTTAAAGTTTTACTACATATTCATCTTAACATACACATTTTTATTACACTTAATTTATTTACATGTTTCAGTATTGCCTAACATTCTATTTCATATAGCATAGCTGGCCTAATAGCAGTTTTATAGAATTGGAGTCATGTGGTTAACCAATTTATTTAACAGGATTGTAGCAACTAAAAGAATGCCGGATGGTTAAAGAAAAAATATATTAATACCTATATACAAAAATAAAGGAGATATTTAAAATTGTTAAAATTATAGAGGGATTAACTGATGAATCATACAATGAAATTAAAAAAAAAGTAAGAATCGAATAAGAGCTGAAACTTTGGTGTCAAATAATTAATTTGGATTTATGCCTGAAAGATTGACTATGAAAACTATTTATTTATTAAGAAGATTGATGGAGAGGTATAGGAAAAAGAAAAAAAAGACATTTATATGGTCTTTATTGATTTAGAAAAAGCATATAATAGAGTACCTAGAGAAATAATATGGTGGGTATTAAAGAAAAAAGGAGTTAACAAAAGGTACATAGAATTGATAAAAGATATGTATGATAAAGTAATAACTATTATTAAAATAACAATAGAAGAAACTAGTGAGTTTTCAATTACTGTAGGTTTATATCAAGGATTTGTGTTAAGTCCATATCTTTTTGTATTAGTTATGGATGAATTAACCAAACATATTTAAAATGATATTCCATGGTGTATATTATTTGCAAATGATATAGTGTTGATTGATGAAACTAAATCTGAAGTAAATGCTAAGCTAGAGATTTGGAGAGAGGCTTTAGAATCTAAAGGTTTTAAGATTTGTAGAACTAAAACTAAATACATAAAATGTAATTTTAGTTGTAGCAGAAAATTTTAGTTGCAGTAGAAATATAAATGAAGAAACAGTGAAGATTGCAAACCAAGAGATACCAAGGAGTGAAAAATTAGGTATTTGGGATCAATTATCTAGCAAGAAGGTGAAATAGATGAAGATGCGAATCATAAAGTTAAAGCAGGATGGATTAAGTGGAGGAGTGCTTTGGAAGTATTATATAATCGGCACATCCTATTAAAATTGAAACATTTAAGAATTATGAATGTTAAAATCTATCGGACTAAATTTTCATCCTTGTTTCCTTCAACAATGTTCTTGATCTTGTGTTGTTGAAAAACACAATAAAAAAGTTGACTTAGTTGGGAATAATTAGTTTCTTTGAGGATGAAAGAAGGCTTATGGATAAATTAGGGATAAACAATGCCAAGGGAAGGGCTGAAATGGAACAATGTTGAGCAGTTTTGATTATGGTGGAATGAGTAAACAAAGTGATTTATGAATGGAAACCTTATAGCCTCAATCATATGATCTGAAACAAGGTTCACAATCTCAGTATTAGACCCTACACTGGTATCTCGTTGATATCATGTCAGTACATCTAATATAGGGTTCAATTTAGTGTACCGATATTCGGTACACATCTCTTATCATATACTAGTTTGCTATCGATACGATATGGTATGCGCCAATATGCATTGGTGCGATATACCTTGATCAAAAGCATAAGAATGAATGGCCAAGGGATCATCCTGAACAATAAGCAATTGGTGAGAGGCCACATCTGATGGTTAGCTATCACTGCCTAGCAACTTGAGTTCCACTAGGTTCCTCACATGCGATGGTACGTTAAGTCATTCTGCTAGGTCTCTTATTGGTATGTGTTGCCGCCGGGATCCGTCCTCCGACTTGGGCGCGGTCGATCTCCAAAGGGGGGGCGGACCTGCACAAAATCCTCGCGCGAGAGGCGTTGGGGGTGGCCCTCCGCGGAAGACCCTCCGATGCTCAAGTCAGTGGAGAAGAAATCGACGATCAACCAGATAATGGGGAGGTGGATCTCTCCGGGAGGCCTCTCCGGGGCGGCCAATTGGGAGCTCTAAAGGGCAAGAGCACCGATGAGCTGTCGGCGTGAGAGCAGGAGAGTGAGGGTGTGAGCGCGCGCGTATGCGTACCTGAGAGAATCTAGGAGTGTCCTATTTATAGACTATCACCTGGACCTTGAGCGCCTTCTGGAAGGTTCAGAGGTTGTTAGGATACAGGAGTGGATCGAATCAGGCCGTTGTGGGGCTGTTGAGATCCGTATCTTGTCTGTTAGGGGATCGACGGCTGGGAGAGCTCCTTGATGGCTTGAGATCTGGTAGATGTGTAGGTCTCAGGTGGCCTTGATAGGTTCTAGACCACTCTTCAGCATGATTCATTGTCTAGGGTGCCGTTACAGTAGGCTGAGGCTCTCCTGCGTCAGGTTCCGCGGAGGTGGGTATTGGATCGGGGGTCGTTCAGTAAAGTCGGGTCATGGAAGCTCGGGGGAAATGAACTACAGGAAGTTCGGGAGAGCCGAGCTATGGAAGGCCAGAGAGGCCGAGCTACGGAAGGCCGAGCTATGGAAGACCGGGGAGGGCCGAGCTACGGAAGACCGGGGAGGGCCGAGTTACAGAAGCCCAGGTAGGCCGAGCTACGGAAGCCCGGGGAGGCCGAGCTACGGAAGCCCAGGGAGGCCAAGCTACGGGAGCCCGAGGAGGCCGAGCTGCAGAAGCCCGGGGAGGCCGAGCTACGGAAGCCCGGGGGAGCCGAGCTACGGAAGCCCGGGGAGGCCGAGCTGCGGAAGCCCGGGGAAGACGAAGGGAGGAGGTCGGTCTTAGCCGCCTTGCATGGATATTGATGCAATGATGATTTTACCCTCCAACACATGCCCTTCACTCCCTAGTTTAAAGCGTAGGTTCGGGCATAGGGAGTATAAGTCCAAGTGGCATGTTCTGGATGGGATGTTTTGGTTTAGACAGCCGTGCAATGATGCCCTAATTAATGCGACAGGGTCATCGTGCCTTCGAGGGTAAGGCTCCTTCAAAAGCGACGGTTGGGAATGCGCCACGTCGCGAATCCCGATCGATCGGGCATTTGTCGAGGCGATTCCAAACACCTCGGGCGGGATGCCCCGTCTTCTCAAGGCGGCTTCCTTAGTGGGGAAGCAAGGCGATAGACGCACTATATATATATGTGCATGTTCGCAGCATTCTCCCGTCTTGTTTTTTGAAAAGTTTGGCCTTTCGCTCTTTACGACACTCGTTGTTTTTCCTAGAGTTTTTCTCAGTTAAGATGACGATGAGTCCCGACGATGTGGTTTCGGAGATTGTCACTGAGGATTTGGAAGGATTCACCAATGGTATGGCATGCCCTCAGATGTCGTTCTGCGGGTGCCGGAGTCTGGAGATAGGGTTTTGCGAGATCTGGAGTCTGGGGTCTTCATTTATGAAGACAGTTTGAAGGCAGGCTTTCGTTTCCCTCTTCATCCCCTGGTGAAGGAAATCATGACTCATTACAACATCTGCTCGGCGATGGTGGCCCCAAACAGTTGGCGAAGCATCATCGGATTTATATCGATGTGCCACCAAATTTAGATTGTCGCGACTCTTCCTCTTTTCCGCGCCTGTTATCATCTGATACCTGAGAGGAAATCAGAGTGGCCCTACATTGGACCCCGGAGGTCCTTCAATGTTATTGTGGATAAGCCGTCCTCTATGAAGGGATGGAAGAGTCGGTTCGTTATAGCAGAGGGGAACATTGGTTCTGACTTTCCTCGGAAATGGGAGAACTTCGTTAGGGATGCGGAAACACATCCAATTTTGTCAGCGTAGGAGGAGAGGGATTTGGACGTCCTTTGCAATGGCCGAGTGTTTTCGGCTAACGACCTGCTATCAGAGGAGTCCCTTTTGCAGCTGGGCTTAGCCCCCTGGACCCGCAAGGTGAGCTCTCCCTTTTTACCTTTTTTCGCTGTGTATTCTCTCGATGAATGTGTTTGGATCTGATCGTGTGTGTTTCATTCTTTCAGCCAAGAGATTGGCTTTGTTGAGCCTCGCTAAGAGGAAGAGAGGAAAGCGCCCAGGGGAGAGCAGTGGCACAGATAGTGGTAGGCCTGAGAAAAGGGCTCACACCTCTGCAAGAAGCCCGCCGGACGCCGGAGCGGTAACGACAGGAGCGCCGGGGGTGAAGGAGGATCCAGGGAGAATAGCTATGATCCCTTGCCCTCTTGTGTTGGAGATATCGGATAGCTCAACGAGGCCCCGGTGGTTCGTCTAACCGCGTCCCCTATGAAAGAGGAACCAGCGACGGATCTGGCGGAAGCGGTCATTTCTGAGGGGCCTTCCGTCTCCGCGGGACCACCACTGGCTCCAGTAGGAGAGGGAGAGGGGACAACCGCAGCCGAAGAGGTTCAGGGAGAGCTCCCTCTTGGTCTCTCTGCAGAGGAGTCCGGTAGTAGTGAAGCTGGGTTGCTCGCGGTAGTTCAAGAAGCGGGCCGGATAGAGGCTTCGGCGGAGCCTGCAGGGGAGGCGCAAGAAATAGGCCAGCCTGAGGCCTCGGGGGAGCCTGTGGGGGAGGTGCAGATGGTGGTAATCGGTAAAGGTGCATCGGAGGAGGGGGCGCAGCAAGGTGGGAGTCTCGCAATGGGCGCTCCCTCGAAAAAGATTTTGGGGAGGCTGGCGCTTGGGCTAGCCGAATTATCCGAAGAGGTCCAAGCTAGGGCCTTGATAGAAGAGGCTGGGAGGTTGAAGTCCTCTCAGACGGAGGTCGCCCAGATTGGTCCCTCAGGCGGGGACGGTCAACCCAGTAGCTCGAGCGCTGGTGTTGAGGAGGCGTTTTCTGCCTTAATGAGGTCGGCCCTGTATCTGGGTGCAGATCCTTCGGCGGATAAGTTTGCAGATTTGAAATTGGTTGATGCTGCGTTCGGGCAGCAAGGCGTGGCTGAAAGTGTCCATCTCCTTCCCGATATCGACAATACGACCCTGATGAGGATGACTCGGGCCTATGCCTCGCGGGTGAGTTGCCATTCCTGGGTAGTGGATACATTCTGGCTGACTCAACTCTCATTCATTCACTTCTTATTTTGCAGAGCATTTTGCTTTCTCGGGCGATATGCTGGCATTTGAGTTTGGCGACAGGGGCTAGCATTCAGGCCAGGAAAGACAACGCCGAGCTCCAATCGCGACTAAAGGTGTCTGAGAAGTTCGAAGAACTTATGGCTATTAGTGATAGAAGTTTGAAGGGGATAAGGGCTGCACACCAGGCCGCCCTGGCCGAAGTGTCCAAGCAAAAGTGTAGAGTGGAGGAGTTGCAGGAACTCCTGGCGAAGAACGACAACGCGTGCTTGGAGCTGGCTAGAATTGAGTCGAAACATTCCGCGGAGGTGGCGGCGATGCGGCGGGAACATGGTGAAAGTTTGGGTCGGCTGGGAAGGGAAGCTGCCGACGAAAGAAGACGTTTGACCAGAATGCTCGATGAAGTGGAGGAGAAGTTGAAGCGGCGCGATGGCGAAATTACTCACTTAAGGGAGGGCGCTAAATGGCACCAGGGGACGATAGCTCGGGTGAGTAACGAGTTATCCCAAGCCCGGGAGGAGGTCAAAGCCAAACAGTTGAGAATCAATACTCTGCAGGAGAGAGTCGAGCTGGTCGGGGCTGATAGAACAAGAGCCAGGAGTGAGGCTGAGGAGCTGACCAAGAGGTTGGCTAGACGAGAGGAGGAGGTACGATCTCATTTTCCTCCTTTTAGTTTCTTCCACTGGTCTCTTGTGATGCCGATTGACTTTGGCTTTTTCAGATGGCGAAGTTAGAGTTGGAGATTCGGGCTCTCCAAGGTGAGCTCGTGTCCAACCGCAATAAGAGCTCAGAACTCGAGATGCGGGCTGGCGAGTCTGAGGAGCAAAACATCATTTTGTGGGCTCAAGTTGCGGAGGCTGAGAAGCAGGCTGCTGAGGCTAAGATGCAGCTCGCCATACTCAAGGGGAAGCAGGATGCTATCGGTGTTGACGCCTTCCAACTTGGAATGGAAGAATGCAAAGATAAGATATCCAGTGAGCATCCAGAATGGGATCTCTCTTTTCTGGA
This sequence comes from Calamus simplicifolius, assembly GCA_900491605.1. NCBI lineage: Eukaryota > Viridiplantae > Streptophyta > Magnoliopsida > Arecales > Arecaceae > Calamus > Calamus simplicifolius. Next base: position 322,768 of record UESW01004959.1, on the reverse strand, counting down.
TACTGAAGCTCCCGATGACGATGAGTCCGAAGGAGAAGAGGAGGATGAATATGTCAACATCTCCGATACCGATCCTAGTGCTGCCCCAGCCCCAGCGAAGCCGCAGCTTCCGATGGACGATCGCAAACTGCTGCTGGAGGGGCAAAGGTATTAGAGAGAGGTGAACCTAGTCACACCTCTGCGGATGTAACTGAGAGCTCCTCCAAAACTGACGTGGCTCCTGGACCTTAGAAGTCACCCCTGTATTTTGCTTTCTGAAAGTCTGACCGACGTTTCTTAATGGATGAACCCTCTATTTTCATTTAAGTGTTTTTCTTTGTATGGCCCTGTTGCCGCCCAGTCTTGCCTCAATCGTGAGCAACTTATAGCTTGCCGATGTTTTTTGGTCACTTTTGTTTCGGGATTGAGGGAATGCATTGGCTTAACCCAAGGCGGGGCGATAGCCCTGACCGGCGAACCGATAGGTGATCTGGTTCGGCTCATGTCTTAATTAAGACTCAAGAAACGAAACTGGATGGTTAAGACCGATTGGTAAGGTAGGTCGGTTTGGGCCGATGGGCGAAGTAGGTCGGCTAGGGCCGACGAGCAAGGTAGATCGGCTAGGGCCGACAAGCAGAATAGGTCGGCTAGGGCCAACGAGAAAAATAGGTCGGCTAGGGCCGATGAGCAAGATAGGTCGGCTAGGGCTGACGAACAAAGTAGGTCGGCTAGGACCGATAAGCAGAATAGGTCGGCTGGGGCCGATGAGCAAGATAGGTCAGCTAGGGCTGACAAACAAAGTAGGTGGCTAGGGCCGACAAGCAGAATAGGTCGGCTGGGGCCGACGAGCAAGATAGGTCAGCTAGGGCTGACATATGAGGGCGGTTGCCAAAGTATTTTTCGCTTCCTTGGGTCATTTCAGTTCGCATAGCCCTCGTGCTTATTTTGTTTCGGGGCGTTTGCTTTTATTGTACGAGTTCCTTGAGCGACTAACTTTGCTAGGAAGCGAATCGTTGGACAGCTGGCTTTCGTGCTTTTTTGCTATCCTGCCAGCGCCCTGCTGTTCTATAGGTAAATCAATTTTTGTTTCACCAGAATTGATAGTACGACACTGTGGGGGGCATAAAGCTGCTCTAGAACTTTCGGAAGGTGCTCTTTTCCCATGCAGGTCATTTTGACGTGCTGCGCACGCAGCTGCTTACCATTGGAGGACATTATTTTCGTAGGGCAATCTTGAACCTGCCAGTTTCCGTAGTGCTAGTGGACGATCCTCTGCGTTTAGTGATCGCGATTTGGGATCAAGAGGAAATCTTCGCGTATGTCATAATTCAGGCGGTGGGCTTGGCGCGCAGTAGGGCGCCGCTTTCATCCTAGGAGGCCACGTGGAGGCATGGCCCAGGTGTTTGAATCTGGGAGCTTATAGCCTTGGTAATTGCTCCCGGTCCATTCTTGGCCTATAAAAAGGGAAAGTGGGGTAGTGCTGAGCCATCCCCTAAAGTTTCTTTTCCACTAGAGCTTTCATCATGCTCGTTTCTCTGTTGTTGCGAGTGGGAGGACTGAGCTTTTCTCTTGCAAGCTTTTTGCCTCCGAATAGTTGGGGCGATGAAGGAGTTGCCGAAGGATGGCTCGCCCTTAGGGGATGAGTCCCGGAGATCATATGGAGAGCGCACATGGAGGGCGCAGAGATCACACGGAGAGTGCACATACACTCTTCCAGTGTGACCTTTGTGGTTCTCCTTCGGGGACGCATGATAGGAAGTGCACGCGGACTCCCCATGGTTTGAGTGAATTTCGCCTCCTCCCCTGGTTTGGATTCCTGGGCTTGGCTGCCTGGGAATCTTTTACCACATGGGGAGGGGGTGAAAGTGTGCCGCCCGCCGATGCCTTGTCCTTGAGCCATGGCAAGGTGGGGGTGGTGCATACTCGGTTTGGGAGAGCGTTCCAATGCCAGGGTCCGCTGGCTTCCAACCTGCTCGCCGGGGGGTCCCTCGGTTGGGTGGTCTGGGATGGCCACCCAAATATCTCGGTTGGGTCACCGAGATATCATTATTGACTGAAGCTGGCCGCAACGATTGGTCCATGTCGCCCGGCCATTATCAGCTCGAGCTGACTGGATGCGGCTTATTTGGTTCGGCGGTCGGATGCCGGAGCACCATGGTCGCCTAGGTCTGCTTTGGAGCAGTTGCCCAAGTTTTGTATTTGTCTTTATTTTATGCATTTCAATGCTCTTGTAATGCCTCTAAGGCATTTGTAACTGATCTGGATTGGCAATGAAATAAAGAGAGTTCTGTTTTGTTTCTCAATCTCTACCTCTTCTGTGCCAAGTTTATTGTTGCTGTTGGGCATGGGTGCCTCGCTCGTTCTTAGGCGAAGATCCCACGCTATCCGAACTAATCAAGGTTCACAAGCGACAGTTTAGGGATCATTCGGCGAAATACGCTCCTTACTTCGGTCCGAAGTTTGGAATTTTGTGCTTCGTCCTTATCGGAGCTCGCATCCTTGCAGGTCGGCCTTGCCGAAGTTCAGAAAATTTACGCTTGGCTTCATCAAGGTTCGGAGAACTTGTAGCTCGGCCCAGCCGAGGTTCGGAGAGGTTTTACTTGGCCCTGCCAAGGTTCAGAGAACTCGTAGCTTGGCCCAGCCGAGGTTCGAAGAAGTTTTACTTGGCCCTGCCAAGGTTCGGAGAACTTGTTGCTCGGCCCAGCCGAGGTTCGGAGAATTTTTACTTGGCCCTGCCAAGGTTCGGAGAATTTGTTGCTCGGCCCAGCCGAGGTTCGGAGAATTTTTACTTGGCCCTGCCAAGGTTCGGAGAATTTGTTGCTCGGCCCAGCCGAGGTTCAAAGAATTTTTACTTGGCCCTGCCAAGGTTCGGAGAACTTGTTGCTCGGCCCAGCCGAGGTTCGGAGAATTTTTACTTGGCCCTGCCAAGGTTCGGAGAATTTGTTGCTCGGCCCAGCCGAGGTTCAGAGAATTTTTACTTGGCCCTGCCAAGGTTTGGAGAATTTGTTGCTCGGCCCAGCCGAGGTTCGAAGAATTTTTACTTGGCCCTGCCAAGGTTCGGAGAATTTGTTGCTCGGCCCAGCCGAGGTTCGGAGAATTTTTACTTGGCCCTGCCAAGGTTCGGAGAATTTTTGCTCGGCCCAGCCGAGGTTCGGAGAATTTTTACTTGGCCCTGCCAAGGTTCGAAAACTTGTAGCTCGGCCCAGCCGAGGTTCGGAGAAATGAATTAGCTGCCACCATGAGCCGTAGTGTAAGGTCTCTATGGCGCTTGATGAGGGGGCACCTGGGTGGAACGAGCGGTATGTTGTCACGCTCCTTTATTTATGACGTTACCCTTTCCGAGGGGGCAAGTCATTGGCCAGACACCGGATCTCTTCCCTCTGCGCTTCCCAAAAAAGGAGCTTAGGGAAGTGCTGGGAGCATTTATTACGGGGGGCGGCAGATCGGAAAGTATTCTGTCCGGGGAGATTCCCGATCAGTTAGTCCGCACTTACCGATCTCACTCGGGATGGGGTGCGGTACCTCGGATTCTGCAGTCATTAAAGTGACGATACGTGGCAAGTTCTCATAGGTCAGTAGCTACGGCGTGACCGATTGAGATACCTGCCTGATAAGTATAAATATGACCGAGGGGTGTGGTCTTAGTCATCCCTCGGTTCAGGTCGTGAAATAGTGTCAGACCATGGCCTTTCAAGGGCGATCCTCGGAAGAGTTGCGTGTATCTCTCAATGGTTTGCTGTATTCGGAGAGGGGGCACCCCACCATCACTGTCGACGGGTTGGGTCTGGCGTCGACCCTTGCGAGCAATCAGCAGCTCGTAAGGGTCGTCGAGGAGTACATGGACGTGTCAACTAAGGAGGCGGAGGCCCTGCGCCGGGTGGTAGACCGGCAGAGGGAGGAGGTCGAATCACTTCGCCAGCAGGTTGCCGATCTCACCGAGTGCCTGGAGAATCTGCTGGCATCTGGAAGCGACTTCGACCCTTGATTTAGGGCTTCCGTTACTTTTGTTTTCTGCTTTTGCTTTTCTTGTCTCTTTTTGTGTACTTCCTTTTTTTCCCGATTAATGAAAAGAGGCCTTGTTCAGATAACCTTCTTTTTTTCAAGAGTTTTTTGCTTTAAACATGTCATTCGTGTAATAGTTAGGGAGTCGGCGTGGCTCCACTTGTTCACGCATCGAAATAGACGCTTTGATCGATGGGTTATAGGGGCGTTGCCCAAAGATTTTAGTAGCAGAGGGGAATTCCTTGGCTCTGCTTGGGGCTTTTGGCCGATTACGCGGGGCTTAATGGGCCCTTTAAGGGTTTCGCCGAAGGCGCCTTCTTTTTGTGTGTCGACGGTTTTTGCTCAGCGTGCTTCTTTTTAAACTGGACTAAGTTTCGGGGACTATTTGGAAGTCCTTTGGCTTTAATCGGGGCCTACGCACTTCGGTTTTCTGCAGGTATTTTAGCCTGAATTTGTTGCTCGGGCCAGCCGAGGTTCGGAGAGTATTTTACTTAGCCCTGCCAAGGTTTGAAGAATTTGTTGCTCGGACCAGCCGAGGTTCGGAGAATTTTTACTTGGCCCTGCTAAGGTTCGGAGAATTTGTTGCTCGGCCCAGCCGAGGTTCGGAGAATTTTTACTTGGCCCTGCCAAGGTTCGGAGAATTTGTTGCTCGGCCCAGCCGAGGTTCGGAGAATTTTTACTTGGCCCTGCCAAGGTTCGGAGAATTTGTTGCTCGGCCCAGCCGAGGTTCGGAGAATTTTTACTTGGCCCTGCCAAGGTTCGAAGAATTTTTACTTGGCCCTGCCAAGGTTCAAAGAATTTGTTGCTCGGCCTAGCCAAGGTTCGGAGAATTTTTACTTGGCCCTGCCAAGGTTCGAAGAATCCCTGTCCAGACAAGGAGCTCGATCATGCCGAGGATTGGTAAGCAGCATCTATTTCTTTTTGTAATCTTTAGCAATGTAGTGCATAATGATTTGCATTGAAAAAATGTGCCGACAGGAAGATATAATGAGGCATATGAAAATAAACTCGGAGAGGACGTACCCTATTGATAATATTTTCGAAGATTGTCCGAATTCCACGTCCGGGGAATGGATTTCCCATCCAAATCCTGTAGCTTGTAGGTTCTCGATCCGATGATCTCCGCTACTTGGTATGGGCCCTCCCAGTTTGGCGCCAGCTTTTCTTGTTCCAGCGGTTTGGAAACAGAGGCTTTTCGGAGGACAAGGTCGCCGGCAGGAAGGCTTTCCCTTTGACTCTGGAAGCATGGTAACGGGCCACCCTTTGTTGATAAGCAGCCACTCTGATCCGAGCATTCTCTCTAATCTCCTCCACCAGGTCAAGGTTGGTGCAGAGTTGTTCGTTGCTAGCCTCCTCTGAGTAGCTTTCCACCCGCAATGATGGGAGGCCGACTTCTACAGGGATAACGGCCTCTGTACCGAAAGCCATTCGGAATGGGGTTTCACCTGTCGGGATTCTCGAGGTGGTGCGGTAGGCCCATAAGACATGATGCAGATCCTCCGCCCACCTGCCTTGGGCTCTGGAGAGGTGAGCTTTGATTCCCTGAAGGAGGGTCCTGTTGGTCACTTCAGCCGCTCCGTTGGCTTGTGGGTGCCCGACCGAAGTGAGGTGGTGACGGATTCCATGCTCCTCACAGAACTGGTGAAATTTAGAGTTGTCAAACTGCTTACCGTTGTCGGTGATTATAGTATGCGGGAGGCTGAATCGGCAGATGATGGACCTCCACACAAAATCTCTGGCCCATGCCTCGATAATTTGTGCAACTGCTTCCGCCTCAACCCATTTGGTGAAGTAGTCGATGGCGACAAATAGAAATTTCCACTATCCTGTGGCATGCGGGAATGGGCCGAGGATGTCCATCCCCCATTTGGAAAAGGGCCAAGCAGAGGATATGGAAACTAGTTCGGTGGAAGGAAGCCTTTGGATGCTTGAATGCCTCTGGCAGGGGTCGCAGGCTCGGACTAGATCGTCGGCGTCTTTTTGCATGGTCGGCCAGTGGTAACCTTGCCGCAGCACCTTGTGGCATAGGGACCAGCTTCCCAGATGGTTGCCACAAATCCCTTCATGTACCTCGCGCAGAGCATAATCCGCTTCGGATGGGCGCAGGCATCTGAGCAGCGGCATGGAAAAAGATCGTTTGTAAAGCTGGTTTTCAATCAGCATGTAGTGAGTGGCCTACAGCTTCAGCTTTCTAGCCTCCCTTCGGTCGGACGGAAGTGACCCTTCTCTGAGATATTTGAGGATAGGGCCGAACCATCATGGTTCGGCCTCAACTTGCATTATTCGGTCGGCTTCCGTGATGCTGGGCTTTTCCAAAGTCTCTAGGTGGAACTTTTGCTCGGCATCCATTGACTCCGCGGTCGCCAATCGGGAGAGTAGGTCGGCGCGGGCATTCTCGGATCTGGGAATCTGAATGATTTCAAATTCGGAAAAATGGGGAAGCAGGCTCCGTACCTCCTGGAGATACCGAATCATGTTCGGCTCCCGGGCTTCAAACTCTCCCCGCACATGGCCGGCTACCAGCTGAGAGTCGGTGAAGGCATTAAGCTTTTCCACCTTCAGATTGTGGGCGATTCGGAGACCGGCTAACAGGGCTTCATACTCGGCTTCGTTGTTGGAGGCCGGAAAGGAGAATCGGATGCCATATTCAAAGGTTATTCCCTCCGAACTGGTAAGAACCAGACCTGCACTGGAGCAATGGGCATTAGATGACCCGTCGACATGGAGGAGCCACCGGGCTCCAGCTTTTGGTTCTTTGGGGGAGTCCGGGGTAGAACCATCCTCTGGGATGGTACATTCGAGGAGGAAGTCGGCTAGCACCTGGGCCTTGATGGCTGGACGGGGCTGAAAATGTATGTCATGCTCACTTAGCTTGACGGCCCACTTGGTTATTCTCCCCGACGTCTCGGGATGGTGGACTACCGCCCTGATGGGTTGGTCGGTCAGGACAGTCACGGAATGTGCTTGGAAATACGGCTGTAGCTTCCAGACTGAGGTGATTAAAGCCAACACCATCTTTTTAATTCTGCTATACCTTGTCTCCGCATCACGGAGTAGCCTGCTGACATAGTAGATCGGCTTTTGGACTTTGCCTTCTTCTTTGATCAGCACCGAATAGACCGCACCTTTCGAAATAGCCAGGTACAAGAATAGGGTCTCTCCTGAGGCCGGACTACTGAGGAGTGGGGGCGAGCCGAGGTACTTCTTGAGATCTTGAAATGACCTTTGACATTCGGGAGTCCACTGGAAGTTTTTAGCCGATCGGAGAGTTTTGAAGAAGGGGAGGTATCTCTCGACCGACCGCGCCACGAAGCGGTTTAGGGCCGCTATTCTCCCAGTTAGGCATTGGACCTCTTTGACAGATGCCGGGGGCGCCATTTGTTGGAGAGCTTGAATCTTCTGGGGGTTGGCTTCGATACCTCGCTGGGAAACCATAAATCCGAGAAACTTTTCGGAGTTAACACCGAAAGCACATTTAGTCGGGTTGAGTCTCATCCCGTACTTGCGCAGCATGGCAAAGCTCTCCGTGAGGTCCTCAACATGCCGTGAAGCCTCCTTGCTTTTAACTAGCATGTCGTCCATGTACACCTCCATATTCCGGCCGATTTGCTCCTTGAATACCTTGTTGACCAACCTCTGGTAGGTGGCACCTGCATTTTTAAGACCAAAAGGCATAACGCGGTAACAGTAAGTACCTCGGTCGGTTATGAAGGCGATCTTTTCTTCATCTTCAGGGGCCATTTGGATCTGATTGTAGCCTGAATAGGCGTCCATGAATGACAGCATCTGGTGGCCTGAGGTGGCGTCCACAAGCTGGTCGATCCGAGGGAGGGGGAAGCTGTCCTTCGGGCAGGCTTTATTGAGGTCGGTGAAGTCGATGCAGATCCTCCATTTGCCGTTTGACTTCTTCACCATGATGACATTTGATAGCCAGCTTGGATAATTTACCTCCCGGACGAAGTTAGCCTTGATTAGTTTGTCTACTTCTTCTTCAATGGCCTCTTGTCGCTTTGGGGCGAAGCTCCTCTTTTTCTGCTTGACAGGCCTGTGCATCTCGTCCACATTGAGATGATGGACGAGAACCTCAGGGCTGATCCCTGGCATGTCGGAGGCGGACCAGGCAAAGATGTCAGCGTTACTTCGGAGGAACCTGATCAATCTGTGCCGAGGCTCTCCTTTGAGCAGTGACCCAATTTTTATGGTTCGGTCGGGACGAGCCTCATCCAGCGGTACCTCCTCCAATTCCTCTGCCGATTCTCCCCTTTGTTCGGCGAAGTCCTCGCAAGCATCTAGCCCATCAACCTCTGGCATTCTAGACTGAAGGCTTGTGACAAAGCACTGCCGAGCCATGGCTTGACTTCCCCGAACAACTCCCACTCCTCGCTCGGTGGGGAACTTCATGGATAGATGCGGGATGGAGACAACTGCCTTGAGGGACATTAGACCGGGCCTGCCGAATATTGCATTGTATGGGAATCTGAGGTCGGTCACTAGGAAATTTGTCTGGATAATGGTCACAAGGGGCCAGGTTCTCGCGTGGACCGTCAGGGTGATGACCCCTTCCGGGACGACGACATCGCCTGTGAATCCCATCAAGGTGGAATCCACGGCTCGAAGGTTTTCCATGAGTAATTTCATCCTGGTAAACACACCGAGGTACAAAACATTTACCGAACTTCCACTATCAACTAGGATTTGGCTTACATCATAGTTATTCAAATTAAGGGATACAACTAGTGCATCATCATGGGGGAGCTGTATCCCTAGGAGATCATCATCGGAGAAGGAGAGTTCGCCCATCCGTGCCTTCTTTAGCGCTGATCCACCACTGTCGCCCCTGGGGCTCGATCCGCCGGCCTCTTCAATCATATTAATGCGGCCGATCACGGGCGGATTCAGTGGAGGAGGAGGTTGTTGAAGTTCAGGCTGGCGGTCACCTCCTGGTTGTTGTGGCTCGGGTGCCCTCCTGAACTGATTCAGTCGCCCCCGCTGGATCAGTCTCTCGATTTTATTTTTCAGCTGCCAACATTCTTTAGTGTCATGACCGTGCTCTCGGTGGTAATGGTAGTACTTGGTGGGATCTCTTTGGGTCGGGTTCCCTCGGAGAGGCACTGGCCGGGGGAGCTGGCGCTCTATTTCCATAAGGATTTGTGCCCGGGGCACGGTCAGTAGAGTGTAGTGGTTGAATCGCCTGGGAGGGCTCCGGGAGCGATTCCTTGGCGGCAGCGGAGGGATTCTCTGGCGGCGAGGCGGACTTGGTCGCCGGGCGGGATGGTGCCTATCGGGGACTTTGGGCTCCTTCTTCTTTGCCTGCTTAGCACGGGAAATTCTCCGCGATTCTTCGACCCTAGCGTACTTATCCGCCAGGGCCATCATATCAGATAGGCTGGGGGGTAGCTGACCTCCATAGCTAGATAGAAGTCGCTCTCCTTCGAGACTCCCCCCGCCAGGGTAGACATGGCCACCTCATGATTAAGGTGGTCCACCTCCAACATGGCCTTATTGAAACGGCCAAGGTAATTCCTTAAGGACTCTCCCTCTCTCTGCTTGACTTCGGAGAGGGAGTCAGATCTTCGTCGGTGGCGGTGGCTGCTGACGAACTGACCAATAAAAAGGCAGCTCAGCTCGTCAAATGAATCGATAGAACCTGGCTTCAAAGCATTGAACCAGGTTCGAGCGGATCCTCTGAGGGTGGAGGGGAAGGCGCGGCAGAGGACCGCATCAGATGCTCCGTGAAACATCATTATTGACCGAAAGCTGCTAAGATGGTGGTCCGGATCAGAAGAGCCGTGATAAGGCTCAACGGCTGGTAACTTGACATGGGAGGGAATCACTTCCTCCATAATCCTCTTAGAGAAAGGGATGCCCTGCTCCACCTTGAGCTGGGGCGGATGGGCCTGCTTGGCGGCGTCCAGCTCTTGACGCATTTCCTGGATCTGACGATGGATCTCTCTTCGCCAACTAGAGGGGGAGCTGGGCGAGAGGATCGTAGAGACGACATCGAATCATGATGGGAAGTCACCGGTGAGAGAGACCGGGCTCGCCGAGATCTGGGAGGATCTTCGTTGTGACCGCCTCATGGGATCGGCTTGTCCCCTCTAGGTCGGTGTGGGGGGTCCGCAGATTTGTGCGGACTGGAGGAGGAAGTTGCCGGCGAAGAAGGAACCGCCGCTTCCTTATGAAAGTGTGGAGCAGGAGGAGCTGTAAGGCACTCCTGGACCAGATGGGTCAGAGTTTGAACTTGTTGGACCAGCGAAGCAAACTGATCCTGGGTCACCGGGATGGCAGGCGGTGACGGGGTTTCGACTGGTGGTGGTTGCGGCGCTACACCGCTCGTAGGATCAGGCCTTTGGGAAGCGACCTGATCTTGAGCTTCTGAGGTTGCTCTTCTTTGGTTGGCCATTAGAGAGGTTCTACTCCGGATTTAGATCCTTATCTCCTCTTATCAAGTTTTAATGGGACTTGAGGCCCTTCCTCTAGCGCCAATCTGTTACCACCGGGATCCGTCCTCCGACTTGGGCGCGGTCGATCTCCAAAGGGGGGGGCGTACCTGCACAAAAGTCCTCGAGCGAGAGGCGTTGGGGGTGGCCCTCCATGGAAGACCCTCCGATGCTCAAGTCAGTGGAGAAGAAATCGATGATCAACCAGATAATGGGAGGTGGATCTCTGGGAGGCCTCTCCGGGGGCGACCAATCGGGAGCTCTAAAGGGCAAGAGCACCGACGAGCTGCCGGCGTGAGAGCAGGAGAGTGAGGGTGTGAGCGCTCGCATATATGCGTGCGTATACGTACCTGAGAGAATCTAGGAGTGTCCTATTTCTAGACTGTCACCTGGACCTTGAGCGCCTTCTGGAAGGTTCAGAGGTTGTTAGGATACGGGAGTGGATCGAATCAGGCCGTTGTGGGGCTGTTGAGATCCGTATCTTGTCTGTTAGGGGATCGACGGCTGGGAGAGCTCCTTGATGGCTTGAGATCTGGTAGATGTGTAGGTCTCAGGTGGCCTTGATAGGTTCTAGACCACTCTTTAGCATGATTCCTTGTCTAGGATGCCGTTACAGTAGGCTGAGGCTCTCCTGCGTCAGGTTCCGCAGAGGTGGGTATTGGATTGGGGGTCATTCACTAAAGTCGGGTCATGGAAGCTCGGGGAAACAACTACAGGAAGTTCGGAAGAGCCGAACTATGGAAGGCCAGAGAGGCTGAGCTACGGAAGGCCGAGCTACGGAAGACCGGGAGGGCCGAGCTACGGAAACCTAGGAAGGCCGAGCTACGGAATCCCGGGGAGGCCGAGCTGCGGAAGCCCGGGGAGGCCGAGCTACGGAAGCCCAAGGAAGACGAAGGGAGGAGGTCGGTCTTAGCCGCCTCGCATGGATATTGATGCAATGATGATTTTACCCTCCAACAGTATGCTTATGTGTATGATGTAGATCTCTCCACATAACAATGTGCTTAAATAGACAAACCTTTTTAATTAGCATGATAATCATCAAAATTCTTTTTTATATGGATTTGTTGATTGCCTAAAATCTTTCCTCCACATAACAATGTGCCTAAACAGACAAACCTTTTTAATTAGCATGACAATCATCAAGATTCTTTTTTATATGGATTTGTTGATTGCTTAAAATCTTCCTAAATTGAACATTGATAATTACACTTTCTTTAAGTTGGCTTCAGGCATGGATTGATGAACCCAACCAATCGGAAATTGGTACAAAGTGCCCTTCGGTTTGGTTTGGAGCTCGAACCTGGTCCGAACCATGGCTCATGATGGTTTGCGTTAGTTTGAGAGTGTGGTGGGCTGGATGGGATGCAGTCTTTTGTAAGCTTACTTAAATAGAACGAAGGAAGTTGAGAGCCTCCCATGAGCTCTCATGAGAGAGAAAGAATGAGAGCTCACAAGGAGGCTCTCTGCATCCCTTTCTCTCTCTATTTAAGTGACTCTGGGCCCATCTCACCTCTGAACCGACCCAAGCCATATAAAAAGGAAAAAATATGAAAAAAATAAAAAAAAGGAAAAAAAAGCACACGAGTCCGAACCATTGGTACTCTGCTGGTTTGGTTTGGTTCTGAACTGAACCGGTCTTTATTTGGTTTCAGGCAATGACAGCTTCACATATGTGTCTGTAAATATTGGTGTATGTAAACTAATCAAGTCAAATAATGCTCACACAAAGACCATAATTAATCAATAAAATTCTAACACTACTATGAAACATTATGTAACATAGGTATATACAGCAACAATGATTTAATTGGAAGATGATGACGCCAAATCACCGGCCTCGAGCGTGCGGTCGTCTCCTCCAGTGAGCTCCTCGCGCCTGCAAACAAGTCTCGGGGGCCGAAGGGGGCCCCAGCGGGACCCTCCGACGCTCAAGTCAGTGGTCTGGGCATCAGCCGTGAGCTTGAGGAAGCTCCAAAGAGAAAAGAGAGAGAGAGGCCCAGAGAGGAGCTCTCTCTGTGTGAGCGTTTAGGAGTGTTATGAGTGTGTTACCTGGTCAGGAGTCCCTCTTACCCATTTTATAGACGCTTAAGAGTTTGTCTGGCTTGAGTGGTTGAGGCTCCATAATGATGACTTTGATGGGTGAACTGTCGGAACTGATGTCCGTGAAGCATGGGGTGCTGTCACTAGTCAGAGCATTAATTGACGTTCGTGAAGCATGGGGTGCTGCAGGGCATGGCTAACCGCTACGGCGCTTGCCAGACGTGTCCCCTACGTCATCTTTTTTTTGCATTCCTGCGCGGACAACGATGAGTGATAAAGTTAGGCATATGGGCCCCAAGATGCAGCCATTGGGACAGAAGATGCAGTTTGGAGTTGAAGCCCGTTCACTTGCATGGCACTGTTCATATGGCCGAACCCTGGCACTATTCATATGGCCGAACCCCGGCACTGTTCATATGGCCGAACCCGGCACTATTCATATGGCCGACCCCTGGCACTGTTCATATGGCCGAACCCCGGCGCTGTTCATATGTGGCCGACCCCTAGCACTGTTCATATGGCTGAACCCCGGCGCTGTTCATATGTGGCCGACCACTGGCACTGTTCATATGTGGCCGACCCCCGGCACTGTCCATATGGCCGAACCCCGGCACTGTTCATATGGCCGAACCCCGGCGCTGTTCATATGTGGCCGACCCCTGGCACTGTTCATATGTGGCCGACCCCCGGCACTGTCCATATGGCCGAACCCCGGCACTGTTCATATGTGGCCGAACCCTGGCACTATTCATATGGCCGAACCCCGGCACTGTTCATATGTGGCCGACCCCTGGCACTGTTCATATGGCCGAACCCTGGCACTGTTCATATGTGGCCGACCCCTGGCAATGTTCATATGGCCGAACCCCGACGCTGTTCATATGTGGCCGACCCTCGGCACTGTTCATATGGCCGAACCCCGGCGCTGTTCATATGTGGCCGACCCCCGGCACTGTCCATATGGCCGAACCTCGGCACTGTTCATATGTGGCCGACCCCTGGCACTGTTCATATGGCCGAACCCCGCATTGTTCATATGTGGCCGACCCCTGGCACTGTTCATATGGCCGTTCATACCCCTGGCACTGTTCATATGGCCGAACCCCGGCGCTGTTCATATGTGGCCGACCCCTGGCACTGTTCATATGTGGCCAACCCCCGGCACTGTTCATATGTTCGAGCCTGAAAGGGGTCTCGGGGTAGGATGTTGATGGACCAGGAGGTCAAGGTGGGCCGGAGCCGACGTCGAGACCGACACCAAGATGGGAATGGACCGCTGCCGACACGGAGGTCGAGATGGGCCTTGGAGGTTGAAGCGGGGCTCTATCAGCTTCCTTCACGGTTCTCTAACGACATTGGATCAGCCACATCAGATGCCCCCTCGCCCCTGAGACGAAGCGGGCCTACCCCAGCAAGGCGAAAGGGGTGTTACCTCCCAAGTGGCTGATCCTCGCCTGATGCAGGGCTTCATGCGCCGACGGGCGTCGGGCTTCATGTGCCGATGGGTGTTGGGCTTCATGCCTGGCTGGTGCAGGGCTTCATGCACCGACGGGTGTCGGGCTTCATGCCTGGCTGGTGCAGGGCTTCATATGCCGACGGGTGTCAGTCTTTTGTTGCTGAGAGCCGGTGGTACACCGCTCTGCCAGTGGTACACTGGGCTTCATGCCTGGCTGGCCCAGGGCTTTGGTGCCGATCGAGGTCGAGCTTTTGTTGCTGAGAGTCGGTGGTACACGCTCTACCAGTGGTACACTGGGCTTCATGCCTGGCTGGCCCAGGGCTTTGGTGCCGACCGGGGTCGGCTTTTGTTGCTGAGAGCCGGTGGTACACTACTCTGCCAGTGGTACACTGGGCTTTATGCTTGGCTGGCCCAGGGCTTTGGTGCCGACCGGGGTTGGGCTTTTGTTGCTGAGAGCCGGTAGTACACCGCTCTGCCAGTGGTACACTGGGCTTCATGCCTGGCTGGCCCAGGGCTTTGGTGCCGACCGGGGTCGGGCTTTTGTTGCTGAGAGCCGGTGGTACACCGCTACCAGTGGTACACTGGGCTTATGCCTGGCTGGCCCAGGGCTTTGGTGCCGACCGGGGTCGGGCTTTTGTTGCTGAGAGCCAGTGGCACACCGCTCTGCCAGTGGTACACTGGGCTTCATGCCTGGCTGGCCCAGGGCTTTGGTGCCGACCGAGGTTGGGTTTTGTTGCTGAGAGCCGGTGGCACACTGCTCTGCCAGTGGTACACTGGGCTTCACGCCTGGCTAGCCCAGGGCTTTGGTGCCGACTGGGGTCAGCTTTTGTTGCTGAGAGCCGGTGGTACACCGCTCTGCCAGTGGTACACTGGGCTTCATGCCTGGCTGGCCCAGGGCTTTGGTGTCGACCGGGGTCGGGCTTTTGAAACGCCAACACGAGGTTGGTCTTGAAGGCTGATATAAGGTTGGTCTTCCCTGCATGACATTTTTAAGTGTCAATGAAAGAAAACTGTCTTAGGTGCATCGTACTTAGCTCTTGTAGCACCCCTGTTTTCCTTATGTGGATTTGAGCATTTCCACTCGCTGGTGGTCTGCCCCCCAGGGATTCAAGTTGGGACGGAGCCTGGAGTCGGTTGATGACTAGCTCCTCTCTGAAATGAAGCTGGGGACCCATCTTTGGAGTGCAGTGAAGAGAGAGATGGGATCCAGAGCCGGGGTTGCTGGAGCGAGCCACGACGAGGGTCGGAGTCGGACTCAGGAGCTAGAGGTCATCAAGGGAAGCCTGGGCAGCTAGCGGCCGTTGAAGACGAGAGGCCGGGAGATTCCGTTGAAGACGGACGGCTAGAAGAGAGGATGGCGGCCGTTGAAGACGAGAGGCCGGGAGATTCTGTTGAAGACGGACGGCTAGAAGAGAGGATGTTGCTAGGAGTTACAGGATTCGAGCAGCCTCCACATTGGTTCAAGGTAAGGGGCCCTCCAGCTTTCACGGTCCTTCTCTCTCCTATGAAGTCTAATTACGTGCATGGGTGCATGTAATGCATCTAGACGCGGCTGCTTTGGGAGCTTTCACTCGGACCTAGGATGGGGCAGAGAGGAAGAGAAGCTTGCTTGGCGCTCGAGGATGTGGTGCCAGGAGCATGAAAAACGGGAGCCTCCGGGGCTGGATCTGAAGCCGAGGTGCTAGCGCCAGGTCCGAAGAAGAGCCGTTGCCTTGGGGCAGAGTTGGGAACCGAAGCCATGGCCGGACCTTCCTCTGCATCGCTGTCCATAGGAGAGAAGGCTGCTTGTGCGGCGAGTGGTGGCTCTCTGAGCTTTAAGTCGCTGATGGGCTTGATGATGTTGGACCTCTTGCTGGGGAGATTCCCAGCAGGATGAAGGATGGTTGGCCCGGGCAGTGACCAAAGGGCGAGTAGAAGCTTTTGCTCGTTATTGCGTGGTCATAAGATGTTGCTTCTAGAGCCTTTGGACAGCCACGGTCAATGTTTGGATTTGTAGGATGAGTGGCAACATGTTCTATTTGAATGGTCTGAGATAGTGGTGATGATGGAACGAAAGGCTGGCCTCCTGCTGCTCAGCTCGCTGAAGGTGCCCCCCAGCTTAACTGGTGAAATCTTCATCATCCACCATCTTCACGATCCACCGTTTTGATAAAAAGGGATGAGGATATGCAAACTAGCATCGTTGATCCCCCCTACCTGGCGCGCCAATCTGATGACGCCAAATCACCGGCCTCGAGCGTGCGGTCGTCTCCTCCAGTGAGCTCCTCGCGCCTGCAAGCAAGTCCTGGGGGCCGGAGGGGGCCCCAGCGGGACCCTTCGACGCTCAAGTCAGTGGTCTGGGCATCAGCCGTGAGCTTGAGGAAGCTCCAAAGAGAAAAAAGAGAGAGAGGCCCAGAGAGGAGCTCTCTCTGTGTGAGCGTTTAGGAGTGTTATGAGTATGTTACCTGGTCAGGGGTCCCTCTTACCCATTTTATAGATGCTTAAGAGTTTGTCTGGCTTGAGTGGTTGAGGCTCCATAATGATGACTTTGATGGGTGAAGTGTCGGAACTGATGTCCATGAAGCATGGGGTGCTGTCACTAGTCAGAGCATTAATTGATGTTCGTGAAGCATGGGGTGCTACAGGGCATGGCTAACCGCTACGGCGCTTGCCAGACTGTCCCCTACGTCATCTTTTTTTTGCATTCCTGTGCGGACAACGATGAGTGATAAAGTTAGGCATATGGGCCCCAAGGTGCAGCCATTGGGACAGAAGATGCAGTTTGGAGTTGAAGCTCGTTCACTTGCATGGCACTGTTCACTTGCATGCACTGTTCATATGGCCGAACCCTGGCACTATTCATATGGCCGAACCCCGGCACTGTTCATATGGCCGAACCCGGCACTGTTCATATGGCCGACCCCTGGCACTGTTCATATGGCCGAACCCCAGCGCTGTTCATATATGGCCGACCCCTGGCACTGTTCATATGTGGCCGACCCCCGGTACTGTTCATATGGCCGAACCCTGGCACTGTTCATATGTGGCCGAACCCCGGCACTGTTCATATGGCCAAACCCCGGCGCTGTTCATCTGTGGCCGACCCCTGGCACTGTTCATATGTGGCCGACCCCCGGCACTGTCCATATGGCCGAACCCCGGCACTGTTCATATGGCTGAACCCCGGCGCTGTTCATATGTGGCCGAACCCCGGTGCTATTCATATGTGGCCGACCCTCGGCACTGTCCATATGGCCGAATTCCGGCACTGTTCATATGTGGCTGACCCCTGGCACTGTTCATATGGCCGAACCCCGGCACTGTTCATATGTGGCCGACCCCTGGCACTGTTCATATGGCCGAACCCTAGCACTGTTCATATGTGGCCGACCCCTGGCACTGTTTATATTGCCGAACCCCGGTGCTATTCATATGTGGCCGACCCCCGGCACTGTTCATATGGCCGAACCCTGGCACTATTCATATGTGGCCGAACCCCGGCACTGTTCATATGGCCGAACCCCGGTGCTGTTCATATGTGGCCGACCCCTGGCACTGTTCATATGTGGCCGACCCTCAGCACTGTCTATATGGCCGAACCCCGGCACTGTTCATTTGGCCGAACCCCGGCATTGTTCATATGTGGCCGACCCCTGGCACTGTTCATATGGCCGAACCCCGGCACTGTTCATATGTGGCCGACCCCTGGCACTGTTCATATGGCCGAACCCCGGCGCTGTTCATTTGTGGCCGACCCCTGGCACTGTTCATATGTGGCCAACCCCCGGCACTGTTCATATGTCTGAGCCTGAAAGGGGTCTCGGGGTAGGATGTTGATGGATCAGGAGGTCAAGGTGGGCCGGAGCCGACGTCGAGACCGACACCGAGATGGGAATGGACCGTTGCCGATGCGGAGGTCGAGATGGGCCTTGGAGGTCGAAGCGGGGCTCTATCAGCTTCCTTCACGGTTCTCTAACGACATTGGATCAGCCACATCAGACAATTAAAGAGATGGATTTTAGTGCAACAAGAACCACCATGTTATCTTATAGATGAACATTTGACAAGATACCTCAGGTCAGGGTGGTGTTAAACGTCAATTTTAGGGGAAAAAAATGCTGAAAAGGAAGTTAGGCTTTGTTGGGAGGTAAAATCATCATTGTCTCAATATCCGTGCGAAGAGGCTAAGACCAACCCCCTCCGTAGCTCGGCCTCCCCGGGCTTCCGTAGCTCGGCCTCCCCGGGCTCCGTAGCTCGGCCCTCCCGGGCTTCCGTAGCTCGGCCTTCCCAGGCCTCCGTAGCTCGGCCTTCTCGGGCTCCTGTAGCTCGGCCTCCCCGGGCTCCCGCAGCTCGGCCTTCCTGGGCCTCCATAGCTCGGCCTCCCCGGGCTTCCATAGCTCGGCCTTCCCGAGCTCCTGTAGCTCGGCCTCCCCGGGCTCCCGCAGCTCGGCCTTCCCGGGCCTCCGTAGCTCGGCCAACCCCTTCCGTAGCTCGGCCTCTCTGGCCTTCCATAGCTCGGCTCTCCCGAACTTCCTGTAGTTCGTTTCCCCCGAGCTTCCATGACCCGGCTTCACTGAACGCCCCACGATCCAATACCCACCTTCGCGGAACCTGACGCAGGAGAGCCTCAGCCTACTGTAACGGCACCCTAGACAAGGAATCATACTGAGAAGTGGTCTAGAACCTATCAAGGCCACCTGAGACCTACATATCTACCAGATCTTAAGCCATCAAGGGGCTCTCCCAACCGTCGATCCCCTAACAGATAAGATACGGATCCCAATAGCCCCACAACAGCCTGATTCGATCCACTCCCGTATCCTAACAACCTCTGAACCTTCCAGAAGGCGCTCAAGATCCAGGTGATAGTCTATAAATAGGACACTCCTAGATTCCCTTAGGTACGCATTCGCACGTGCTCACACCCTCACTCCTCACTCTCCTGCTCTCTTGCCGGCAGCTCGTCGGTGCTCTTGCCCTTTAGAGCTCCCGATTGGCCGCCCCCGGATAGGCCTCCCGGAGAGATCCACCTCCCCACTATCTGGTTGATCGCCGATTTCTTCTCCACTGACTTGAGCATCGAAGGGTCTTTCGCGGAGGGCCACCCCCAACGCCTCTTGCGCGAGGACTTTTGTGCAGGTCCGCCCCCCTTTTGGAGATCAACCGTGCCCGAGTCGAAGGACGGATCCCGGCGGCAACAGATTGGCGCTAGAAGAAGGGCCTCAAGTCCCATTAAAACTTGAAAAGAGGAGATAAGGATCTCAATCCGGAGTAGAACCTCTTTGATGGTCAACCGGAGAAGAGCAACCTCAGAAGCTCAAGATCAGGTCGCTTCCCATAGGCCTGATCCGATGAGCGGTGTAGCGCCGCAACCACCATCAGTCGAAACTCTGTCACCGCCTGTCATTCCGGTGACCCAGGACCAGTTTGCTTCGCTGGTCCAACAAGTTCAAACTCTGACCCATCTGGTTCAGGAGCGCCTTACGGCTCCTCCTGCTCCACACTTTCACAAGGCAGCGGCGGTTCCTTCTTCACCGGCGACCTCCTCCTCAGTCCGCACAAATCTGCAGACCCCCCACATCGACCTAGAGGGGACAAGCCGATCCCGCGAGGCGGTCACAACAGAGATCCTTCCAGATCTTGGCGAGCCCGGTCTCTCTCATCGGTGACCTCCCACCATGATTCGACGCCGTCTCTGCGATCTTCTCGCCCAGCTCCTCCTCTGGCTGGCAAAGAGGAGATCCGTCGTTAGATCCAGGAAATGAGTCAGGAGCTGGATGCCGCCAAGCAGGCCCATCCATCCCAGCCCAAGGCGGAGCAGGGCATCCCTTTCTCTAAGAGGATTATGGAGGAAGTGATTCCCTCCCATGTCAAGTTACCAGCCGTCGAGCCTTACCACGGCTCTTCTGACCCTGACGACCATCTTAGCAGCTTCCGGTCAATAATGATGTTCCATGGAGTATCTGATGCGGTCCTCTGCCGTGCCTTCCCCTCCACCCTCAGAGGATCCGCCCGAACCTGGTTCAATGCTTTGAAGCCAGGTTCTATCGATTCATTTGACGAGCTGAGCCACCTTTTTATTGGTCAGTTCGTCAGCAGCCGCCGCCACCGACGAAGATCCGACTCCCTCTCTGAAGTTAAGCAGAGAGAGGGGGAGTCCCTGAGAAATTATCTTGGCCGTTTCAATAAGGCCATGTTGGAGGTGGACCACCTTAATCATGAGATGGCAATGTCTGCCCTGGCGGGGGGAGTCTCGAAGGAGAGCGACTTCTACCTAGCTATGGAGGTCAGCTACCCCCCCAGCCTCTCTGAGATGATGGCCCTGGCGGACAAGTACGCTAGGGTTGAAGAATCGCGGAGAGTTTTCCGCGTTGAGCAGGCAAAGAAGAAGGAGCCCAAAGTCCCCGACAGGCACCATCCCGCCCGGCGACCAAGTCCGCCTCGCCGCCAGAGAGTCCCTCTGCTACCACCAAGGAATCGCTTCCGAAGCCCTCCCAGGCGATTCAACCACTACACTCCATTGACCGTGCCCCGGACGCAAATCCTGATGAAGATAGAGCGCCAGCTCCCCCGGCCAATACCTCTCCGAGGGAACCCGACCCGAAGAGATCCTACCAAGTACTGCCGCTATCATAGGGAGCACGGTCACGATACCGAAGAATGCTGGCAGCTAAAAAATGAAATCAAGAGACTGATCCAACAGAGGCGACTGAATCATTTCAGGAGGGCGCCCAAGCCACAACAACAAGGAGGTGACCGCCAGCCCGAACTTCAACAACCTCCTCCTCCACCGAATCTGCCCGTGATCGGCTGCATTAACATGATTGAGGAGGCCGGCGGATCGAGCCTCAGGGGCGACAGTGAAGGGTCGGTGCCTAAGAAGGCACGAACGGGCAAGATCTCCTTCTCCGATGATGATCTCCTAGGGATACAGCTTCCCCATGATGATGCACTAGTTGTATCCCTTAATTTGAATAACTATGATGTAAGCCGAATCCTAGTTGATAGTGGAAGTTCGGTAAATGTTTTGTACCTCGGTGTGTTTGCCAGGATAAAATTACTCATGAAAAACCTTCGAGCCGTGGATTCCACCTTGATGGGATTCACGGGCGATGTCGTCGTCCCGGAAGGGGTCATCACCCTAACGGTTCGCGCGGGAACCTGGCCCCTTGTGACCATTGTCCAGACAGACTTCCTAGTAACCGACCTCAGATCCCCCTACAATGCAATATTCGGCAGGCTCGGTCTAATGTCCCTCAAGGCAGTTGTCTTCATCCCGCATCTATCCATGAAGTTTCCCACCGAGCTAGGAGTTGGAGTTGTTCGGGGAAGTCAGGCCATGGCTCGACAGTGCTTTGTTACAAGCCTTCAGTCTAGAATGCCAGAAGTTGACGGGCTGGATGCTCGCGAGGACTTCGCCGAACAGCGGGGAGAACCGGCAGAGGAATTGGAGGAGGTCCCATTGGATGAGGCTCGTCCCGACCGAACTATAAAGATCGGGTCGCTGCTCAAAGGAGAGCCTCGACGCAAATTGATCAGGTTCCTCCGAGGCAACGCTGACATCTTCGCCTGGTCCACCTCCGACATGCCAGGGATCAGCCCTGAGGTTCTCGTCCATCATCTCAATGTGGACGAGATGCACAGGCCCATCAAGCAGAAAAAGAGAAGCTTCGCCCCGGAGCGATAAAAGGCCATTGAAGAAGAAGTAGACAAACTCATCAAGGCTAATTTCGTCCGGGAGGTAAATTATCCGAGCTGGCTATCAAACATCGTCATGGTGAAGAAGTCGAATGGCAAATGGAGAATCTGCATCGACTTCACCGACCTCAACAAAGCCTGCCCGAAGGACAGCTTTCCCCTCCCTCGGATCGACCAGCTCATGGACGCCACCTCAGGCCACCAGATGTTGTCATTCATGGATGCCTATTCAGGCTACAATCAGATTCGAATGGCCCCTAAAGATGAAGAAAAGACCATCTTCATAACCGACCAAGGTACTTATTGTTACTGCGTTATGCCTTTTGGTCTTAAAAATGCAGGTGCCACCTACCATAGGCTGGTCAACAAAGTATTCAAGGAGCAAATTGGCCGGAATATGGAGGTGTACGTGGATGACATGCTGGTCAAAAGCAAGGAGGCATCGCAGCATGTCACGACCTCACAGAGAGCTTCGCCATGCTGCATAAGTACGGGATGAGACTCAACCCGACCAAATGTGCCTTCGGTGTTAACTCAAGAAAGTTTCTTGGCTTCATGGTCTCCCAGCGAGGTATCGAAGCCAACCCCCAGAAGATTCAAGCTCTCCAACAAATGGCACCCCCGGCATCTGTTAAAGAGGTCCAACACCTAACCGGAAGGATAGCAGCCCTAAACCGCTTCGTGGCACGGTCGGCCGAGAGATGCCTCCCCTTCTTCAAAACTCTCCGATCGGCCAAAAATTTCCAGTGGACTCCCGAATGCCAAAGGCCTCCAACAACAAAGCTGAGTACGAAGCCCTGTTAGCCGGCCTCCGAATCGCCCGCAATCTGAAGGTGGAGAAGCTTAATGCCTTCACCGACTCTCAGCTGGTAGCCGGCCATGTATGAGGAGAGTTTGAAGCCCGGAACCGAACATGGTTTGGTATCTTCAGGAGGTACGGAACCTACTTCCACATTTTGCTGAGTTTGAAATCATTCAGATTCCCAGAACCGAGAACGCCCACGCCGACCTACTCTCCCGATTGGCGACCGCGGAGTCAATGGATGCTGAGCAAAAGTTCCACCTGAGACTTTGAAGAAGCCCAGCATCACGGAAGCCGACCGAATAATGCAAGTTGAGGCTGAACCATCATGGTTCGACCCTATCCTCAAATATCTCAGAGAAGGTCGCTTCCGTCCGACCGAAGGGAGGCTAGAAAGCTGAGGTTGCAGGCCACTCACTACGTGCTGATTGACAACCAGCTTTACAAACGGTCTTTTTCTATGCCGCTGCTCAGATGCCTTTGCCCGTCCGAAGCAGATTATGCCCTGCGTGAAGTACATGAAGGGATTTGCGGCAACCATCTGCGAAGCCGGTCCCTATGCCACAAGGTGCTGCGACAAGGCTACTACTGGCCGACCATGCAAAAGGACGTGGACGACCTAGTCCGAGACTGCGACCCCTGTCAGAGGCACTCAAGCATCCAAAGGCTCCCTTCTGCCGAACTAGTTTCCATATCCTCTGCTTGGCCCTTTGCCAAATGGGGGATGGACATCTTCGGCCCATTCCCGCTTGCCACAGGACAGCGGAAATTTCTATTCGTCGCCATCAACTACTTCACCAAATGGGTCGAAGCGGAAGCAGTTGCACAAATTACCGAGGCACAAGCCAGAGATTTTGTGTGGAGGTCCATCATCTATCGGTTTGGCCTCCCGCATACCTTAATCACCGACAACGGTAAGCAGTTTGACAACTCTAAATTTTGCTAGTTCTGCGAGGAGCATGGAATCCGTCACCACCTCACTTCGGTCGGGCACCCACAAGCCAACGGAGCGGCTGAAGTGACCAATAGGACCCTCCTTCAGGGAATCAAAGCTCGCCTCTCCAGAGCCCAAGGCAGGTGGGCGGAGGAGCTGCACCATGTCTTATGGGCCTACCGCACCACCTCGAGAATCCCGACAGGCAAAACCCCATTCCGAATGGCTTTCGGCACAGAGGCCGTTATCCCTGTGGAAGTCGGCCTCCCATCATTGCGGGTGGAAAGCTACTCAGAGGAAGCCAGCAGCGAATAGCTCCGCACCAACCTCGACTTGGTAGAGGAGATCAGAGAGAAGGCCCAGATCAGAATGGCCGCTTATCAACAAAGGGTAGCCCGTTATCACGCCTCCAGAATCAAAGGGAAAGCCTTCCTGCCCGGTGACCTTGTCCTCCGAAAGGCCTCTGTTTCCAAACCGCTGGAACAAGGAAAGCTGGCGCCGAACTGGGAGGGCCCGTACCAAGTAGCAGAGATCATTGGACCGGGAACCTATAAGCTACAAGATTTGGATGGGAAATCCATTCCCCGGACGTGGAATTCGAACAATCTTCGAAAATATTATCAATAGGGTACATCCTCTCCAAGTCTATTTTCATATGCCTCCTTATATTTTCCTGTCAGCACATTTTTCAATGCAAATCATTATGCACTACATTGCCAAAAGTTGAAAAAAGAAATAGATGCTGCTTACCCATCCTCGGCATGATCGAGCTACTTGTCTGGACAGGAATTCTCCGAACCTTAGCAGGGCCAAGTAAAATATTCTCCGAACCTCAGCTGGGCCGAGCAACAATTTCTCCGAACCTTGGTAGGGCCAAGTAAAATATTCTTCGAACCTCGGCTGGGCCGAGCAACAATTTCTCCGAACCTTGGCAGGGCCAAGTAAAATATTCTCCGAACCTCGGCTGGGCCGAGCAACAAATTCTCCGAACCTTGGCAGGGCCAAGTAAAATATTCTCCGAACCTCGACTGGGCCGAGCAACAAATTCTCCGAACCTTGGCAGGGCCAAGTAAATATTCTTCGAACCTTGGCTGGGCCGAGCAACAAATTCTCCGAACCTTGGCAGGGCCAAGTAAAACTTCTCCGAACCTCGGCTGGGCCGAGCAACAAATTCTCCGAACCTTGGCAGGGCCAAGTAAAATATTCTCCAAACCTCGGCTGGGCCGAGCAACAAATTCTTCGAACCTTGGCAGGGCCAAGTAAAATATTCTCCGAACCTCGGCTGGGCCGAGCAATAAATTCTCCGAACCTTGGCAGGGCCAAGTAAAATATTCTCCGAACCTCGGCTGGGCCGAGCAACAAATTCTCCAAACCTTGGCAGGGCCAAGTAAAATATTCTCCGAACCTCGGCTGGGCCGAGCAACAAATTCTCCGAACCTTGGCAGGGCCAAGTAAAATATTCTCCGAACCTCGGCTGGGCCGAGCAACAATTTCTCCAAACCTTGGCAGGGCCAAGTAAAATATTCTCCGAACCTTGGCAGGGCCAAGCAAAATATTCTCCGAACCTCGGCTGGGCCGAGCAACAAATTCTCCGAACCTTGGTAAGGCCAAGTAAAACTTCTCCGAACCTCGGCTGGGCCGAGCAACAAATTCTCCGAACCTTGGCAGGGCCAAGTAAAATATTCTTCGAACCTCGGCTGGGTCGAGCAACAAATTCTCCAAACCTTGGCAGGGCCAAGTAAAATATTCTCCGAACCTCGGCTGGGTCGAGCAACAAATTCTTCGAACCTTGGCAGGGCCAAGTAAAATATTCTCCGAACCTCGGCTGGGCCGAGCAACAAATTCTCCGAACCTTGGCAGGGCCAAGTAAAATATTCTCCGAACCTCGGCTGGGCCGAGCAACAATTTCTCCGAACCTTGGTAGGGCCAGGTAAAACATTCTCCGAACCTCGGCTGGGCCGAGCAACAAATTCTCCGAACCTTGGCAGGGCCAAGTAAAATATTCTCCGAACCACGGCTGGGCCGAGCAACAATTTCTCCGAACCTTGGCAGGGCCAAGTAAAATATTCTCTGAACCTTGGCAGGGCCAAGTAAATATTGTCCGAACCTCGGCTGGGCCGAGCAACAAATTCTCCGAACCTTGGCAGGGCCAAGTAAAACATTCGAACCTCGGCTGGGCCGAGCAACAAATTCTCCGAACCTTGGCAGGGCCAAGTATAATATTCGCCGAACCTCGGCTGGGCCGAGCAACCATTTCTTCGAACCTTGGCAGGGCCAAGTAAAATATTCTCCGAACGAAAGTAAAATATTCTCCGAACCTCGGCTGGGCCGAGCAACAATTTCTCCGAACCTTGGCAGGGCCAGGTAAAACATTCTTCGAACCTCGGCTGGGCCGAGCAACAATTTCTCGAACCTTGGCAGGGCCAGGTAAAACATTCTCCGAACCTCGGCTAGGCCGAGCAACAATTTCTCCGAACCTTGGCAGGGCCAAGTAAAAATTTCTCCGAACCTCGGCTGGGCCGAGCAACAAATTCTCCGAACCTTGGCAGGGCCAAGTAAAACATTCTTTGAACCTCGGCAAGCCTGAGTAAAAAAAAATCTTCATGTTAAGACATCGGCTGGAAATCAAAATACGCAGGCCCCGATTAAGGCCGAGGGACTTCCAAATAGTCCCCGAAATTTCCGCTGGTTTAAAAAGAAGCACGCTGAGCAAAACCGTCGACGCGCACAAAGAAGGCGCCCCCGGCGAACCCCTTAAAGGGTTCAATAAGCCCCACGTAATCGGCCAAAAGCCCCGAGCTATGGGAATTCCCCTCTACTACTAAAATCTTTGGGTAAACGCCTCTGTAACCCGTCAAACAAAGCGTCTATCACATTGCATGAACCAGTGGAGCCATGACGACTCCCCAACTATTATGCGACTGGCATGTTTAAAGCTAAAAAACTCTTGAAAAAAGAAGGTTACCCAAACAAAGCCTTTTTTTTTTATCGGGAAAAAGGAGGGTACAAAAAGAGATAAGAAAAGCAAAAACAGAAAGCAAAAGTAACGAAGGCCCTAAATCAGGGGTCGGAGTCGCTCCCAGAGGCCAGCAGATCCTCCAGACGCTCGGTGAGATCGGCACCTGCTGGCAAAGTGATTCGATCTCCTCCCTCTGCCGGTCTACCACCCGGCGCAGGGCCTCTGCCTCCTTAGTCGACATGTCCATGTACTCCTCGACGACCCTTACGAGCTACTGATTGCTCGCAAGGGTCGACGCCAGACCTAACCCGTCGACAGTGATGATGGGGCGCCCCCTCTCTGAATACAGTAAACCGTTGAGAGATGCACGCAACTCTTCCGAGGATCGACCTTGAGAGGCCATGGTCTGACACTATTTCACGACCTGAACCGAGGGATGACTAAGACCACACCCCTCGGTCATATTTATACTTGTCAGGCAGGTATCTCAATCGGTCACGCCGTAGCTACCGACCTATGAGAACTTGCCGCGTGTCGTCACCTTAATGACTGCAGAATCCAAGGTACCGCACCCCATCCCGAGTGAGATCGGTAAGTGCGGACTGACTGATCGAGAATCTCCTCGAGCAGAATACTTTCCGATCTGCCGCCCCCCGTAATAAATGCTCACAGCACTTCCCTAAGCTCCTTTTTTGGGAAGCGCAGAGGGAAGAAATCCGGCGTCTGGCCAATGACTTGTCTCCTCGGGAAGGGTAACGTCATAAATAAAGGAGCGTGACAACATACCGTTCGTTCCGCCCAGGTGCCCCCTCACCAAGCGTCATAGAGACCTTACACTACGGCTCATAGTGGCAGCTAAGTCATTTCTCGAGCCCCGAATCTTTGAACCTTGGCAGGGCCAAGTAAAACTTCTCCGAACCTCGGCTGGGCCAGCTACAAATTCTTCGAACCTCGGCTGGGCTGAGCTACAAATTCTCCGAACCTTGGCGGGGCCAAGTAAAAATTCTCTGAACCTCGGCCGAGCCGAACAACAAGTTCTCCGAACCTTGGCAGGGCCAAGTAAAACCTCTCCGAACCTCGGCTGGGCCGAGCTACAAGTTCTCCGAACCTTGGTGAAGCCAAGTGCAAATTTTCTGAACTTCGGCAAAGCCGACCTGCAAGGATGCGAGCTCCGATAAGGACGAAGCACAAAATACCAAACTTCGGACCGAAGTAAGGAGCGTATTCCACCGAATGATCCCTAAACTATCGCTTGTGAACATTGATTAGTTCGGATAGCGCGGGATCTTCGCCTAAGAACGAGTGAGGCACCCATGCCCAACAACAACAATAAACTTGGCACAGAAGAGGCAGAGATTGAGAAACAAAATAGAACTCTCTTTATTTCATTGCCGAACAAGATCGATTACAAATGCCTTAGAAGCGTTACAAGAGCATTGAAATGCATAAAATAAAGACAAGTACAAAACTCGGGCAACTGCTCCATAGCAGACCTGGGCGACCATGGTGCTCCAGCATCCGATCGCGAACCAGTTAAGCCGCATCCAGTCAGCTCGAGCTGATAATAGCGGGCAACATGGACCAATCGTTGCGGCCAGCTTTAGTAAATAATGAATCTCGGTGACCCAACCGAGATATTTGGGTGGCCATCCCAGACCACCCAACCGAGGGACCCCCTGGCGAGCAGACAGGGAGCTAGTGGACCCTGGCGTCGGAACGCTCTCCCAAATCGAGTATGCACTGCCCCCACCTTGCCGTGGCTCAAGGACAAGGCATCGGCGGGCGGCACACTTTCACCCCCTCCCCATGTGGCAAAAGATTCCCCGGGCGGGCGAGCCCGGGAATCCGAACCAGGGGAGGAGGCAAAATTCACTCAAACCATGGGGAGTCCGCGTGCACCCCCTACCATACGTCTCCGGAGGGGAACCACAAAGGTCACACGGGAAGAGTATGTGTGCGCTCTCCGTGTGATCTCTGCGCCCTCCATATGCGCTCTCCATATGATCTCCGGGACTCATCTCCTAAGGGCGAGCCATCCTTCGGCAGCTCCTTCGTCGCCCCAACTATCCGGAGGCAAAAAGCTTGCAAGAGAAAAGCTCAGTCCTCCCACTCGCAACAACAGAGAAACGAGCATGATGAAAGCTCTAGTGGAAAAGAAACTTTTGGGGATGGCTTAGCACTACCCCACTTTCCCTTTTTATAGGCCAAGAATGGACCAGGAGCAATCACCAAGGCTATAAGCCCCGAGATTCAAACACCTGACCCATACCTCCACGTGGCCTCCCAGGATGAAAGCGATGCCCTAATGCGCGCCAAGCCCACCGCCTGAGTTATGACATATACAGAGATTTTCTCTTGATCCCGAATCGCGATCATTAAATGCAGAGGATCGTCCGCCAGCGTTACGGAAGCTGGCAGGTTCAGAAGATCGTCCTACAGAAATAATGTCCTCCAATGGTAAACGGCTGCGTGCGCCGCACACCAAAACGGCCTGCATGGGAAAAGAGCACCTTCCGAAAAGCTCTAGAGCAGCTTTGTGTTCCCCACAGCGCCGTATCATCAACTTTGGTGAAATAAAAACCGATTTGCCTACAGAATGGCAGGGCGCTGGCAGGGTAACAAAATGAGCACGAAGGCTACGTAAACTATTCTTTCAACGAAAAATAAAATGACCGAAGGAAGCAAAAAATGCTTCGACAACCACCTTCATACGTCGGCCCTAGCCAACCTATTTTGCTTGTCGGCCCTAGCCAACCTATTTTTGCTTGTCGGCCCTAGCCGACCTATTTTTGCTCGTCGACCCTAGCCGACCTATTGTGCTCGTCGGCCCCAGCCGACCTACTTTGCTCGTCGGCCCTAGCCGACCTATTTTGCTCGTCGGCCCCAACCGACCTATTTTGCTTGTCGGCCCCAGCTGACCTACTTTGCTTGTCGGCCCTAGCCGACCTATTTTGCTCGTTGGCCCTAGCCGACCTATTGTGTTCGTCGACCCTAGCCGACCTACTTTGCTCGTCGGCCCTAGCCGACCTACCTTGCTCGTCAGGCCTAGCCGATCTATTCCGTCTATCGGCCCAAGCCGACCTACCCGACCAATCGGTCTTAACCGACCAATTTCATGCTTCGAGTTTTAACTAAGACTCAGAACGGACCAGATCGTCCATCGGTTCGTCAGTCAAGGCCATCGCCCCGCTTGGGGCCAAGCCGATGCGTATCCCGGGACAAAGATGATCGAGCCACAAGTCGCTCGCGATTGAGGCAAGACCGGGCGGCAACAGGGCCATACAAGGAAAGACGCTTAAATGAAAATAGAAGGTTCATTCATTAAAGGACACCATTCAGACTTTCAAAAAACAAAATACAGGGGTGGCTCCTAAGAGCCAGGAACCACGTCAGTTTTGGAAGAGCCTTCGGTTACATCCACAGAGGTGCGACTAGATTCGCCTTTTTCCAATACCTTTGCCCCTTCAGCGGTAGTTTGCAATCGTTCCTCAGAAGCTGCGGCTTCGCTGGGACCCGGGACAGCACCAGGATCAGTATCGGAGACGTCGACATATTCATCCTCTTCTTCTCCTTCGGACTCACCGTCATCGGGAGCTTCAGTATCCAGAAAAGAGAGATCCCATTCTGGATGCTCATTGGATATCTTATCTTTACATTCTTCTATCCCAAGTTGGAAGGCGTCAACGCCGATAGCATCCTGCTTCCCCTTGAGTATGGCGAGCTGCATCTTAGCCTCAGCAGCCTGCTTCTTAGCCTCCACAACTTGAGCCCTCAAAATGATGTTTTGCTCCTCAAACTCGCCGGCCCGCGTCTCGAGTTCTGAGCTCTTATTGCGGTTGGACACGAGCTCACCTTGGAGAGCCTGAATCTCCAACTCTAACTTCGCCATCTGAAAAAAAAAAAAGTCAGTCGGCATCACAAGAGACCAGTAGAAGAAGCTAAAAAGGGGGGGAAAATGAGATCGTACCTCCTCCTCTCGTCTGGCCAACCTCTTGGCCAGCTCCTCAGCCTCACCCCTGGCTCTTGTTCTGTCAGCCCCGATCAGCTCAACTCTCTCCTGCAGATTATTGATCCTTGACTGTTTGGCTCCGACCTCCTCCCGGGCTTGGGATAACTCGTTGCTCACCCGAGCTATTGTCCCTTGGTGCCATTTAGCGCCCTCCTTCAAGTGAGCAATTTCGCCATCGCGCCGCTTCAGCTTCTCCTCCACTTTGCCAAGCATTCTGGCCAGGCGCTTTCTTTCATCGGCAGCTTCCCTTCCCAGCCGGCCCAAACTTTCACCATGTTCCCGCTGCATCGCCGCCACCTCCGTGGAATGTTTCGACTTAATTCTAGCCAGCTCCAAGCACGCATTTTTGCTCTTCGCCAGGAGTTCCTGCAACTCCTCCACTCTACGCTTTTGCTTGGACACTTCGGCCAGGGCGACCTGATGTGCCGCCCTTATCCCCTTCAACTTCTGTCACTCATAGCCATAAGTTCTTCGAACTTCTCAGACACCTTCAATCATGATTGGAGCTCAGCATTGTCTCTCCTGGCCTGAATGCTGGCCCCCGTCGCCAAACTCAAACGCCAGCATATCGCCCTAGAAAGCAAAACACTCTGCAGGATAAAAAGTGAATGAATGAGAGTTAAGTCAGCCGAAATGTATCCACTACCCAGGAATGGCAACTCACCCGCGAGGCATAGGCCCGAGTCATCCTCATCAGGGTTGTATTGTCGATATTGGGAAGGAGATGAACACTTTCAGCCACGCCTTGCTGCCCGAACACAGCATCAACCAGCTCCAAATCTGCAAACTTGTCCGCCGAAGGATCTGCACCCGGATGCAAGGCCGACCTCATTAAGGCGGAAAACGCCTCCTCAACACCAGCGCTCGAACTACTGGGTTGACCGTCCCCGCCTGAGGGACCAACCTGGGCGACCTCCGTCTGAGAGGCCCCCAACTTCCCAGCCTCTTCTATCAAGGCCCTAGCTTGGACTTCTTCAGATAATTCGGCTAGCCCAAGCGCCAGCCTCCCCAAAATCTTTTTCGAGGGAGCTCCCAATGCGGGACTCCCACCTTGCTGCGCCCCCTCTTCCGACGCACCTTTCCCGGTCACCACCATCTGCATCTCCTCCACAGGATTCCCCGAGGCCTCAGCCTGGCCTACCACTTGCGCCTCCCCTATAGGCTCTGCCGAAGCCTCCATCTGGCCCGCTCCTTGAACTACCACGAGCGACCCGGCTTCACTGCTACCAGACTCCCCTGCAGAGAGACCAAGAGGGAGCTCTCCCTGAACCTCCTCGGCTGCAGCTGTCCCCTCTCCTGCTGGAGCCAATAGCGGTCCCACGGAGACGAAGGGCCCCTCAGAAATGACTGCTTTCACCAGATCTGTCGCCGTCTCCTCTTTCATAGGGGACGCGGTCAGACGAACCAACGGAGCCTCATCGGAACTATCCGATATCTCCAGCACGAGAGGGCCAGGGATCGTAGCTATTCTCCCTGGATCCTCCTCCGCCTCCGGCGCTCCTGTCATGACCGCTCCGGCGTCCAGCGGGCTTCTTGCAGAGGTATGAGCCCTTTTCTCAGGCCTACCACTGTCTGCACCGCCGCTCTCCCCTGGGCGCTTTCCTCTCTTCCTCTTGGCGAGGCCCGACAATGCCAACCTCTTGGCTGAAAGAATGAAACACACACGATCAAATCCAAACACATTCAGGAAAACACACAGCGAAAAAGGTAAAAGGGAGAACTCACCTTGCGGGTCCTAGGAGCTGAGCCCGGCTGCGAAAAGGGCTCCCTCCGATAACAGGTCGTTGGCCAAAACACTTGGCCATTGCGAAGAACGTCCAAATTCCTCTCCTCCTGCGCTGACAGAGTTGGATGCGTTTCCGCATCCCTAACAAAGTTCCCCCATTTTCGAGGGAAGTCGGAACCAATGTTCCCCTCTGCTATAACAAACCGCTCTTTCATCCCTTAATAGAGGACGGTTTATCCACAATAACGTTGAAGGACCTCCGGGGTCCAATGTAGGGCCACTCTGATTTCCTTCCAGGTATCAGATGGTAACAGGCGCGGAAAAGGGGAAGCGTAGCGACAATTTGAATCTGATGGCACATTGAAATAAATCCGATAATGCTCTGCCAACTGTTCAGGGCCACCATCGCCGGGCAGACGTTATAGTGGGTCATTATTTCCTTCACCAAGAGATGGAGAGGGAAACGAAAGCCTGCCTTCAAACTGTCTTCATAAATGAAGACCCCAGACTCCAGATCTCGCGAGACCCTATCTCCAGACTCCGGCGCCCGCAGAACGACATCTGAAGGCATGCCATACCATTGGTGAATCCTTCCCAAATCCTCAGCGACAATCTCCGAAACCACGTCGTCGGGGCTCATCGTCATCTTAACTGAGAAAAACTCTAGGCGAAACAACGGATGTTGCAAAGGACGAAAGACGAAACTCTTCAAGAACAAAATGAAAGGATGCTGCAAACATGCATATATATAGTGCGGCTATCGCCTTGCTTCCCCACTAAGGAAGCCACCTTGAGAAGACGAGGCATCCCACCCGAGGCATCCGGAACCGCCTCGACAAACGCCGAATCGATCGGGATTCACGACGTGGCGTATTCCCAACCGTCACTCATGGGGGAGCCTTAACCCCGAAGGCACAATGACCCTACCGCATTAATTAGGGCATCATTGCAAGAGCTATCTAAACCAAACTGTCCCATCTGGAATGTGCCACTTGGACTTATACTCCCTATGCTCGAACCTACGCTTCGAACTAGGGAGTGGAGGGCATGTGTTGGGGGGTAAAATCATCATTGCCTCAATATCCGTGCGAGGAGGCTAAGACCAACTCCCTCTGTAGCTCGGCCCTCCCGGGCTTCCGTAGCTCGGCCTCCCCGGGCTTCCGTAGCTCGGCCTCCCCGGGCTCCGTAGCTCGGCCTCCCCGGGCTTCGTAGCTAGGCCCTCCCGGGCTTCTGTAGCTCGGCCTTCCCAGGCCTCCGTAGCTCGGCCTTCTCGGGCTTCTGTAGCTCGGCCTCCCCGGGCTCCCGCAGCTCGGCCTTCCCGGGCTCCTGTAGCTCGGCCTCCCCGGGCCTCCGCAGCTCGGCCTTCCCGGGCCTCCGCAGCTCGGCCTTCCCGGGCCAGCTCGGCCCCCTTTCGTAGCTCAGCCTCTCTGGCCTTCCATAGCTCGGCTCTCCCGAACTTCCTGTAGTTCGTTTCCCCCAAGCTTCCATGACCGGCTTCACTGAATGCCCCACGATCCAATACCCACCTCCGTGGAACCTGACGCAGGAGAGCCTTAGCCTACTGTAACGGCACCCTAGACAAGGAATCATACTGAGAAGTGGTCTAGAACCTATCAAGGCCACCTGAGACCTACATATCTACCAGATCTCAAGCCATCAAGGGGCTCTCCCAGCCGTCGATCCCCTAACAGACAAGATACGGATCCCAACAGCCCCACAACGGCCTGATTCGATCCACTCCCGTATCCTAACAACCTCTGAACCTTCCAGAAGGCGCTCAAGATCCATGTGACAGTATATAAATAGGACACTCCTAGATTCCCTCAGGTACGCATTTGCGCGCGCTCACACCCTCACTCCTCACTCTCTTGCTCTCTCGCCGGCAGCTCGTCGGTGCTCTTGCCCTTTAGAGCTCCCGATTGGCCGCCCCCGGAGAGGCCTTCCGGAGAGATCCATCTCCCCACTATCTGGTTGATCGCCAATTTCTTCTTCACTGACTTGAGCATCGGAGGGTCTTCCACGGAGGGCCATCCCCAACGCCTCTCGCGCGAGGACTTTTGTGCAGGTCCGCCCCCCCTTTTGGAGATCGACCGCGCCCGAGTCAAAGGACGGATCCCGGCGGCAACAGGCTTATATATTTGTGATCATCGTTCCTTTGATTACTTTGATGCCATATGGTGGCCTGAGGTCTCACACTATAGATTATATTCTTACACGAAAATTTGTTGCATGGACAACTACTTTGAGGGAGGGAGGGAGGGAGGGAGGGAGGGGTGGAGCGTTTCAAGAACATAGAGAATATTAGGAAGGCAACTGAGTTACGGTTTGTATTGGCTGGACAAACAAGGGCTTGACACTGAATGATCAGTCCTATTATATATGATCTACCATCTCTAATCTGCTCATTGCCAAAAAAATTATATGATTTGGAGATCAGACTATGCATCTAGTTAAATTGTTCATTTTTGCTTCTTTTTGACTTTTGGATGCATGGACTAGTGATCTTCAAATCGCATGCTCTTTTGATAATAAGCAGTTTATAGATAGTAAACTGAATCGAATGGCTTGGATCATCAGTGTTAAGCCTCTGATCATATAGTTAGGGCCGATCTTATGAAGGCTATAGTGTGGGTGCCTACGTCACAATCTTTTGGGAGCGGTCTAGAGATAGTAGATCATATTCATTAGTTTTGACCACACAATATTTTGAAGGCGGTTCATTGGCTCCAATTATAGGTACTAAGCCACGGTCTTTGAGTTAGGGGACATCCATCTATTAGTTCTTGTTGCCGCCGGGATCCATCCTCCGACTCGGGCGCAGTCGATCTCCAGGGGCGCGTGGACCTGCACACAAGTCCTCGCGCGAGGGGCGTTGAGGGTGGCCCTCCGCGGAAGACCCTCCGACGCTCAAGTCAGTGAAAGAAAATCGGCGATCAACCAGAAAGTGGGGAGGTGGATCTCTCCAAGAGGCCTCTCTGGGGGTGGCCAATCGTGAGCTCTAGAAGGCGAGAGCACCGACGAGTAGGAGAGTGAGAATGGGGGTGTGAGCGCGCAAGAGTGTGCATACCTGAGGGAATCTGGGAGTGTCCTATTTATAGACCGTCACCTGGATCTTAAGCGCCTTCCGGAAGGTTCAGAGGTTGTTAGGATGCGGGAGCGGATCGAATCAGGCCGTTTGAGGCTGTTAGGATCCGTATCTTGTCCGTTAGGGGATCGACGGCTGGGAGAGCTCCTTGTCAGCTTAGGATCTGGTAGATGTGTAGATCTCAGGTAGCCTCGATAGGCTCTAGACCACTTCTCAGCATGATTCCTTGCCTAGGGTGTCGTTACAGAAGACTTAGGCTCTCCCACGTCAGGTTCCACGAAGGTGGGTATTGGATCGGGAAGGCCGAGCTATGGGAGCTCGGGAGAGACCGAGCTATGGGGGCTCGGGAGAGACGAGCTACGAAAGCTCGGGGAAGCCGAGCTGCAGGAGCTCGGGGAGGCCGAGCTATGGGAGCTTGGGAGAAGCGAGCTACGGAGGCTCGAGGAGGCCGAGCTACGGAAGCTCGGGGAAAGCCGAGCTATGGGAGCCCGGGAGAGGCGAGCTACGGAAGCTCGAGGAGGCCGAGCTACGGAAGCTCGGGAAGAACCGAGTTATGGGAGCCCGGGAGAGGCGAGCTACGGAAGCTCGGGAAGGCCGAGCTACGGAAGCTCGGGGGAAACCGAGCCATGGGAGCTCAGGAGAGGCGAGCTACGGAGGCTCGAGGAGGCCGAGCTACGGAAGCTCGGGAAAGCCGAGCTATGGGAGCCCGGGAGAGGCGAGCTACGGAAGAGGTTGGTCTTGGCCTCCTCGCACGGGTATTGATGCAATGACGATTTTACTCCCCAATAGTTCTATATGTATGTAGTCTATATTTTAAAATTGAAATTATCCTGTATGAATGTATGTAGAGAGAGTCTATGTTTTAAAATTTAAATTGCACGCATTTCGTTTATTATTTGGTATTAAGTTAAATATTTATTGGCCAAAGAAAATTGTTGGACACTTCTGGTATAGAATCAATAGGTGTGGAATTGATTGCTATTAATGTGCATTAAGTCCCTCCCAAGTTTGGTACCTGAAGAGAGAAAATTTGGATTCAAAAAAAAAAAAAAAATTAAAAGATTGCTTTCTATAAGCTGCTATTTTTGCAGAACAATAGGGTGTTGAAACTTTTCCCTCATTTTTTTTGCCCATGTTTTTTAGTTTTCTGTATGATTGTGAATAATGAATACCTAACCCCCATCAGGTGCACAGCAATCATCAGTTCTCATTGTTTTCACAAATTTTAGTTAAATTGCATTGGACCATAAAATATAAACAGCATGTTAATTGGGATGATAGAAATTGATATTAGGGTCTGCAACTTCAGTACTTCTTCCCAGAACATATATAAATGTACATGATAAAGTTGTTGACCATCTGTGATTTTTGTACCAATGAATGACCTGTCCATGACATTTACATGACTTCTCTGGTAACTTAATGATATTTGTTACTTCAATAATTCATTGAAGCCTTTTACTTCAGTCTGAAAACAGTTCTATCTGAGAAACAATTAGATCAGTGTGGGTACCAGCAGTGTTTAATGCACTATAGTTATTATTTCAGTGTGCGGTCATCCAACTGCCTTCACAGACCTTGCTTCTGTCTGTTTCAGACAAAGCTGGCCGCTTGATTGGAATGCTCTTTCCTGGGGTATGCCACCAGTCTATAAAGATTATCAATTTGGGTTATGTTATTTTTGCCACTAATCTATATAAGACTTAAATTTAAATATATTGATCACGATATCAAATATGCGGAAATACGGTATCAATATATTTATCATGCAAGTTAAGATCGATAAATACCTCCAGCCATTATTATTAATTTTCTTTCCGATAAAGGTAAGGAATTCGATCTTCCTTGAATCAGCTGCACGGGATCTTGATCTTCCTTTTCTCTAGGGATCTTGATCTTTCTCCTCTCGAGGGATCTTGATTGATCTTCCTCCTCCTCTCGATGGATCTTGATTGATCTTCCTTCTCTCGATGGATCTTGATTGAGTTCTTCCAATCAATGAGCCATCACACTCTGATGGTGTATGCCCTCAGGATGTGCTCTTGATCAGGGACTCAATGCCTCCGCTTATTTTGGTTTTTCTTTCGATAACCTTTTTTTGAAAGCATTAGGAAGTGTTCCCTATTTATACTCAAATCCCTTCACCGCTTGCTCCCATCAAGCAGGCGTTCAACATTTAAAGGGGGGGCCGTTATCACTTATTAATTAGTGAAACGATAGTAATAAAATTAGGACCATTGAAAACGACGGGTTATTACATTCTTCCACTTGGTCCGTATATTTTATCAACATTGAACAAGAAAATAAATACATGAATCATAGCGATAGGTCCTCTATAATTGAGTATTATCTTCTATGTATTACAATGCATTCAATTTCTTTACCACTATTCTAAATGTGACAACATAACACAATGAATAAATCATATATTTATTCAGAGTCCAAAAGAAAAGTTTGTCATTTCTCAAAAGTCAAATAACGTGTACACCTGAATGAGAAATAAACAAATAATTGAAATAAGAGTTTCTTTGTACAAATTGTTATCCATACAATTATATCATGGAACCAACTCCCATTCTTATCACATGATCCTTAAAATTCTTAATTGGCATGCCTTTAGTCAAAGGATCAGCTATCATCAATTCAATGCTAACATGTTCTATGACCACTTTATTTTCTTTAACACGTTCTCTTATGACTAAATACTTAATGTCGATATGTTTACTTCACTACCACTCTTATGGTTTTTAGCTAAAAATACAGCAGCTGAATTGTCACAGTACAGTTTAATTGGCCTAGCAATAAGCCAATAATTCTAAGCCCTGAGATGAAACTCTTCAACCATACACCTTGCGATGTAGCCTCAAAACAAGCAACGAACTCCGCTTCCATAGTAGAGGTAGCAGTCAAAGTCTGCTTTGCACTCCTCCATGATATGGCTCCACCAGCTAACATAAATATAAATCCTGATGTTGATTTCCGAAAATCAACGCAGCCAGCAAAGTCCGAATCTGAGTAGCCCTCTATCTCCAAATGATCAGTTTGTC
Organism: Calamus simplicifolius; assembly: GCA_900491605.1. NCBI lineage: Eukaryota > Viridiplantae > Streptophyta > Magnoliopsida > Arecales > Arecaceae > Calamus > Calamus simplicifolius. The sequence continues at coordinate 284,609 of UESW01004959.1, read as the reverse complement.
TATACATGAGCATGTAGTCCTTGGTCCTTGAAGATACCTCATGACCTTTTTAGCAGCTCTCCAATGGTCTAAACCTGGATTACTCTGATATCTTCCCAACATTCCTACTGCAAATGCAATGTAGGTCTTGTGCAAACCTGAGCATACATTAGGCTTCCAACAGCTGAAGCATATGGAATGTTGTGCATCTGTTCCCGTTCAAGTTCATTTTTAGGGCACTGGTTCAAATCGAACTTGTCACCCTTCACTATAGGTGCAACACTTGGTGAACAATTTTTCATCTGAAATCTCTCCAAGACTTTATTGATATAAGTTTCTTGAGACAATCCCAAAATGCCTCGAGATCTTTCTCTATGGATCTTAATGCCAATGACATAAGATGCCTCACTCATATCTTTCATATCAAAATTTTTGGAGAGAAATTGTTTCACCTCATATAGCAACCCTTTATCATTGGTTGCAAGTAGAATATCATCCACATATAGGACCAAAAAATAAATTTTGCTCTCACTAACCTTCTGGTATATACATTGATCCATGATGTTCTCTTCAAAACCAAAGGAAGAGATCACATCATAAAATTTTAAATACCACTGACGTGAGGCTTGTTTCAATCTATATATGGATTTATTAAGCTTGCAAACCAAATGCTCACCATCACCAGAGAAAAATCCTTCAGGCTGTTTCATGTAAACCTCTTTCTCTAGATCTCCATTAAGGAATGCGGTCTTCACATCCATTTGATGTAACTCAAAATCAAAATGAGCTACCAATGCCATAATTATTCGGAGAGAATCTTTCTTGGATACAGGAGAAAATGTTTCCGTGTAGTCGATTCCTTCCCTCTGAGTGAATCCTTTGGCAACGAGTCTTGCTTTATATCTTTCAATGTTGCCTTGTGAGTCTTTCTTTATTTTAAAGATCCATCTACATCCAATGGCTTTTACACCATCAGGCAACTCAACAAGATCCCAGACTCGATTAGATGCCATAGATTCCATCTCGTCCTTCATGGCATTGAACCACAAGTTTGATTCCTTAGAACTTATGGCTTGTGAAAACATTTCAGGATCATTTTCGGCTCCAATGTTATAGTCAGATTCATGTAGATACACAACATAATCACTAGGAATTGCTGATTTCTTTATTCTAGTTGATCTTCTTAATGTTGTGTCAATGACCTCTTGAGGAGTATCTTGCACAACTGATTGTTGATGAACAACATGATCTTCTAGATTACCATCAGCTTGTGAAATCTCAATGACTGGTTGTTGGGCACTTAATTGAGTTTGAGGAGTGCTATAAATAACAATCAATCCCTCACTTGAAGTGGAAGCTGGAATAACTGAATGATCTTTCTCAGAAGAAGCCAAATACTGAGATTGATCACTCCCACTGATCAAGTCATTCTCAAGAAATTTTGCATTTCTTGATTCCACAATCTTAGTGCTATGAGATGGACAATAAAATCTATAACCCTTGGACTTCTCAGCATATCCAATAAAGTATCCACTAATAGTCCTTGGGTCTAGTTTCTTTTCTTATGGATTATAGACTCTTACTTTAGATGGCATCCCCAAACACATATATGTTGCAAACTTGGTTTCCAACCTTTAAATAACTCAAATGGCATTTTGGAAACAGCCTTGGTTGGAACCCGATTCAATATATACGCAGCAGTTTTAAGAGCTTCAGTCCACAAGAATTTAGGTAAGTTAGAGCTGACAATCATGCTCCTTACCATGTCCAATAATGTCCAGTTTCTCCTTTCAGCTACACCGTTTTGGTCAGACCCTGGCATGGTGTATTGTGCAACAATTCCTTTTTCTTCAAGAAACCGAGCAAACGGACCAGGTGCTTGTCCATTCTTAGTGTATCTACCATAATATTCTCCACCTCTACTGACCTCACGATTTTAATTTGCTTGCCACATTGTTTCTCTACTTCTGCCTTAAATACCTTAAAGGCATCTAATACTTCGTTCTTATTATGAAGTAGGTAGAGATATATATATCATGAATAGTCATCAATAAATGAGATGAAGTATCTCTGACCATACGAATCCATATCTGGGCTACAGATATCCGTATGTATGATCTTCAGTATTTTCGAACTTCTCTTGACATCTTTCTTGGACTTGTTGGTTTGCTTTCCTTTATGCAGTCCACACAAGTGCTAAAATTAGTAAAATCAAGAGTATCAAGTACTCCATTTTACTAATCTTTTAATTCTCTCAATGGAGATATGACCTAATCTCCGATGCCACAAAATAGAGGAATTCTCATTTATAACACATCTTTTTATACCAGTTTAGGTGTGCATCACATTATAGGTGGTATTATTTTTTAAATTAATTTAAAAAAGATTATCTGACAATGTACCATTCCCAATAAGCTTAGATTTATAAAATAAATCAATAGAGCTTTTATTAAAATTAAAGGAGTATCCCGCTGGTACAAGCCTTGACACTGAAATCAAATTTCTAGAGAAACTTGGAATATAAATGTCTTTTCCAAATCCAAAACAAAACTAGAATATAAAATAAGTCTGCACGTCCCAATTGCTTCCACATGTGAACCCATCTTGTTTCCTGAATAGATGCTTTGTTCACTTTCCAATGGTTTCCTTTGATTTAGAAAACCCTGCAAGGTATTTGAAACATGGATTGTAGAACCAGAATCAATCCACCATGTGTTATGACATATAACCAAATTGGATTCATGACATACGAATGAGGTTAGAGTACCTTTCTTGTCAAGCTAAGCTTTGAATTTGAGACAATCTTTCTTTATATGCCCTTTCTTCTTGCAAAAGAAGCACTTGGACTCCTTCTTGTCTTATGTATGGATGGATACTTTACCCTTTCCTTTGCATTTGACTTTGGGAGCTTTAGTCTTTCTCTGAGTGACTAAATGTGTACTTTCTCTCATTTCTAAAATCAGCCTTCCTTCCTCTTGAACACACATGGTCAGAAGTTCATTAATTGACCATTTGTCCTTATGTGTGTTGTAAGATATTTTGAAGGGACTAGCTGCTGTGGGAGTAAGCTCAAAATAAAGTGCACCAAGAAAGATTTTGACATCTCAACCTCTAGGGATTTCAATTGAGCCGCAATATCCCTCATCTTCATGATGTGCTCACGCACACCTCCAACCATAGTGAGCTTTATTGATGATAATTTTGTCATTAGGGTTCTAGCCAGTGCCTTATCTGAAGACTCAAATTGTGCATCAATAGCCTTCAGAAGTTCCTTGACATTTTTGCACTCAGGAATTGAACCACGTATACTAGCAGAAATTTTAGTACGTATGAACATCATACTGAGGCGATTGGACCGTTCCCATCATTCATATGCAGCAATCTCAGCCTGAGTGCTAGTAGATGTAACTGAATATGGTTCATCCTTTCTGATAGCATAGTCAATATCCATGCACCCTAATTGAAGAAGAATTCTCTCCTTCCATAATTTATAATTATCACCACTTAAATTGGAAACGTCACATTTCATATCAGAAATATTAACAGGCAAAATAGCTGCATAAAAATAAAATCATGTTCATGTAATTGAATTTGAGGCATATAACTTGATGTCATGTTTTACCAATGTAAACATGCAATAACATGAATCAATAACATACAATAACTACCTATGGGCTAAGTTATTATACTCAAATAGACTCATTAACTTAATGATGTGACTAACAAATTATATTCCTTTCTTAATTCCTGTGGGTAATTAAGAAAATAATTTGTTATCGCATCCTAATTAATTATATTAGTGCAATAAAATTCCTGTGGGATAAGATTCATTACATTAATATAATTAGTCACAATTAATGTCATCTAACCTTATATGATCTTTGCAACTCAATATATAATTTTGATTAATCAAAGATGTTGTGGCTACTCTCAATTAATCAAAATCATATTGATCACATGACACTGAATTCCATTATATGCATATAGATTAACCAATTTAGCATGATTATTAGGTAGTGATCTTAATCAACGTAACATTTTCAAATCAAGATCTGAGTTAGTTAAATTGGCGAGGCTAGTGAAAGAGAAGTGGGGTCCCCCGTTGCTTTCCTTAGGTCAGTCAACGGAACCAATTAAGTAACCACAATCTCTTTACCTTTCTAGACACCAACTGACCAATCAGACCTTGAAAGGATTTGCACTGTGATTTTCACACTACCACCAAATTCATGCATAGAATAAATCTAGTATGCAGAACAGGAGACAACATTTTAATTATCTATTTAATAAATTTTAAAATTATCATCTTAAGAAAAATTTTGTTAATTAAAATACGTCCGACCGTAGCTCATTATTCCCTTGGGCCAGTCTATGCAAACACCCTAGGGAGGCATATTTTAATACAAAAATTTAAACTTAAGAAACAAATGATAAAAACAAATCATGTCACATGATTTAATAAAACATTAAACAGATAATAAATGCATTTAAAATTCAACCAATCCAGATTTTAAATCCTGTGAGAGAACGGAAAGACCATAAGCGATAAATCGAAAACCGAAATAGGCCACGTTTTCTTTCTTTTTAATATGTCACCACATGTGGTTATAGAAGCCACGTTTCCGCTGCGTTTCCTTTCTTTACTTTTCCTTTCTTTAATGCTTTCTTTTTCTTCTTTTCTTTAATGCTATCTCTTTAATACCAGAAAGAAATCTTTAATAGAAAAGGAATAGGCCATGTTTTGTTTCAGTAAAAAATTGGAATCTGAGATAGGTTTAATGGTTTCTGCTCAATTCTGTGAACAAAAATCAGAACTGAGCAAAAAATAGAAACTTGAGATATAAAAAACTGAAAACGGAAAACACACGGCATAAATTGCTTGAAAAGAGAAACTTTGATGGAAACACTCACAAATAAGGCAAAAGGTTTAAATGGCTCTTGTTGGTCCAGATAGCAACCCAAGAGGGGGGGTGAATTGGGTTTTTCAAAAATTAAACTCTTTTGAATAGATAACCCCCAAGCGGAAATAAAAACTTAGATTCACAGATTTAAAACTAAGCAACTATAAATGAAGAGTTGAAGATAAAGAGACAATCACGGCAAACACAATAGATTTTATAGTGGTTCGGTGTACCTACACCTACGTCCACTCCCAAGTACCTCTTGGGTCCACACTATAATCAAACTGATTACAGCAGAGTTGTTTTGCAAGCTCACAACTCAAACTTGTTGTTTTTCCGGGCGCACAACGAACCCAGCTGGTTTTCAAGGCTCACCAGCACAAAACCTAAAACCACAAGCAAATGCTTGCACAAGGCTAACTGCCTCAACTGAATCAATCACCAGATTGACCCAGCAAACAATGAGTTTACAAAAGCAAACTGCCTAATAAAAACAATAAATAGAGATTAGGAACCAAAGCCTGATTCGAAGATCTTGGTGGCTTCTTCCTTCTCTTCCTTTGAATGGATCTTCCTTTGATATGCTCTTGAGGTTCAGAAGATTGGAAAAACTAGGGCTTCTCCCTTCTTTGAGATTTCTTCTAAGTAGAACAGCAAAGGCTTGGAATCTCTTTCTCTTCTCTTGGGGAATGAGTATGATCTTTCCTTACAGGTTTTCCCTCTTTTCTTTTCTGATAGATCTCAAGGATTTTCTCTATTCTTTTCTTTTTGCCTCTTTCTTGATTTTTCTTCTCTTCTTTTGGGATGCAATCACCCCTCTTCTTATAGATTCGATTAATCCACAAATAGTGCAAAACTATCCGTTAGAAGCAAGTGAAAAAGGATTAGATCCATAAATAACAATAGCCGTTGGGATTAAAATTGATAAAGTTAAAGTTTAGAGTCGTTCTGACAGTTCTGGAGCCGTGTCTGACATTCTGGAGTCGGCTCTGGCTTTTCTGGAGTCGGCTCTAACTCGAAATAATTTAATCCGCTCGATCTGGAGTCGTCTCTGACTTTTCTGGGGTCGACACAAAATTCTTCTGGAGTCGACTCTAACAGTCCGGGAGTCGACTCTAAGTCGTGGCCTGAAAATCCAACGTTCTGTTGTTTCTGATAGAGTCGGCTCTCACAGTCCCGGAGTCGACTCTAAGTCCGTGCCGTTTTCGGAGTCGGCTCTGCGATTCCATGTGTCGACTCTAATGTCTGCAGTCTTACCTTGACATTAGATTCAAACCAGAACTTGATTTTCCTTCTTGATTTTGATCATTAAATAGACTTATAAACTGAAAGACTTAATCAAAATCATTAGTAACATCAAATGTTATACTCAAATAGTTTTGTTAATCATCAAAATCCTCAATTGGGTCAACAATCTCCCCTTTTTGATGATGACAAAAACTTTGAGTATATGCATTAAAGAAATTCATTTGAATTGAGAATTTAAAGCTTAGAGACTTTGTAATAGAGAATTTGATGCCAACATTTAAAATGAATAAAACATGACATCAATCAAAATGATTCAACTTTTATATGGAGAAATTTATTAAGCTCCCCCTGCATTGAATAACTCCCCCTATGTAGATAGACTGAATTTTTTCAAAAAATCTCATTCTTTCTATTCTCAGAATTCTTCATTGTCTTTCTCTTCATTGTCTTTTTCTTTTATGCATTATACACTCTTAAAAATTCTTTTTTTTTTTATGCATTATACACTCATCTCTCCCCCTTTTTTGTTATCAACAATAAGGTGAGTTTTAAAAGCAAATAAGGAATGTTATCAAAGCGAGGATGTTGGTTCGAATAAATAAAGATTGACATTCATTGACATTCAATCAAAGACAAATTTGTAATAAAAGTGTAATATTCATTCAACCATTTGTACTCCAAAGCAAGATCTATTACATGTATTCAAAAGTATGTAAATCCTATATACATGCTAAGAAAGAAAACAAGAAATCCTAAGATACAACCTAGGATCAAATATGCTTGTACACTATTTTCTTTAGATGTCCGATCATCTCCATAACATCATCTTTTTGGGTTTTCTTAAAGCTTTCAAGACATGCTTCAATCTGAGAAACGGCAAGGTCAATATCTTTCTTTAGTTGACTTGTAGCATGAAGATACTTTCCAGAACCGTCAGCAATCCCTTCCATCCTTTCAAAAATACTATGAAGATCAGCACTAAAGGATTCGACAGAATTGCTAAGTGAAAAAGAAATCATGTCGAGTCTTGAATTAATCTCATCTTTTAGTTGATTGAACTCTTCTCTTAATTTACACATATCATTTGTTCTACACTGTCATACTCAGCAAGTAAAGCCCTGAGCTGACCAATTTGCTCCTCAGAAAATCTTTCTGATGCCATTGCTGACTGATGTGGAAGTTGAGAGCTTGGTCCAGCTTCTGAGGGTCCAGCAGGTGGTCCAGTAGAAGGTCCAGCAGAAGGTCCAGCAGAAGATGGTCCAGCAGAAGGTTCAGGAATGTCTTCTCCTCTGACTTCCTCAACTCTAATCTCCTCAGCTCTGGCCTCATGTCCTCTTTTAATCCAGTTTCCATTCTCTTTTCTAAAGCCCATTCGGTGAATAGTAGAGACACTATAATAATCTGTATGTCTTAACTTCCTTAGTGGCTCATTGTCCATTATAAGAACACCTTGGCTTCTGAAAACTAAAGTTAAAACCATACCATATGGCAATGTTGATCTTTTCTTAGTAGCAGCCTCCGCCATATAGCCTATCATCATCTCAGCAAGATTTAAGGGTCTACCAGTGAGTATGCAGTCCATTAATAAAACGTCTCGCTCCGAGACATACTCAAATCTTCCGATTTTAGGAAAAAGAATCCTCCCACAGATATTGTGAAGCAGTCTGAGTTCTAAATTAAGTTGGTTTGCTAAAATTTCCTCAAACTCAGAGACTTCTCTTCCTAACATCCTTGATAGAGCTCCTCCTCTATCTTCATGATGATATTCAATAAGTCCAACAGTAGGCATTTCCAATAAATTACCAAGAAATTCGGCTGTGATGACTACTTTTGTTCCTCTTACAACACTTACTAATCCTCCCTCTCCTCTACTTAAATCATTATAAAACTCTCTTACTAGGGCGGGGTAGGTAGGAATATCCAAAGAGCAGACCTTCTCCCATCCCATTTCTTGCAACAATCGCCCAATAGCAAAGCCTTCGGAAATAAAGAAGTTGAAATCGACTTTCCTTCCGGTTGTAATGGCCTTACCAGCTAATTGGTCGACTTTTGGAGAAGATGGTGAGGGTGGAGAGTCGTCTTGGGTGGCGGATGAAGAAGATGACGAAGGTTGCCTCCGATTTGAACGGCGCTTCGTCGGAATAGTCGAACCACCAATGGTAGCACGCCTTTTGGGAGCCATTGGATTCGATTGGACAGAGTAATCAAAGGTTTTGAGGGATTTGGAGGGTTTGGAATCAGTTTGGAATGGCTTGAAATAGTTTAGGAGACGATAGAAATCATTTGGGGTCGACTCCGCCCTTTTTATTTTGACCTAGTTCCACTTAGAGTCGACTCCCGAAAATGAGGTGTCGGCTCCGAACCAGAGAATCTGTCAGCGCCCGAATTAGAGTCGGCTCTACAGAAGCCAGAGTCGGCTCTAATTGCCCAGACAGAACATCAAAATAAGAAGGTGTCGACTCCACAAACTGAAGGTGTCGACTCCACAATAGTTTCAGAGAAAAATCAGATTTTCAAGGATCTGAAACTGATCAAATTAATCATCAAACTCTAGATAAGTGTTCCTTAACAATTGGGGAAACAATAAATCAACTTTCTAGATAAATTTCCTTATTGAACATTGAGGATTTTCAAGAAATTATAGAATTCTAGATAGTTGTTGTCCTTAGGAGTTTCAGAAAATTATTCTAAAGGATCACAAACTCCTAATTCTCCTCTAAGATAGCAAAATCTCTCCTCACTCAAAGGTTTGGTAAAGATATCAGCTAATTGATCATTAGTATTAACATATTCAAGACAAACATCTTTGTTAGTTACATGTTCTCTAATAAAGTGATGTCTAATTTCAATGTGTTTAGTTCTTGAATGTTGAATTGGATTTTTAGTTAGATTGATAGCACTTGTATTATCACATTTAATAGGTATTTTATCAAGTGTGATACCATAATCTTCAAGTTGTCGCTTAATCCAAAGGATTTGAGCACAGCAACTTCCAGCTGCAACATACTCTGCCTCAGCAGTGGATAATGCAACCGAATTTTGCTTCTTGCTAAACCAAGAGATTAAGTTACTTCCTAAAAGTTGGCATACCCCACTTGTACTCTTTCTATCTAACTTACAACCAGCATAGTCAGAATCAGAATAAGCAATCAATTTTAAGGTTGAGTCTCTAGAATACCATAATCCTACATTTTTAGTTCCATTTAAGTATCTAAAGATTCTTTTAACAGCAAGTAAATGTGATTCCTTAGGATTAGATTGATATCTTGCACATAAGCAGACAGAAAACATGATATCTGGCCTACTTGCAGTTAGATAAAGAAGTGATCCAATCATACCTCTGTAATGCTTTTGATCTACTTTCTTACCTACTTCATCCTTGTCCAGCTTGCATGAGGGACTCATTGGCGTACCAAGAGGTTTAGCAGATTCCATACCAAATTTCTTGAGTATTTCCTTTGTATACTTTGTTTGGTTAATGAAAATTCCGCTTTCTCTTGTTTGATTTGAAGTCCAAGGAAGAAGTTTAGTTCTCCCATCATGCTCATCTCGAATTCTCCCTGCATTAGCTTAGCAAATTCTTGACAAAGAAGATTGTTAGTAGCACCAAATATAATGTCATCAACATAAATTTGAACGATTAATAAATCCTTTCCTTTTCTTTTTAAAAACAATGTTTTATCAACATTTCCTCTAGAAAAGTCATTTTCAATTAAAAATTTACTTAATCTATCATACCAAGCTCTAGGTGCTTGTTTTAAACCATAAAGTGCTTTGTGTAGTTTGAAGACGTGGTTTGGAAATTCATGATCTTCAAAACCAGGAGGTTGTTCAACATAAACTTCCTCATTTATAAAACCATTTAGAAATGCACTTTTAACATCCATTTGAAATAAGTTGAAATTCATATGACATGCAAATGCAAGTAGTAGCCTAATGGCTTCTAATCTAGCAACAGGTGCAAAAGTTTCATCAAAATCTATACCTTCTTCTTGATTATATCCTTTTGCAACTAGTCTAGCTTTGTTTCTAATTACTATGCCATTTTCATCTAATTTATTTCTAAATACCCATTTAGATCCTATTATAGGGTGATTTTTAGGTCTTTCAACTAGGGTCCAAACTTGATTTCTAGTGAATTGGTTTAATTCTTCCTGCATTGCTACATCCAATAACTATCTTTTTCGGCTTCCTCTATAGTCTTAGGTTCTATATGAGATACAAATGCAAGATGATTATTGATATCTCTCATTGATGATCTAGTCCTTACACCTTGAGATGGATCACCTATGATTAGGTCCTTAGGATGACCATAAGCATATCTCCAATCTCTAGGTAGATCTTGATCATTTTGAACAGTATCAATACCATCATCCTTAGGTGAGTCATCATCCTTAACTTCAGGTTCCTGATCTGAAGATACATTTAATTTTTCAATATTTCTTTCAATCAAAGATGTATCTTCCTCATCATCAATTTTATCTGAACTTGATGCTAAAGACTCATCAAACACTATATGAATGGATTCTTCTACAACTAAGCTTTTCTTATTAAATACTCTATATGCTTTGCTAGATGTAGAATATCCTAGGAAGATACCTTCATCAGACTTTGCGTCAAACTTCCCAAGATTATCCTTACCATTGTTATGAATAAAACATCTACAACCAAATGCATGAAAATAACTTAAATTTGGTTTCCTATTGATCCAAAGTTCATAGGGAGTTTTCTTAAGGATAGGTCTAATTAGGGCTCTATTTAGAATGTAACAAGCTGTGTTTATAGCTTCCGCCCAAAAATATTTTGGAAGTTGGCTTTCACATAGCATGGTACGGGCCATGTCTTCTAAAGTCCTATTCTTCCTTTCTACAACTCCATTTTGTTGTGGTGTTCTAGGTGCAGAGAAGTTATGATGTATGCCTTTTTCAAAACAGAATTTTTCAAATAAGTGATTTTCAAATTCAGTTCCATGATCACTTCTAATAGACACTATGGTAGTGTTTTTCTCATTTGTGACTTTCTTAACAAATTTCATGAATATTGAGAAAGTCTCATCTTTGTGAGCCAAAAACATTACCCAAGTGAATCTAGAGTAATCATCTACTATCACTAGACCATATTTCTTTCCTCCTAGACTTGTGGTTCTAGTAGGTCCAAAAAGGTCCATGTGTAGTAGCTCTAGTGGCCTAGTAGTTGAAACAACATTCTTAGATTTGAAAGAAGTTCTTGTTTGTTTTCCAAATTGACATGCATCACATATTCGATTATTTTCAAAATTTAGACTAGGAATACCTTTAACTAAATCCATTTTTAATAATTTGGAAATTAGGTGTGTGCTTGCATGACCTAATCTACGATGCCACAGCCAACCAATCTCATTCATTCTAGCATTATCAGCAACTAAGCAATGATTACTTGGAGATAAATTACTCAAATCAATTAAGTACACATTGCCATAGCGTTTACCAACAAGAATAATGCTATTATCAATGGGATTAGTAACAGTGCAAACAGAAGCTTCAAAGGAGACCTTGAAACCTTTGTCACACAGTTGGCTAATACTTATTAGATTATGTTTAAGTCCATCAACATATAAAACATTATCAATATGAGTAGATGGAGTAATTTGAATCTTACCAATGCCCATGATATGGCCTTGACCATTATCACCAAAAGTAACTACTCCACCTCTTTTTGATTCAAGGGTGATGAATTGATCTTTGTCACCCGTCATGTGTCTTGAGCAACCACTGTCCAAGTACCATTTTCTTTTCAGTCTGATGGCTGCAAGACACTCCTGCAAAACATTTATGTCTTAATTTTAGGTACCCAAGCCTTCTTGGGTCCTTCATGGTTAGAAGCATTAAAAATTGTTCCTTTGGGAACCCAAATCATCTTTTTCTTTCTATGTGAAGATTTACACATATGATTTATGTCCTTTGTCTCCACATTTAAAACAAGTAATGTTTAATGATTTTTCAGCATGTACAAAAATGTTTTTCAATGATTTTTGCTTTTTAAGTGGATTATATCCTAATCCAGCTTTATCAAAAATAGCCTTTTGATTTTCCAAAATCATATTAAGTTTGATAGAGCTTAGTGTAAATTTATCAACTATGGGCTTAAGTCTATCAACTTCATTTTTCAAACTTTCTTTTTCTTTTATTAAAAGTTCTTTATCAATAACATGCTTTTCATTTTCTAATGATAGTTTTTGCATTTGAGTTTTCAAATCTTTGTTCTTTGAACTTAGGTTTGCAAAATCATCCATTAATTCATAAAAAGCACTATGTAATTCATCAAAAGTGAAGTCATCAAGAAAACTCGGACTTACCTCATCGTTGTCCGCCATGAAGCATAGATTGGCCATTTCACTCTTTTCTTCTTCTTCGGAACTTGTACTTTCCGAATCGCTCCATGTGGCCATCATTGCCTTCTTTTTGAACCTCCGGGTGCCTTTCTTTAGTTGAGGGCATTCAGATTTAAAGTGACCCGGCTTCTTGCATTCAAAACAAATAACTTCCTTTCTTTGCCCTTGTCCTCATCTTTTCTTGCAAAGGGCTTTTTCTTTTCAAACTTCTTCTTCTTCATGAATCTTTTAAATTTTCTTGTGATGAGTGCCATGTCCTCATCATCACTTTCATCCTCGGATTCATGAGGCTCTTCCATATATTCAGAAATCTTAAGAGCCATATTTCTTTTCTTCTTTGACTCATCTTCATCAACATGTTGTTTGATTTGAAGCTCATGAGTCATCAAGGATCCCAACAGTTCTTCTAGGGGTAGTGTACTTAGATCCTTTGCTTCTTGTATTGCCGTCACCTTAGCTTCCCAAGTCCTAGGCAAGGAACGCAAGACCTTTCTCACAAGATCAGAATTATTATAAGATTTACCAAGACTTTTTAAACCATTAACTATGTCAGTAAATCTTGTAAACATATCAGCAATAGATTCACATGCATCCATTTTAAACAATTCATATTTATGAACTAGCATGTTAATCTTGGATTCCTTGACTTGATTTGTTCCCTCATGGGTAACTTCAAGTCTATCCCAGATTTCCTTAGCAGAAATGCAAATAGATATGCGATTGAATTCATTTGCATCTAATGAGCAGTATAAGACATTCATAGCTTTGGCATTGAGTTGTGCCAATTTTCTATCATGTTCATCCCATTCCGTTTCCGGTTTAGGAATCTCCATGCCATTAACTCTAGCAGTGGGTGTGTGTGGTCCATTGACTATAATACTCCATAGATCATAGTCAAGTGCTTGAATGAATATTTTCATTCTAGCTTTCCAATAACCATAGTTAGAACCATTAAATAAGGGTGGTCTATTAGTAGATTGACCTTCGGAAAAAGATGAACCAGCTTGAGTTGCCATGTGGATCTTTGACTCTTGATCGTTAGATCAAATCAAATGAGCACTAGCTCTGATACCAATTGTTGGTCCAGATAGCAACCCAAGAGGGGGGGTGAATTGGGTTTTTCAAAAATTAAACTCTTTTGAATAGATAACCCCCAAGCGGAAATAAAAACTTAGATTCACAGATTTAAAACTAAGCAACTATAAATGAAGAGTTGAAGATAAAGAGACAATCACGGCAAACACAATAGATTTTATAGTGGTTCGGTGTACCTACACCTACGTCCACTCCCAAGTACCTCTTGGGTCCACACTATAATCAAACTGATTACAGCAGAGTTGTTTTGCAAGCTCACAACTCAAACTTGTTGTTTTCCCGGGCGCACAACGAACCCAGCTGGTTTTCAAGGCTCACCAGCACAAAACCTAAAACCACAAGCAAATGCTTGCACAAGGCTAACTGCCTCAACTGAATCAATCACCAGATTGACCCAGCAAACAGTATAATGAGTTTACAAAAGCAAACTGCTCCTTCAATGAGCAAATATACAATAATGAAACAATAAATAGAGATTAGGAACCAAAGCCTGATTCGAAGATCTTGGTGGCTTCTTCCTTCTCTTCCTTTGAATGGATCTTCCTTTGAATATGCTCTTGAGGTTCAGAAGATTGGAAAAACTAGGGCTTCTCCCTTCTTTGAGATTTCTTCTAAGTAGAACAGCAAAGGCTTGGAATCTCTTTCTCTTCTCTTGGGGAATGAGTATGATCTTTCCTTACAGGTTTTCCCTCTTTTCTTTTCTGATGGATCTCAAGGATTTTCTCTATTCTTTTCTTTTTGCCTCTTTCTTGATTTTTCTTCTCTTCTTTTGGGATGCAATCACCCCTCTTCTTATAGATTCGATTAATCCATAAATAGTGCAAAACTATCCGTTAGAAGCAAGTGAAAAAGGATTAGATCCATAAATAACAATAGCCGTTGGGATTAAAATTGATAAAGTTAAAGTTTAGAGTCGTTCTGACAGTTCTGGAGCCGTGTCTGACATTCTGGAGTCGGCTCTGGCTTTTCTGGAGTCGGCTCTAACTCGAAATAATTTAATCCGCTCGATCTGGAGTCGTCTCTGACTTTTCTGGGGTCGACACAAAATTCTTCTGGAGTCGACTCTAACAGTCCGGGAGTCGACTCTAAGTCGTGGCCTGAAAATCCAACGTTCTGTTGTTTCTGATAGAGTCGGCTCTCACAGTCCCGGAGTCGACTCTAAGTCCGTGCCGTTTTTCGGAGTCGGCTCTGCGATTCCATGTGTCGACTCTAATGTCTGCAGTCTTACCTTGACATTAGATTCAAACCAGAACTTGATTTTCCTTCTTGATTTTGATCATTAATTAGACTTATAAACTGAAAGACTTAATCAAAATCATTAGTAACATCAAATGTTATACTCAAATAGTTTTGTTAATCATCAAAATCCTCAATTGGGTCAACAGCTCTGATACCAAATGTAAGACTTAAATTTAAATATATTGATCACAATATCAAATATACGGAAATACGGTATCAATATATTTATCATACAAGTTAAGATCGATAAATACCTCCAGCCATTATTATTAATTTTCTTTCTGATGAGGGTAAGGAATTTGATCTTCCTTGAATCAGCTGCACAGGATTTTGATCTTCCTTTTCTCTAGAGATCTTGATCTTCCTCCTCTTGAGGGATCTTGATTGATCTTCCTCCTCCTCTCGATGGATCTTGATTGAGTTCTTCCAATCAATGAGCCATCGCACTCTGATGGTGTATGCCCTTAGGATGTGCTCTTGATCAGGGACTCAATGCCTCCGCTTATTTTGATTTTTCTTTCGATAACCTTTTTTTTGAAAGCCTTAGGAAGGGTTCCCTATTTATACTCAAATCCCTTCACCGCCTGTTCCCATCAAGCAGGCGTTCAACATTTAAAGGGGGTCGTTATCACTTATTAATTAGTGAAACGATAGTAATAAAATTAGGACCATTGAAAGCAACGAGTTATTATAATCTAGACTTTCCTACATTAGGATATGGTTGTGTTCAAACCACAGGTGTCAAGTCAGCAGCAGCAGCAGCAACAGCAGCTGCTTCTGCAACAGCAACAGCTTCAGCCGCAAGCTCAATCACATCCGCATCTTCAGCAGCAGCAGCTGCAACAGCAACAGCTTCAGCAACAGCAGCTTCAACAACAGGCACACTCACATCAGCATCTGCAAGCACAGCAGCTACAGCAGCAGGCACAGCCGCCCCAACAGCAGATGGTTGGATCCGGATTGGGTCAGCCGCAGCAGCAGATGGTTGGCTCGGGAATGGGTCAGACATTCGTTCCAGGACATAGCAGGACCCAAATCATGACGCAAGGGAAGATGCCCACACAAGGGCCAGGTAATATGTCTGGAGGGGGTTTCCTCCCTTAACAATCGATGATACGTGGAAGAAATAACTTGTTTGGATGACAGTGGTGTTTATGGGCTCAAGTGTTCGCTAGGGCCATTTTTATATTTGTATCGGAGCTTATCCATCTATTCTGATTGGCTTTGTGGATACCTTTCTGCCATCAGATTATGTAAACCTAGATTGTGAAATGCAAGATTTTTAGATTTCTTCACGGTTCTTTCATCTAGTTTAATTTTAGCTTAGCTCTTTGAAATTATTTTTCAACCCTTTATAAACTTGGCTGTGAATACAGGATTTTTTTGATTTTTCCACGGTTCTTTCATCTAGTTTAATTTTGAAATTATTTTTCAACCCTGCAGCTTTCTTTCCTGTTACGAGTAGTGTGGCGATGGTTCAATTCTGTACAATGATAAACCATGATAATGCAACTGGTTCTCTTTTCGCAACATGATTCTAACAAAGTTTTTTTTTTTTAAAGAAAAATAACATGGACTGCTTTATTTTACATTCAAGTATATATTCTTCAGCATGTAATTTTGGTGGTAGCAACAGCTCTATCGAAAGGGCACATTATCTTTTTATTATTTTTTTGGATTGTCTGAAAGGAGCGAATGCGGAATGTAACCGTACGTGTGTGAAGCTTGGTGCGACGCGACATTAAAACAGATATATGCGCACATGTGCATAAAAACTTTGCGGGAGGTTTAAAACTACTGCCATTGCAATGGTTTCCTACGTCCATTATTAGTCAACATAAGAAGGTAGTCTGTATAGCACGATGACGGTTGTTTTCATTTGCACCGTGAAAAGGTAATTCTTAATTAATGCTAAACAGTCTGTTATAACAAAAATAATGACGGTTGTTTTCATATCCACCATTTCTTTATTTGAAAAATAATTCTTAATTTTTTTTTGTTCTTTCAGCCGGTTTCCCAAAAATAAAAAAAAGTTTTATTAATATATATATATATGTGAAGTGATAAGTTATTCAAACAATAAATATAGCAGTGGCTTATAACAGATTATTTTAAAAATAGAAAGAATTAAAAACACATTATCGGGGTTAATTATAATGGTGAATAATTATTCCAGTGGACGGGGGAAATGTTATTGGAGGCCTTCTCTTAATTTTGCTAAAGCAATAGCCTATTTTGCTTGCATGAATTCTGCCTACTTACGTGATTCTTGTGGTGCATTAGCGGTCACGTAAAGCACTACGCTACTAATTTTTAGAGGCAACTTCCCTTGCCAAAATGAACTGATAACACGCAAGCATCTACCTTGTTGCTTTCATAGCCTCCTTGCGTTTACCGTCTGCCAACCAGCGCGCTGTTAAAAATGCTTACCAACTCAACCATAATTGTTGGCAAATATCAGCCAGTTTCGCAGATGCTATAACCACCGCTCAATTAATGTTCCAGGACTAGAGAAGAAAGCGTACGTTAATCACGATGCAAACACATGCAGATTAACGTCAATATAGCTACTGAGATGGTATCACAAAGAGTCGTCGAATTTCATTCACCACTATGTATGGCCAACAAGGGGTGCAAAAATGATCCCCTTCCCGGACACATCACTGCCATTAGCAGCATACACTTGGAGCTTCAAACTATGCTAAAAGCATCAAGTTACAAGAGCTATTCAAACACCAAACACAATCACAGAAAATCATTCGGCTGAAGGCTTGATTTCATCTGTTTGTATACACTCCGCATCATCCCCACTATTGTTTGCCCTGGTCTTGTTTATAGTTTTCCTGAGTCTTACTGTCGTCTGATTGCTCTGGTGCTTCTCTGGAGACACAACCAGAAGCAGACGGGACATGACATAAGCCAAAGCTCCTCCCTGTGTGAAAATGTGAAGTCCAAATGAGCATATTCAAACTCATTGTACGAGACCCGCACTCCTGCTCTTCTCATCATTCTGTAGTGCTTCCTCACCATTGAAGGCCGAATAACTTTATCTTTCGCCCTGCCACAAGATCAACAGGCATGTCGATAAGGTTGTAATACTCCCCCAAGTCCAATGGCTCTGCTGTCCCATATGCTTCCATGTTGGCGGCTGCACTACCATAATCATACATTATAAACTTTCTTGCTCGCTTCATCTGTGCAAGGTGAACGACAACATGAAGCGACACCCCAGGCATGTCATACATGTTATAATGAGGCAACCCAATCACACCTATCCAATTCGAGCTGTCACCCCCCACAACATAGCTCATGAGAGTCTGAACAAGACCCCCCAAGGCAGGGTAGTTGTGGAAGTCTCTGGCTAGCTTGTTTAAAAGCATCCGGAAGAACCTGGTGGGTATATACAGTGCTGGCACAATCGGAGCAAGCACTGGACCAAGCACAAGAAGCAATTTCTCTATCAAAGTAAATGCTATCGTAGAGTCCTCATGGAAGCCTGCAGGAGATAGCAAGATCAACCTTGACAGTCTATGTGGCTTTGCTTCGATCCTACGTGTTATCACGTACATCAGCATCACAGCTCCTCCCAGGCTGTGGCAGACTGCACAAAGTTTATAGGGCTGATCCTGGACTTCATCTTCTGAATCAGATTTGCAGCTCATGTTTAACTCGGAGGTTTTAATTTCATGTATCTTCTCAATCATTGTAGGTATATCTTGTGTCCCATGCTCATTGATGGAATATTTCCAGTACCTACATTGAATTGATATCAGTTTAGTGCAGGCAGATGGACATGCAAACCTGTTCATGCATAAAAAAACACATGGATAGATACATAAATATTTATAAATAAATAGAGGGTGGAGAGAATTTAAGAGCCTATATACAAGTTGACATGAAGCAGTTTGTCATGTCAAGCTATTCACTGTGCCTAAAGAAACATGAAAGCTAGGCAAGGAGATGGCCATTAGAAGTACTATTATCTCAGCAATATATAATCAAACCTGGGAAACAAAAACAGGCCAACCTTAGTGAGGCTGGGGTTCAAGCCACAAATTTAGACCAGATTTAAGTCAGACTTGGTTGGGGTTCAACTCGCAAATTTTTCTGAGATTTAACATAGACTTCTCAATAACTTATTAACATGTGCTGAGATCGTGCCAGAGCATCAACCCAACTAGTTATCTTGTTAGTCAGTCAGATCAGGAGTTGAAGGACAAGAATTTGGAGGATAAGAATTCATGTATGAAGATGGTCATTAAACCTGTCCTTCAAGGCATTGCATGCCCTACCTTTGTTTCTTTCCTTCAAGCCTTTATGTTGCCTTTTTGCCCTAGTTCCCAATCCAGTTATTTCGCCTTGGCTTCATTTGACAAAACTACCAAGCTTAAAGGTTATTCATCATATCTATTTTGCAAGAATGTTAAATCTCTAATAGTTAAGGGCCCTAATAGCTATTAGATTAGTCACGTTAAAATCATAACATGTTCCTTGTGGCTGTACTGGGAGCAATGAAAGCAAAGATTAAGGTTTAGATAGAGCTTTTCCTAAAAATAGAAGCCTATAGCACCCCAACATATAATGCAACCCTTCTATTTTTCAAAAACAAGAGGTTGCTCAAGGGATTGGAATCTCCATGAAATTCAAGCCAAGCACGTCCCATGAATCCTCAGTCCCTTGTGAACAAGTCACAGTCCAGAAAGACACCTTCCTGGGTGGGTGATTGTGATAGCCATCCAGAACATATGTTATCAACAGTGATTTCATTAAAGCAAAATTACAATGTCAATATCACAACTTGATCGCATGAGGAAATATTTTTGTCCATGATTACTATGCCGATATCATAACTTACTTGCGTGAGGAAATATTCTTGTCCACATGCTCCCTTGAAACCAAACCACGTAAATTCCCCAGAAATACATCATAACCTGTAAAATGAGAATGATGTTAGTGAACTTACTACCTTTTTCAGTCTACACGTCAACTTGCAATGTTGGAAGCATTGCTGATTATTTGGGTCATATAATTCATTTCAACAGAAAATGACACCAACCTTGATCATAGGCTGCAAATGCAGGAGATCCAACAACACCATTAGACACCCAACTAGAGAAAGAAAACAAACAAATTAGATTATGATATACTTTGATTTATATAAAATTCATGATGCCTTTTATGTAACTGAACATGCTGTCAAAAAAATCCATGCTCTCTCAGTCAATAAAGCAAAGAAAATATTCCTCAAAAATAAAGAGAAGAAATATTTTTATGATTGGCATTAATTATATGGCTTCTAAGTTTCAGATGATATCAGTACAGTTAATCATCTTAAATCCTAATATGTTACGTCAGTCTTTCAATTGGAACCAGGTTTTCTAACTAATTCACCAAAATCAGTAACAGCACCAAGGCCAGATTTCAGTGATGCAACTGTACATGGTTGACTACATCAAACATCCATGCTTCTATTCTAGCACTAATACATATGATGCGCAGATGACAAGTCACATTCTAGGAAAAATGTTCTGGCATATTTTTACATAAGAATTAGAAGGGTCAAGATGAATGCCAGGAAACGGAACAGATTTAAATACTGTCCAGCTATTTATTATGAAGGAATTGTCTCCCATTTAACTTGTAGGATTTCAATGTTGACTTTTCAATTTGAAATTTCAGTCTAAAAAAGACCATTCAATTTGAACTGACAACCCAGATGAGCTGGTGAAAGATCACCCTGAATGACATATGCTGGCATATACTTCAGGTACCTGGCCTAGATACAATATCTCAAGCTTTATAAGCATAATTTTTTTTTTAAAAAAAAGAGAATATAAGTATTGTGCCTTTCCATATATTTCTCCCCCTTCCAATCATGATGGAACCTCTACCACCCTGATTGGCATTGAAATTAAACATCGGCATTGACAACAACAAAAGCACAAAAGAGCAGGGAGGCAAACCTCTGACACAGAGAGAGAGAGAGAGAGAGGGAGACAAGAGGGTATGGTGATAGTGCCAGGATAAAAGAAAGAGACATTGATGACGGAATGATGTGTAAGGTGATCAGGTTAGTCAGTACTAATGGAGGGGAGAGAGACAGAGGAGGTAAGAGTGAAGATGAGTAGGGCTTTGGCATTGGCAGAGCTTTAGCATTGGCAAAGAGGGCAACAGAGAAGACCATGGTGTTGGAGAAGAGAGATATGAGATATGGGCATAGAAGGTAGGAAAGGATGAGCAGGGTTACCACTCCGCTTGAGGTCAATGTGGTGGCCTATTGACGTAGGACAGCTAAGGAAATTTGCTTTAAGACGCTGAAATATTAGGATTAATAAGAAGCTAAACGATGGAAAAGTCTGAAAAACTAAGTTTCGTAATGGGTTGTGGTATGGGATCAATTGTGGACTTTAAGAACTTGAATTGAACAAGAAAAAGAAGAAGAAAAAAGAAAGGTTTTAGGCATCACATTTAGGGTTCCTTGGCATCACATCAAAGAGTTGATTGCATTGCACAATCTCAAAGCAAAATTGTTGTAGAATTTTCTTAAAAGTTGTTCCTCTATTATAGAGACTTTACATCCATATATATATATATATATATAGAAAATATTCCTAAACCAAATAGAAACAGAACGCCCAAAAGAACTACTAATTTGACTAGAATATGACTACAACTTTAATATTAAAGTAACGTAAGAAGACTAATAAAACAAAAATAAAACTCTTGGATGGCTTAATTTCTAGCAAATCTTGAAATTACCAAAATACCCCTACTTGAAGAGAAATAAAACTAATCCACCACTTTTAACATAAATAAATATAAAATAAAGATTCAATAACAATTGATAATGACTATTTTAGCTCCTAATTAAGATCTCCATCATTGGTTGAGTGCCAAAGTAGTGCTTGGGCCACTGTGCTCTGTCACCTATTTTCAGAATTGAAAAGAAAATCAAAAAGAAAAAAACAATGGAAATAGTTGACAACTATTTGCCTATACACTTCCTACAACAAGGGCTAATAGTCATCCTCTCATATCAATATAATATAAATATTATATAGCAGCAACACCCTTAACTTGTTGTTATAGGTAAAATAGATTATGGCCACATGGAGGTGAGTTTCACATCATTTTTATTCCTCTCCAATTCTCACTTTGGTAGTCAGATTAAGTGCAACTATTTATTCACAATTGAGCTATAATATGATAAGATGAAGAGACCAAGATATAACAGGTTTCCACTAATTGATTGGCATTATGATCCATGCAAGAAAAAAGAGAGAACATAAAAGGAATCTCCTCACCTCCAACCCCTCAATGGGAGTACTCATCATGTCTCATTCTCCAATCAAAATTTCCAGCATCACATTCAATTACCACCAAAGCTCACACAACCCAATCGTCTGATCCCACCACCCATCTCCACTTCATTAACTCCAACACCTGCATCTTCCTCACTGTCTATGTTACAGACTTGGGTTTGTGTGTTGGGTGTCTTTGTGTGCCTAAGTGTTGCATCCTATTGATACCCAAGAAGTTATCTTGTGGAGCTGTGTCCATGCGTCATGCTATTGTGAATGTTTGACTGTCAGGTGCAGGTATCCTAGGCTAAAAGCTTCTTTTCTATGCAACCTCATTGCCCTTGTCAATCAACCTCTCTACCCATTTTTTCTTGTCCTCCATCTTCTTGCTTCTTTGACAAGCATCTCCTTTCATGTTTTAGATGTCAATCTCAACCACCTGTCATGTGACGTCTAAATTGCTACAGATGGCCATAATAATGCCTATTCCTAAACTTAATTCCACATTATATTTATTAGATATGTACAAATTGTGATATGTCTACATGTTGTGCTTTATTGGGTTATAAGAAAAATCAGTGGCAAACGTACTAATGAAAGAGAAACCGGTATAGTTAACAAAGAATGTTGAGTTCACAATTGCATCACAATGAACAAAAACATCATATGACATATAGCTCACCCCATAGATGTATCTAATACTCCATGTTGCAGATAGACAACCTTCTTTGAATCACGCCTGTAACATGACATGTGTCCCACATCAGCATATTAAACAGATCAGGCATGTGAATAAAACAACTAAATCATAAATTAAAGCTTAAAGAGGCATAATTCCAACCTTGGAATTCTCTCCAGAAGTAGAACATATCCATCAGAAGTAACCACACGGATAGCCTCATAAGGATACCTAAAACCAGAAAGACAATGTCAACTTCAACAATATGAAAGCATGATTACAAAAGTTAATCTTCTTATGCATAAATATGCATAACTAAAACCTTGACATAAACAGAAATTCATTATTCAAACAAACTAGGGTAGGAAACCATCACAAGAAGATTAAATAAAGGAAAAAAAATTAAGCATCAGCTTTACGAATCCTTCATTGTTGATCAGCAATAAAACTTAAACTCTCCGCCACAAGCTGTTTCAGATCCTTTATTTATGCTCAATTTGTTCAGCTCCAAACTCTCTATTTTTTTCATTTCTATCAACTTATTCAAATATTTTACATTTTGGTATATCAAGAAAATGGTAAAAAAGAGAGAACAAAAAGAAAACAACTTAAAAGGATTCAGAATTTCTTTTATATAGTTTTCATGTAAAACTGTCATGTCAGATCCAACAGCCAACATGTCACATGCAGCTTGCTCCAATAGTGGACACATAGATTAAATTATATCTGCTTATAATAATCTTACAAGTTTTGAGCTGACAAAAATCTAGACTACATATATTCTGTCATCATTATTTTTATCATAGTTAATGACCCAAGAGATTTTTCCCTGAAAAACTCGATTTTCTGACATAAGCTCGCAAAAGCATCATTCAAATGTTTTCCTTCGAAATCGAACTTTGGAGCACGGTTTCTTTGTTTAATTTACCTCTAGGGTATAATGAATTCAAGCACTGCCAATGCCAATGCCAATCCCAATCCCAACTGGAAAAAGTGAAGCTTCATGTTTGTTAGCCACTAGTCCCAAAAGGCATGTCAAATACTGAAAATCATTTCAAGTTCAATATTGGCCAATACCATGGTATTCCCTGTTAAAATGACACTAAAAATAGCCTTATGTAGGAATGCTTGGTAAAAAAGGATCCACAAACCCAACTCCAATTAGTTTAGACTAGGTTTGACGGTTATGGATGGTTCTTAAGGATCATGATGCCAATGCTGCCATTCAAATTTATGGCATGTAAGCCTTCACTCTTGGATCAGATGCATATTCTGTTTAGAGAGAGACATGTATGCACATATGCATATGTTAATACATATGTATGTATAAACTTGTGTCTATTATGTATGTATCGACTAACTTATTCAATTACTTCAATGATTTTTAACATTTTTGCAAATTCTCTGCACACACACACGTGTACGCACGCACAAGGTTCACTGAATCAGTTCCAGAGAGCATACCGGGACCAACCACTAGCATTGGTGCATATCATGCTAAGGAGAGGGAGAGTTTTTTCGTTCTTTGTTTTTTTGTGGGGGGGGGGGGGGGGGGGGGGAGAGAGAGAGAGAGAGAGAGAGAGAGAGAGATGGGTATCTATTATTGACATCATTTTTGGCAGTGGTAAAAAACTGAAAACCCTAGTTGTGATGCTCTCAACCACAAAAAGGATCATGAGCAAGAGGTGAACACGATTGAGCGATAACTTGGGACAGGAATTGAAAGATAATTGGGCTAGGTCAGAACCAGCTATTCACATTGGTTCAACCCAATTCACACTGAATCTCAAACTGATCTTCACACCAATCTGGTTCAATATGCCCCAAATTGGACAACTCTAGTCAGTTTGGCAAACATTGCACACATGTATACATACACACGCATGAAAATACAGGTGGATTAGGCTAAGGGTCTCCAAATCATATTTTCTTTTAATGCATAAGCAGTTTAAAGGTAATAGATCACATTCAATTATTTGGATCATCCCTATTGAATCCCTATCATATAATCCAGATTAACCAGATCTAACTTGAAAAATGGTCCACCTCAAATACATATGTATGGATTATGTATACAAAAATGTGTGTATGTATGTATTACTTATTCAATTACCTAAATCATTTTTAATATTTATGCAAATTCTCTTTAATTTTCTTTTGAATCACAAATCTACGCACCTCTCCACATTATTCTTAAATGAAAACTTGTGAGCAAAGATTTTACAGGTCCAGGTCCATGCTTGCCATATCGGTATTGGTGTGGTATGCTCCTTGTACTAGTATGATATTGACACGTGTAACACACTACTTTTTATCATGTCAATGCATGGAGGTGTACCTTGTATTGGCATGACACCATGTCATACTAGTTTATCCTTGTACTGTAGCTATATGGATACCAATACTGATAGTTTAAACCTTACTAATTATGGGTCAAATGGCAATTAGACTCTAATAATGAGCATTTGCCACTTTTCCCATAAAGCCCACCTGCAAAAATAATCATACAATGTTTTACTTGCACTTTATAGACATACTTTGTTAGACATAGCTTTGGGCCCCCATCAATCTAACACAATCAACAAATTGTCCAACCGTCCCCACCTAAACCTAAAAGAAACTCGGAGGCCCTTGACTTAAATAAACTAAAAGCAATTCACAATATACCCAATTGGTGGTCCTAGTAGCAATGTGGTCAATTTGCACACGATATCACAATCTAACAAAACAGGTAGTCACCATAAATCAAAACCTAAGGATAAGATAGTTGAATGCAACTGCAATATTCATTACGTTGCACATCACATGATTCTAGGTCATACGCATATATGTGGTCAGATGCTACATTTATCAATTTGGGTTTAGGGTATCAAGCAGATTGTTTATAAGGTGGCATGGACTTGGACCTATGTTCCAACTTAACCAAACCAAGTACAAGGTGATTATTTTTTCGCTCATAATCAAATTAAATTCCATTTCCCAACCTAAAACAAGTTTCAGGCTAGGTTTTGGAATTGATCGCATGAACAGGGTTTTCCCCTTGTCTTGGGCTGGAGTTGTTTGTCCAATGACATAACTGACCATGTAAATGGCAGTTAAAATGTCAATAGAAGAATAAGAAAAGGAAACTGAAAGAAATGGCATGCTTCTGGCAAGAACCCATTGTCACTGAGAAGGAATATGGGATTATATATCATGGAGTTAATTACATAGAAACCAAGGCTTCATGAACACAAAAGACATTGGATTATACAATCTAAGATGATATTTATTAGTCAAAAAAATTACCAATTATTAATTTCCTCATATCAAGCTCTGTCATCTTGTTCTTCTATATTATTCTCAGGTCCAAAGAAATTTTTAAGGGTAGCTCCCAGTTGCTTAAGCATAAACTATGACAATAAGGTAGGTTTCCCTGCTTACAAACCAGGCATCTATTTTTCATGGCAAGACTACCACTCTTTCTTAATATTGATCTGGCAGGAATTTTGGGCCAATGCTCTGAGGATCGTGTCAAGCAAAAATCAATTGTTAAAATTTGCTTAATCCTTTCCTTTCCCAACTCAAAAGCAGTTCTTTAAAGCCAGCCTCGTTTTACTGAGTAAAAGCTTGGATGATGATGATGATTGTGACTAATAGATTCCTGTGGCATCAAAAGATTTCACTTAAAAAGCTTAGAAGAGTTCTGCTCTCGAAAACTGAGCAGGTTACTTTCTTTCACTTGGATGAATCAGCCCGTTCTAAAACCTAAACTTCATCCACTTGCATGGAGTTCATAACTGGCTATTCTCATGGTAAAGATAACAAATCATTTCCTAAGGAAAATTTATAGTAATCATTATCACATACACTGAGTTTTATGGTAATCATTATCACATACACTGAATTCTTTAAAATAATGGAAAGTTTAAACAATATTAGATATATTTATCTTGATATACTGATAATACCCCAAATTAGTAAATAACAAAAGGGCATGTACTTCTTGAAACTTTCAGTGGGTTCTGCATATGGATTACAACTTTAAATCTCATTTTTTTAAATTTTGCTGAAATCTTTCAAATTTCTAATGAGCTAGAAATGTCTCTTATGATGGTAACAAGCTAGAAATGTCTCCTACGATAAAGAAACATAACAAATGACAAGCATTTATTAATGAAGGCAAAGACCATGATAAATTAACTGGCTGCCAGGTAGGGCATTCAAGTTTGCTTTTCTACTTCATAGGAGGTAAACCTTACCCTTTCATACATGCATATGCATTCAAACACGCCTTAAAATTAGTGTTAGGGATCCTTTGGATATGCCAAATTGGACCTTTGAT
Source organism: Calamus simplicifolius (assembly GCA_900491605.1). Taxonomy (NCBI): domain Eukaryota; kingdom Viridiplantae; phylum Streptophyta; class Magnoliopsida; order Arecales; family Arecaceae; genus Calamus; species Calamus simplicifolius. Next base: position 257,473 of record UESW01004959.1, on the reverse strand, counting down.
GAAATATTAATTAGTTACATTTAAAAAAATGTTACATAACATCTACAAACTTGAGTGATTTTGTAAACTGAATTCCTTGTTATTTCACAGCAAAACCTAAACTCTCATGCCTCATAATGTGTAATCCCCCACGAGTTAAACGAACGGAAAAGAGGGAGAAGAAGAGAGGCATGGCACGATAGCGACCGTACCCACGTGCAACATGCGGGCGACGCACCGGCGTGCCGCCCTTTCCTTCTCCATCCCCCCTTCTCCTCCAGGATAAAAGGGGAGGGAGAGAGGAATCTCCTCCCTCCATCCGTCGCTATCAATCCGCACCGGTAAGCTCCCCCCCCCCTCCCCCCCAATTCCGTTGCCTCATCGAGAGAGAAATAGAGAGGCAGAGAGGGAGATCGAGAGGAGTAGCGTTCGGCTGCTCCTCCCGTTATTGAGCTTGGCCGTGGAGTGCCCGGCCGCTCGAGGCGTTCGATGGGGTCCGGCCGGCCTCTCCCAGCCAGCCTTGCCGTTGCCCAAGGAGGAAGAAGAAGAGTAGGGGAGAAGGAAAAGAAAGAAAGAAAGAGAGAGAGGAAAGAAGGAAAGGAAGGAGGGAAGGCGGTCGCCCGGCGGCCGGCACAAGGTCGGTCGCCGGCGGCTGATCGGGGTGGCCCTAGGCCGGCCACTCTTCCCTTGGTTCAAGTGAACCAGGGGAAGATGAAAGAAAGAAAACAGAGAGAGAGAGAGAGAGAGAGGGAAGAAAGGGGGGGCTGGGCCCGGGTTCGGCCTAGCCCAGTTAACCCTTTTGGGCTGATTTTTTGGGCCCCCAAATTGGATCAGGCCTAATAAAAGGAGGACACGGCTTGGATCAGTGTTGATCCTAGTTTCTTGAGGTATTTTTATTTTTTCATTTGGGCTGTATTATATTCAAGCCCCAAGTTGGCCCCAGGATTAAACTGGGTAAAGTTTAAAGTCATTTTGATATGCTATTGGGGACTAAAAATTAGAAAATTGATGCTGTAGGTACCCAGTGCTTAAATAGCCGAATTACATTTTTGATTAGTGCCAGGAGGTAAGTAAGTCATTTATCAGTAAGCCATTTATCATAATATGAATTATTAAAATATAAAAATTATGTATTTAAATGCTATACTATACAAAATGCATTATTTGAAAAATAAAAAAATGGATTGGTACTCTTATTTGCAATGAGCTTTACTATAATCGTTTATTATTTATTATATTTTGCAAATAATTGGGTATCTATGTGGACAACTGATCAATTGGCATGACTTTGAAATTGCTAAAGGTTTTATAAATATACATATGTATTTGACATGTTTTGTAATGAAAAGTATATGGATTGCATTTTTGCAACGATACATGCTATTTGGCAAATGTGACATGAAAATTATATTTTGTATATATGATGATATGTCCCACTATGGTCCGCTATGATATGATGTGATATGTTGCATGACTCACTTGGCACTAGAACCCAACTCCATAGGGGGTATATGGAAAACACACCAGGAGGTGTGCTGTGATAGGATATGGCAATATTATGCCACATGGCACCGGACCCATCTCCATAAGGAAAATATGTGGACACACACTCTTGGGGTGTGTTGTAGCGGATATGGCAGGATGTGAGTGCATGACACTGGATTCCAGGACCCTGACTCCTAGGGATATTTATGAAGGTTACATCCGAGGGGGATGTTACACCTGAGGGGTATTCTGTTACATGCTATTTACAGTGGCACAGTGGTTTATTCTGAAATTGTATATTCTTGATATGCTATATAGCAATTGCTTTCAAAATTATTTTGAGCATATGATGCATGTTTTGATAATGTGATAAAATGTATTTGAAATATGGAAGCTTGGCAGATGTTTATTATGAAAAATTTAGTTGATAAAAGCATGAAATGATTATATTATTATAGTTGGCTTACTTATTGAGTGTGAGCTCATTTAAATCTCACAATATTTTTCAGAGCACAGAACTGAAGATGGGGATATGGGTAGTTGGAGCAGCTATCAGAGTAACTTAGATCCAGTACTTTGTTGTAACCCCATTGAGTTATGTATTTTGGCATGTAACCTAAAACATATGACTATGGTTTGTATTAAGAACCATTTAAATTGGACGATATATATTATTACCCCTCTTGTATTTAATGTTATATTTCAGGACGCCTTGCATGCCCGGGCATGCGGCGGGTTGCCACCCCTAGATCCAATATAGGGTCTGGGGCGTGACAGCTTATGTGGTATCAGAGCCTAGGTTTGACCTTAGGGACAAACACATGATGACACTAGGCAGAACATTAGGATACACTGGGAGGGTGATAACTTTATTAGAATTCAAGTAATATGTTTTAAAAGCCTGAAATTTGTGGTTTAAAGATATTGACTAGAACCTAACCCTGGCAGAGTTAAGGATGCCATGTCGCACTAGGAGTCTGCGGCCTATTGGGAACTCCCAGGCTGGTGACTCGGGCCAGCAGGGAGGCCAGCAAGCTTCTGAGGCTCTGGTTCCGTTAATTGGCTGACAATGATCAACCACAATTTCAGCCCAGATACTTCAGACTCTGGCGGGAATGTCGCAGGCTATGCAAGCCATGCAGCAACAGATTCAGCAAATCCAGCCTGCTCCGTTCCGCAGACTCAGCCTCCTACCCTGCCGCTCCGCAGCCTGCTCAGTCGCTCCATCTCAGCCCTGGCAAGGAGGGGGCCGAGCTTTGCTGAGTTCAAGAGCTTGGCCCTGCTCCCTTTTGTGGATCCACTAACCCTGCCGATGCTGAAAAATGGATGAGGAGATGGAAAAAGCCTTTGCAGCTCATGGTAGCCAAGAGGAGTGAATCAGATTCGCTACCTACCTCCTTCAGGGGAGGCATATGATTGGTGGCTACTTGTGGAGCAGCGAATGGACGGATGGGCTATTTCCTGGGAGAGTTTAAGGTCTTTTATGACAAATACTTCCCAATAGTGTGCAGAGCAGATGCAGTCGGAGTTTGTCAAACTGGAGCAAGGAAATCTCTCTGTGGCGTAGTATGAAGCCGAGTTCACCGGTTGGCCCGGTTTGCTCCAGACATAGTGACCACTGAGAGAGCCAAGATCATCAAATTCACCAAGGGACTGAGGCCCAGACTGATGCAAGCAGTCAATGCTTTTGAACTCTCCACATTCAGTGCTGTGGTGAACAAGGCCCTGGTGATTGAGAGAGATATGGGAGTGGTCCAGAAGCAGTGGGAGCAAGCAGCAGCAGAGGAAGAAGAAGGGGTCTTCTTCTGGCCAGTCTTCAGGGCAGGCCAAGAAGAAAGGTCCTTATCAGGCCCCCTCAGGACCGAAAGGTAAGGAAACCCGTTGCCCTCATGTGGGAACTCCCACCCGGGCAGGTGGTGCCGTGGGACAATTGGTGCCTGCTTCATATGTGGGCAGGTGGGTCACAAGATGGCCACTTGTCCCCTTCGGAGGGATCAGCAGCCTCCTTCGGATCAGGGTAGAAGCCCAGCAGCAGCCTAGGACCCAGGGAAGGGTCTTTACTCTCACACAGCAGGATGTTGCCGCTTCTAACTCCGTAGTGACATGTATTCCTATTACTTAAATACTCCTTTAAGATTATTTCATTCATATGCAATGCGATACATTGATCATGAATGATAAAAGCAATGTTAAACCTCATGATATCTAAGACAAACTAAACTTTGTGACCAAGTATATTTAAAGTAGGCAACACTTATGCTCAAATCTTAGTAGATCCGGGTGCCACGCATTCATTTGTATCTAGCACTTATCTCGCCAAGGATGAATCTTTGACACCCGTTCCCTAGAGCAAGAGTTGCACATTGCTTTCCCAAATGGTGATGTTATGAGGGTAGACTCAGTATGCAGATATTGCCTGATTAACATGGGGATAGGAGGTTGAAGGCTGATCTAATCGTCCTCCCACTGAAATTCTTTGATGTTATCCTTGGGATGGACTGGTTGGCCTCCTATCATGCTTCAATAGACTGTTTCAGGAAAATGTGATCTTCAAAATTCCTAATCAACCTGAATTCAGTTTTACTGGAAGTCAGGAGCATCTGGCCTCAGTGTTCGTGTCAGCACTGTAGGCCGTAAAGTATTTGAAGAAAGGTGCCAAGGATTTCTTGCTGTGGTCAAAGACCTTCAGCAGGAAGAGGTCAAGTTGGAGGATATTCCAGTGGCTCGGAATTTCCTGATGTATTCCTAGACGATTTGACCGAATTGCCCCCAGATCGAAAAGTTGAGTTCACTATTGATTTGGCCCCTGGCACTGGACCTATATCCAAGGCCCCATACCGTATGGCCCCAGCTGAGCTAAAAGAGTTGAAGAGCCAATTGCAGGAGCTCCTGGACCGGGGATTTATCAGACCTAGTGTTTCTCCTTGGGGTGCTCCAGTATTTTTGTCAAAAAGAAAGATGGAAGTCTTCGGCTCTGCATTGATTACCGAGAAATCAATAAAGTAACAGTGCGGAACAAGTATCCATTGCCAAGGATTGATGATCTATTTGATCAACTCCAAGGAGCTCAGGTATTCTCGAAGATTGATCTTCGGTCAGGATACCATCAACTCAAGGTCAAGGCTTGGGATGTGCTTAAGACAGCATTCAGAACTAGGTATGGCCACTATGAGTTCTTGGTGATGCCGTTTGGGTTGACTAATGCCCCGGCAGCATTCATGGACTTGATGAACAGAATCTTTAAGCCATACTTGGACCAGTTTGTGATGACATATTCTAAAAGCCAGGAGGAGCATGTGGACCACCTGAAGATTGTTCTGCAAACTCTTCGGGAGAAGAAGCTTTATGCCAAGTTGCAGAAGTGTGACTTCTGGTTGAGCCAAGTATCATTCTTGGGTCATATAATATCTAAAGATGGCATATCTGTGGACCCAAAGAAGATTGAGGCAGTTGTAAACTGGAGTCGGCCTTCCAATGTATCCGAAGTAAGAAGCTTCGTGGGGTTGGCTGGATATTATCGCAGATTCGTGGAGGGCTTCTCTCGCATTGCTCTACCCCTGACTCGCTTGACCCAAAAGCAAGCGAAGTTTGACTGGACTGAGGAGTGTGAGAGAAGTTTTCAGGAGCTGAAGCAACGCCTAGTATCAGCCCCCGTCCTTACCCTTCCGTTAGGATCTGAGGATTCACCCTATACACGGATGCTTCTCGAAGGGATTGGGATGTGTTCTGATGCAAAATGAGAAGGTGATAGCTTATGCCTCCAGACAGCTAAAGACATGAGCAAAATTACCCTACCCATGACCTGGAGTTGGCCATCGTAATTTTTGCCTTGAAGATTTGGCGGCATTATCTATATGGAGAGGCATGTGATGTGTATACAGACCACAAAAGTCTGAAATACATCTTCACTCAGAAGGAGTTAAACTTGAGGCAGAGGAGGTGGATGGAGCTACTAAAAATTATGACCTGAACCTGCACTATCACCCAGGGAAGGCCAATGTGGTAGCTGATGCCTTGAGCAGGAAGTCCTCCTCGGAGTTAGCTTTTATGATCACTTCTCAGCTCACATCCAGAGGGAGCTTGAGAAGTTGGAGGTTGGATTGCGAGTACAGTAGTCCGATGGGCAGGTAGCAGCACTTGTACTCCAGCCCACCCTAATTTATCGGATCAAGTCCTCCCAGAAAGAAGACTTGGACCTGCAAAGGATTAAAGAAGCTGTGAAGTCAGGGTTCAAAATGAATTTGCTATAATGGAGGATGGATCCCTGAGATTTGATGATAGGCTCTGTGTGCCAAATGTGGAGGAACTAAGAACAGAAATTCTAAGGGAGGCTCACTACTCTTCCTAGACAGTGCACCCAGGAGGCACCAAGATGTACAGAAACCTAAGAGAACTTTTGGTGGAAGGGAATGAAAAGAAAGATTGCTTAGTATGTGGCCAAATGTTTAGTATGTCAGCAAGTGAAGGCTGAGCATCAAAGGCCTGCGGGACCCCTTCAGTCTTGATGATTCCACAATGGAAATGGGAGAAATCACTATGGAATTTGTGACTGGACTGCCTAAGACCCCCAGGAGAATGATGCAATATGGGTCATTGTAGACAGATTGACAAAGTCAGCCCATTTCTTGCCATTCAGGGTTGGGATCTCCAGTGAGAGATTGGCCAACATGTATATTAAGCAAATTGTGAGGCTTCATGGCATTCTCGTATCTATTGTATCAGATCGGATACTAGGTTTGTGTCCCAATTCTGGAAGAGTCTTCATAGAGCTCTGAGACCAAACTGAACTTCAGCACAGCCTTTCATCCCCAGACAGATGGGCAGTCTGAGAGGACCATACAGATCCTGGAGGACATTGCGAGCCTGTGTAATGGACTTGGGGGTGCTTGGGACAACCACTTATCTTTAGTAGAATTTGCTTATAATAATAGTTACCAAGCCAGTATCCAGATGGCTCCATTTGAGACTCTGTATGATAGAAAATGCAGATCCCCCTTATGTTGGGATGATGTGGGGAGAGAAAATTGTTGGGCCCTGAACTGATTCGGCAGACAGTAGAAAAGGTGCAGTTGATCAAGGAACGACTCCGCACAGCTCAGAGCCGACAGAAGAGCTATGCTGATGTGAGAAGAAGGAGCTAGAATTTCAGACTGAGGACCATGTCTTCTGAAGATATCACCAATCAAAAATGATGAGATTTGGGATTAGAGGTAAGCTGAGTCCACGATACATTGGGCCATTTGAGATTCTAAGCAAAGTAGGGAGGTGGCTTATAGCCTGGCATTACCTTCGGCACTCTCTGGGGTACACAATGTATTTTATGTATCCATATTGAGAAAGTACATTTCTGACCCCAGCCATGTGATACAGTTTGAGCCCATGCAGTTAAGAATGATCTGACATATGAAGAGCATTGTGCGTATGTGGACTACAAGGATCAAGTTCTAAGACGGCGTAGCATTCCCTATGTCAAGGTTCAATGGAATAACATTCTGAGAGAGAAGCTACTTGGGAGCTTGAGGAGAAATAAAAAAGAAATATCTTCATCTATTTGTATCTTAGTATATGTAAATGAAAAGATGATTAATCTTATGATCAAACTTTGAATTCTAAATGTTATTAAATGTGCATCAATTTCGAGACCAAAATTTTTATGAGGGAAGGATGTAATCCCCCACAAGATAAACGAATGAAAAAGAGAGAAGAAGAGAGGCACGACACGATAGCGACCGTACCCACGTGCAACATGAGGGCGATGCACTGGTGTGCCGCCCCTTCCTTCTCCACCCCCCTCTTCTCCTCCACGATAAAAGGGGAGGGAGAGAAGAGTCTCCTTCCTCCATCCGTCGCTATCAATCCTCACCGGTAAGCCGCCCCTCCCCCCCCCCCCCCCCCAACCTTCCGTTGCCACATCGAGAGAGAAATAGAGGCAAAGAGGGAGATCGAGAGGAGCAGCATTCGGCTGCTCCTCCCATTATTGAGCTCGGCCATGGAGTGCCCGGCCGCTCGAGGCGGCCGGAGAGGGAGAAGTGGAGTGTCCAGCCGCTCGAGGCGACCGGAGTGGAGCGGGGGAGGGCCGCTGGGCGGCCCTCCCTTCGCTGCGTAACCAAGCCGGTCCACGGCTTGGTTCGGGCCCGGCGGTGTGCCCGCTGGCTCGCCGGGCCCGAGCCACGAGCGGCGACCACACCGGCGCCAGAGAGGCGTCTGGTGGGGTCCGACCGGCCTCCCCCGGCCAACCTTGCCGTTGCCCAAGGAGGAAGAAGAGTAGGGGAGAAGGAAAGAAAGAAAGAGAGGAAAGAAGAAAAGGAAGGAGGGAGGCGGTCGCCGGCGGCGGTTGGCACTAGGTCGGTCACCTGCGGCTGATCTGGGGGTGGCCCCAGGCCGGCCACTCTTCCCCTAGTTCGGGTGAACCAGGGGAAGATGAAAGAAAGAAAACAGAAAGAGGGAAGAAAGGGGGGCTGGGCCCGGGTTCGGCCGAGCCCAGTTAGCCCTTTTGGGCTGATTTTTCGGGCCCTAAATTGGGCCATGCCTAATAAAAGGAGGATACGACTTGGATCAGTGTTGATCCTAGTTTCTTGGGATATTTTTTATTTTTTTATTTAAGCTTATATATTGGAAGATATTCAAGCCTCAAGTTGGCCTTAGGATTAAACTGGGTAAAGTTTAGAAGTCATTTTCATATGCTTATTCTGGAGACTAAAAATTGAGAAATTGATGCGTAGGTACCCAGGTGCCTAAATAGTCGAATTACATTTTTGGATTTGCGCCAGAAGGTAAGTAAGTCATTTATCATGATTTTATGAGTAAGTAAGCCATTTATCATAATTTTCATAAATTATTAAAATATAAAAATTATGTATTTAAATGCTATACTGATACAAATGCATTATTTGAAAAATAAGAAAATGGATTTGGTACTCTTATTTGCAAGTGAGCATTTACTATGATCATTTTATTATTTATTATATTTTATAAATAATTTGATACCTATGCGGACAACTGATCAATTGGCATAGTATTTGAAATTGCCGAAGGTTTTATAAATATACATGTGTATTTGACATGTTTAAATCACTGTAATTGTGAAAAGTATATGGATTACATTTTTACAACGATACATGCTATTTGACAAATGTGACATGAAAATTATACTTTGTGTATATGATAATGTCCTACCATGGTCTGCTATGATATGATGTGATATGTTGCATGACTCACTTAACACCGGGACCCAACTCCATAGGTATATAGAGAACACATACTCATGATGTGTGCTGTGACAGGATATGGCAATATTATGTCACATGGCACCGAAACCCACCTCCATAGGGGAAATATGTGAAGGACATACACTCTTAAGGTGTGCTGTAGCAGGATATGATGATGTGAGTTCATGACGCTGGTTCCAGAACCTTGACTCCTAGGGGATATTTATGGAGGTTACACCCGAGGAGAGTGTTACACCCGAGGGGATGTTCTGTTTATGAGGACATAGTGTGTGGCCGTGGACATTGGTATAAAATAGATTTTTACATGCTATTTACAGTGACACAATGGTTTTGTTATGAAATTGTATATTTTTGAAATGCTATATAGCATTCGCTTCCAAAATTATTTTGAGCATATGAATGCATATTTTGATAACATGGTAAAATGTATTTGAAATATGGAAGTTTGACAGATGTTTATTATGAAAAATTTGAGTTGATAAAAGCGTGAAATGATTATATTATAGTTGGCTTACTTATTGAGTGTGAGCTCATTTAAATCTCACAGTATTTTTCAGAGCCACAGAACTGAAGATGGAGATATGGGGTAGTTAGAGCAGCTATCAGAGTAACTTAGATCCAACACTTTGTTGTAACCCTATTGATTTATGTATTTTGGCATATAGCCTAAAACATATGATTATGGTTTGTATTAAGAATGCTTTGAATTTAGATGATATATAGTTATTATCCCTCCTTGTATTAAGTATTATATTTTAGGACGCCTTGTATGCCAGGCATTAGGCGGGTTGCCACCCCTAAATTTAATATTGGGTATGGAGCGTGACATAATGTTTCTCCATCCTTCTTCTTTCATCATTATTATCTCAACTATCCAATTGGACTTAATCACTAACCACTAGAACTCCTAAATACCTTGTATGTTTAAATTTTAAAAGTTTCTCTACAAAACTTTCCCAAGGTTTCCATAGAAAGAATAACAATATTCAGGTAACACATTTCAAATAAAATTCAATTATATTTTTTTCCTTTTTTTTACCAACAGCAGCATGTTAAACTATAGTTTCAAAGAAGAGAAAATAACTTAGACTATTACTTATTATGAATTGTAACTTGACTCTTTTATTTTTGGCTTACAATACTTAATACACAAAAATATGCATGTACAAAAGTATATTTATTATGTAGAGTTACATGTACGTGGATGTGTGAGTACATATCTATAGGCGTATAACCCTTTTAGAAAAATAAAATTATTGATACTGTCACTAATTCTGAAACCTGTCTGCATATAAGAAGGACCATCAATGATATTAAAAATTCTACCGATTCTTTTGCATGGGATAAGACTGCTAACGCTTAGGCTAAAGGGATGCATAGAGAAACTTGATTTAATCAGTTTGAGAATTCTGATAGTTTATGTTCCTAAATTATTCTCTTCGTATCTTTAAGTATCACATTTCAAATAAAATCCATATATATATATATATATATATATATCAATATATATATAATTAGTAGGCATTAATTATATCTGTTCATTCCTATCACACCATACGGAATTCTTATCATGATTCATGAACTAATGCCTACTAATTATATATATATTGATAATATATATATATATATTGATAACGAGATATATTGATAACAAGTATTTTATTAAAAGATTAAGTTATTACCGAACAAAGAAAAATTATCGTTATAAGGATGAGATCAATTTGGAAGCACTTTTTTTTCTTATTCTAGCGGACAAAATTCCATTGGTCTAATTTGGGACTCTCCGATGTATCTTTATTCGATCTACCCTCCAATTCAAAGAGGGCGATAATGGCGAACCAGTCCTTACATTTATTTGTGGCTATAAAGGAGCCATATGAAGCTAAAGTTTCATGTATGGTTTTGGAATAGCGATGGAAACAGTGATGTTATTATCGACTATGATTATCTAATAGTTCAAGTACAGTTGATATAGTTGAAGCACAGTCAAAATATGGTTTTTGGGGGTGAAATCTGTGGCGTCAACCTATAGGGCTTATTGTTTCTCTAATTTCTTCTCTAGCCGAATGTGAGAGATTGCCATTTGATTTACCGGAAGCAGAGGAGGAATTAGTAGGAGGTTATCAAACTGAATATTCAGGTATCAAATTTGGTTTATTTTATATTGCTTCTTACCTAAATCTATTACTTTCTTCATTATTTGTAACAATTCTTTACTTTGTTGGGTGAAATTTATCTATTCCGTACATATCTACTGCTGAACTTTTCGGAATAAATAAAATGGCCAGTCTCTTTGGAATGACAATTGATATCTTTATTACATTAGCTAAAGCTTATTTGTTTGACTTTGCATATATATATATATATATATATATATATATATATAATCAGTTAGGCTAAAGGGATGCATAGAGAAACTTGATTCAATCAGTTTGAGAATTCTGATAGTTTATGTTCCTAAAGTATTCTCTTCGTATTTTTAAGTATCACATTTCAAATAAAATCCATATATATATATATATATATATATTACCAACAGCAGCATTTTAAACTATAGTTTCAAAAAAGAGAAAATAACTTAGACTATTACTTTTATCAATTGTATCTTGACTTTTCTATTTTTGGCTTAGAATACTTAATACGCAAAAGTATGCATGTACAAAAGTATATTTATTATGTAGAGTTACATGCACGTGGATGTGTGAGTACATATTTATGGACCTATAACCCTTTTAGGCAAATGGAATTATTGGTAGTGTCACTAATTCTGGAACCTGTCTGCATATAAATAGGACCATCAATGATATTGAAAACCTCTACCAATTCTTTTGCATGGGATAAGACTGCCAACAATTAAGCTAAAGGGATGCATAGAGAAACTTGATTCAATCAGTTTGAGAGTTCTAATAAGTTTATGTTCCTAAATTATTCTCTTCGTATTCTTCAATCTAGGCAAAGTTGCAGTAAATTCCATTAAGAAAGAATCACTACATGCTGAACCATCAAATTATCTTTGTATCCTGAATCGAATGGTTCGGAGCAAACTGAACCGAATCAGCCTGGAACCAAGATGATTCAACCTCTCGGTTTAGTATGGGGGGAGGAGGAGTGAACTGATCGAACTGACCCCATACTGGCATACTGAACCACCTTAAACTAAACTGAACCATCTGATTCGGCCCGATTTAAGGTGGTTCATAGGTTGAAGCCCCCTTGTCCATCAAACCAATATGCAACCAGTTTCATACGATACAGTTTGTATTGAACCATACCAGTCCAATACCAAAACAGTATCAGTTTTCAGTATTGCAAACCTTGGAAAGAACACAAAAATGAAAAATTACTCCATACCCAAGTTCTGATATGACATCTTGACAAGTCCGAGCATCTGTATTTAGAGACCGATGAAATGTAGTCTGCCTTTCAGTTGGAGCCGGAGCAGCATCACCAAGAGTAGCAGTTTGAACAGCTATATCTGTATCACTATCATAATTGTCCTTTCCACTACTTCCATGGGAAGAAAACCATCTGAATAATCTTTGGCGCACTTCCGAAGGAGAGAGAATAAGATGTGCTGCCTTGTGAAAAATGTCAAAAACTGACTCAATGAATATCTCAACCACTAGCTGGAGATCCTGGATTTTAATAAATCAGATATAAGAAACCAAATTTTCATAATGAAAAATTTTCCTAAGAAACTAAGAGTCAAACAATAAATTAAAAACTGAAAACAAAAGAATCAGCAAGACACAGAAAGAACCTCCACGGTACCTCAACAACCCCACGTCTCCGGTCAGTGGCACGCTGAACAACCTGGTCCTTAACTTGAACTGACTTCTTAAGAAGATGACCTGATGACTGGTGGCCTTTAGGGTTATGATTAGGGGATTTTCCACCTCTTCTGAAAACAGCTAATTCAAATAGGATAAGTGGCACCTTAAGTAGAAATGTTGCAGGCCACAAAACCCAGGAAAACAAGCACTTAATTATGCGTAGTAAACGCCGATCATATCTTGTGAGACTGCTTGTATGGGATAAGCGTGAAGCTTGAGACATAGGAGATGCCGGAAACATGGACTCTTCATTATCCTCCTCCCCGGATATAGAATCTACAGTTGAGGAAGTTTCAGCATCCACAGAAAGTTCATGGATGAATTCGTTGAAAGAAGAAACCCCACTGTCATGACAGAACCATCATTGTGCTAGAAATTTTTAGAGATGGACCAGAATACACTATGCATAAGAAAAATATATGATAGCTTCCTTGACAAGCAGCAGAATTTCTGAACCAGAATTGTCTATCAAAATGTCATTCAATTGATAGTAGGCAGAACAAGTATCCATTACCAGGTGAAAAGGAAATGCAAGAAATGAAATGAAAAAATCTAATATCGGTACAAGCCCAGGAAAATGACTGTTAACACAAACTCCAGGTCAGTGAGTGATTGATATGCGCCTAAACATTGAAGATACCTCTCATTATCAGCACAAGCAACATATCGGTTGGATTATGGCAAGTCCAAGCGTACTGACTCACTTGCACCTTACCTACCTGATTCAGTTGCACCTTACCTTGCTCGTCCATCATGTAACTGTCTAATGTCAGTGGTAGCAACACTAGTTGACAAGAATGCTACACATCAGCTACATAACATTTTTTCTGAGATTGATACTAAGTCATGGCAATGACCGTAACACAGGTTTGGATCACAAGCTTAACACATATGACTTCTCATTTTATAGGAAAGTAATTTCTAGCGCAGCAACTAGTCACCCAATAAGGACCTGAAATCAATATTATTAACTCAAAAAAAAAGAAAAAACAGCGAAGAGCTGAAATCAAGGTGCCTGACCTTCCCATTGACGTGAACTCTTAGCCTCTATTTGGATGGAGAAAAAACTAGGAAGGAAAGAAAACTAGGGAAAACACAAAGAGAAAATGAAATTTACCTGGAGAGAAAAGTAGAAGGAAAGAAAACTAGAGGAAAAAACAGAGGAAAAAAAGAGGTGGGCCCCATGTAAAAGTTCTCTCCGAAACCGAAGAGATTTCGGAAAGAAAACTCAAAAGTGCTCATTTTTTTCATTCCAATATTGATCCTTCCAAAAAAACAATGGATGCATTTTTTAATCATTTATAATAATGATATTATTGTCATTGCAAATTATCAACTTTTCTCTCCTCTCTATTTTCCTCCCACTCATCCAAACAGAAGGAGAGAATATTTTCTCTCCACTTTTCTCTTCCCTTTATTTTCTCTCCTCCGTTTTCTTTCCTTCCTAGTTTTCTTTTCATCCAAACAGAGCATTAGGGAAGATCGGCCCAACTTGCCAAACCAGAGGACATGGGAAAAATACTCTAAAACCCTAAAAGAATGGAACTCTCTTCATCCACCCTTCTAAACTCATGTCTTCAACAATACATTTCCATTCATTTCCACAGTTTCAATAGTATCCATCATCCACTGAACAAATTTGTAAATAGTCTACTAGGACATTTCAAATTTCACACTTGACACAATTGTCAGAGAGCACATCCATTAGAATAGAAGATCATGTTCAACAAAGAGCAAAATCTAACTTACTTTTCCATCCAACGAGGAAGTCGAGGTCCACGAAGAGTGGGTCTCAGCTCCCAGCCATGAAGACCTTCTAAAATTGTAGTATTCCCTGGCAGAATTGTCAATAAAAGTGCTGAACACCCATTTATTAGCCTTGCAATATTGTTCAAAGATTCATAAGTGAATGTCTTCACTGATCTGCAAAATAAAGAGGCCAGTTAATATTATCCTGCATTTTTTAAGTATTGCAGGACCAGAAAAGAGAATAAGGTCTGCAAATGTTAAACGAGAGGATTGTTACATTGTCAGTAGAACTAAATCAAATAATGTAATTTTCTCTATATATAGCGAAAACAGGGCAGAAGTATATATGCAAAATGTGGACAGGAACACATGATAACTATAATTTCTTTGTTTGTCTTTATTTAGAGAACTCATCAAATCAGCATATAAACTAATCTTGAAACTCTGGATGGAGATCCTTGTCAGAAGATACCATGATGAAGCCAGTGCCCATTATCTTGAATATGCCGGACAAAGGAGTGTCCACACCATCAACTACAGTATTGAATTAGATGAATCACCGTCAACATAGTAAATGACTGAAACCACACGACAAACTCAAACCTACACCGGAACATACAAATTCAGCCATAAACCATGCTGGAATTCAAGTCCAACTGGCCCAGTAAAGAAGAGGAACAGTGTTATTTTGTCATGTCATTTCATCTACCACAACCAAAAAACTTGATTATCCTTGCTTTTATCTGATTTCAATCATAATTATCCTTCCCTGTCCTTCATTTCCCCATATTTTTTCAAGATACATCATACTCAGAAATGGTAGTTCATCAAAGCCTAACCATTAAGCTGCCAAAAAGTTTGTAGGAAGATTTTACGACTTCAGAAATTTAGTATAAATATCATTTGTATTTTAGTGCAGACCATGTATTTTTCCATTTCATATAATTCTTCAATCTTGACTTCTAGATGTCTCATATCTCTTATTAAAGTCCCATACATTTTTCCTGCTGCATGAAGTGGCATACAGGTGAAAGTTCCAAAATGATTCTGGACACCCATTTGAAAGTCCTTATCAAGGCAATAAAATGGAAAATATTTATGCTCCCAAGCAAAGTTTGCAACATCAGCACACCGAGAACCGTACCAATACATTACTAGTTTAATACAATATAGATCTGTAAGGCATAACACGCACACACCTTGTACTGAGACAAGATGCTAATACTTATTTTAACAATAATTTCGAAGTCAAATGGTATTGGTTGGTATTCGATGGTCTCATTCGGTTGTGATTGGTTTGGTTCATAATGAATTAAGCCTTGGTACTGTACCGGTACTCTACCAGTACTGCAGACCTGGCTCCCAAGCTACTAAAAAAAGATATCCAATGTAAGATGAAAATGTTCTTTTAAAGCTTTACTCCCTTCAACTATGGTTCTTCTTCTAAAGTCAAGCATCAAGATAGCAAGATGGCAAGTTATTATCCCAAGCAGAGAATAAGCTTATACAAAATCAGATGGATCCATCTATCTTAATTTCCACATTTATCCTTGATGGTCCACGCCATGACCCTCGCCCCCCCCCCCCCCCCCCCCCCCCCAACAAACCAAAATAAATAAATAAATAAAAAAGCAAGCAGAGAAGGTCAGTAATTCATATTACAATTTAAGTCAAACACCTTTCATCTAATATAGAAGATAGCATAGTATGTCCACTTTCTTTATATTCTAAAATCCAAGTTTCAAACAACAGATGAGAATGAAAAAATGACAGTGATCATGTCAACGTATCAATGTTTATTTTAAATGCACCATGCAACTAAGGAACTTTCAGATAATGGTGGCAAACATTAGAAAAGCTGAAAAAGCATTATCAAACTCAAAGAGGAGCTGTACTGAAGAGGGACTTCTAATGGACGACAGCCTCTAGGTCAATCTGATTTAAGGGTCAAAACTGACAACAGTCCAAATGAACCAGCAAATTGCAAAGATGTGTATATTGATAACTGATATGGCTGATCCAATGCCGTCAGAACAAACGGTAATGACGACTGACGAGGCCCTCTCGGCCTCTGAGCCCCCCTCGGTATCGGACTTTATGAACAGTACCTCAACCTCCGAGACCCCTTCGGTCCCGGACTTCATGAACAGTATCTCAACCTCCGAGACCCCTCCGGTCCCAAACTTCATGAACAGTATCTCAACTCCCGAGACCCCACGGCCTCGGACTTCATGAACAGCGCTCGGCCTCGAGTTTTGCTCTCGGTCGAGCCTCAACCTCCAAGACCCCCTCCGGTCCCGACTTCATGAACAGTATCTCAACCTCCGAGACCCCTCGGTTCCGGACTTCATGAACAGTATCTCAACTCCGAGACCCCTTCGGTCCGGGCTTCATGAACAGTATCTCAACCTCCGAGACCCCCTCCGGTCCCAGACTTCATGAACAGTATCTCAACTCCTGAGACCCCCATAGCCTCGGACTTCATGAACAGCGCTCGGCCTCGAGTTTCGCTCTCAGCCTCAAGCCTCAACCTCCGAGACCCCCTCCGTCCCGGACTTCATGAACAGTATCTCAACCTCGAGACCCCCTCCAGTCCCAAACTTCATGAACAATATCTCAACCCCCGAGACCCCCACGGCCTCGGACTGCATGAACAACGCTCGGCCTCGAGTTTCGCTCTCGGCCTCGGACTGCTTGAACAGTGCCCGGTACGTGGTATAGCCTTGACCCTGCAACCTATAGCCTCGGGCCACCTGGCATGCCCACGTGGTCGTCGCCTATCCGTAGCAGCATGTGCCATGCCTCATAACGGCGTATGGTCCATCGTATGTACGTAACTGTGCATGACCATACCCCGTTACATCGTACGATACATCACCCGTCCACAACTGTGCGCGGTCACATCCAACAATGGCACGCACCAGGTACAGCTACAGCCGTCGGACACCTGTGAAGCCGTACTGATAGATAACGCAGGACACCTCCGACACGCACGGTGACAGTATGACCCGTCACTGTCAGCCTCATCCTTTTTATCCGTTATAGGATGAGGTACCTCGAAATCAGCTATCTTCTGGAACGGAAAGGTGGATCTTCAAACAGGTATAAAAGCGCACACTCACTGTAAGTAAGGATCCAAGAACTGAGATTTTCTAGCTTCTTCCCACTAGTTAAACTCTAACTTTCTAGCTTCCTTCCGCTAGTCAGTTCTCGTCTGTTTCCGAATGACTAATTTGAGCGTCAGAGGGTCCCCATCGGAGCATCCGGACTCCGAGACTTTTCTTGCAAGAGTCTGGCGAGGAGGACATCCGTTTCCTCGACGTTTGAAGAAAGTAACTCGGCGTCAACAATAACCACACATTAAACCAATATAATCTAAAACTTGCTAGGCAGCCTGTCCAAGCTTTGCCAGTGCAGTTTAAGAAACATGTTGATTTGTGACATATTAAGAATCAAAAATTTGTCAAATGATTCCGAGATATTTTAAAAATATATCTGAACTTTTTTTGTTAACTAGACTCAAAATCCTTTAAATAGATCTGCTATTCAGATTTCAGATCTTTAAGTTGCAGGTTTGTTGTACAGCTGGTTAAGCTGCCAATCTATGGACAACAAGCAAATCTTGTGATTTTGAAATATTTCTTTTTTCTCATATTGATGGATTTCACTTAATCTTATTTCTCTCTTTGCATATTTGATCTTGAGTAGTAACTACCATTCCTTCATCTTCTTTTACTCTTTAATATTGATTCGTACCCCTTTATCTCTAGTATGTCCATGATCTTCCCACTAAGTCATCAACATCTAGCCTAGCCTTTTAACTAATCATACAGCCTGCAATGGAGACTGCTACAACAGAAAACCACGTTGGTTATCATCAGTCTAGAATTCCAAGAAAATTATTACTCACTTAAAGGAACCACTTAAAAGTAGAGAGCCAACCTTCACAAAATGGATAACATTTTATAACAAATTCTGTCGAAAGCTAGGGTTGGCAACATTAGACTTAAGTTGAACCCAACACGGAATAAGTGGGTTTGGATTAACCTTAATTATATTTGTGCCATAATACG
Organism: Calamus simplicifolius; assembly: GCA_900491605.1. Taxonomy (NCBI): domain Eukaryota; kingdom Viridiplantae; phylum Streptophyta; class Magnoliopsida; order Arecales; family Arecaceae; genus Calamus; species Calamus simplicifolius. Next base: position 239,125 of record UESW01004959.1, on the reverse strand, counting down.
TCGACACGATTATATCACAACACAATCGTGTCATGTCATGTGTTGATCCATTAACTCAAAAATCACATGATTATGATTCTATTAATTAAAAGTTGATTATTTTTCTATTTTTTATGTAATTGGGTTTCTTATACACGATGAAACTTAAATTGTTTAGTTTAAATGAATGAATGTTTTAATGTTGTTAAGCATTATATTGAAAAATGTATATTTTTATTAAAAAAACAATATATTAGTATTAAGTGGGCCGTACCTGTTCGTGTTAAGTAAGATGTTAAGCGAACCATGTTTATTCATGTTAATTGAATTGTTAAATTTAAATGGATGACATATACAATGTTATGTTATCTATTTAATAATCAAGTCATGTTTGTATTAGATTTTTATATGGTTAATTAAAATGTTATATTCATATCTATCTATAGTATTATACCTTAGCTTCGACACAACATAAACATAACATGACAACATGAACCGCCACCCTTATTGAAAGCCATTCCTTTCATCATGAAAGCAAGATCTATAACATCAGATTTATTTATCCGGCTGTTAATAGCTGAATGCTGATGACTACCATTCAAACTCAAAAGTTTCCATGTATCATCTAAAATGTTTGCTAAAGGTTTGACCCACAATTAAAGCGGGAGGCAAGCACATATATAATTCTACAATATAATTTAGAACATCAAAAGTTAAACCAATCTTTTATCAGCTAATTGGATTATATCCACCTTCCTCAGATTCCTATTCGAACCTCTAATTCATCATATCAACCAATGGAAATAAAAAATTTAACATCCAAAACCAAGTCTATAAATGCAAACCCACTCTCAAATAATCAAAGTAGAAAAATTGCAGACCCCGGAAGAATAATCAGCTGCAACCAGACACAAAATCAAAATCCACAGAAGATACTCCCATGAAGGAAAATAAAATAAAATAAAATTAGAGGAATAAATCGAACGGATTAATATGGAGAGAGGTCAAGAAAGAAAACCGACTCCTTCGTGGCGGCGAGAACGTTGTCCACGAACCTCCTCAGCATAATTGTCGATTCTATAAAACTCCGGAGAGAAGGGAGATTACGAGGGAGAACAAAAAAACAAAAAAACGAGGGAAGGAGGAGAAAATATGACCTGAAATCTGAGAGAGGGAGAGAAAAAGGAAGAATATTTTGGACTCCGTGGAACGCCGTGCTTTTATCCAATGGGCGAAAAGAGGGGAAATTTCACGATACAAAAGTCCGCATACGAAGTTATAAGCGGTCCGAGTTCCATTTAGGCCACGTGGATGGCAAAGCTCAAAGACCGCATTTTATAGTTCTATGCGAACGCAAGTTGATAGGGGAAGGCGCCGAACGATGCTTTCCTTCGCAACCACGCACCGACCACCGCGCGGTGTAGGTCGGTTTGAGGACCCATGTAGACACCCGAGGGTGGACCCAACATTTAATTGTGATTCCATTCCCTTGATGGTGCTTCGTCGGGTGCAGGTATTTGGGTGCAGTATGGTAACATCTTTCGCAAAACGATGCGTGACGCGTGCGAATGTGGGCTATAACGGACGGCTTACGTTTATCTATTTCTTTATTTTATTGGACATTCTTCCGCAAAATAAAAAACGTTGGCTGGCCGCGGCACGTTTTTAATATTTTTGTAGGAGATAAAAATGAGTCAGACTCCATCGGGTGTAAATGGATGACCGGCTAAATATATAGTATTTAATATATAAAATATTAATATTTCGTAAATATTATTAATATGTACAAAAAAAAAATATGTTAGTTCACAAGCAAAGATGGTGACTGTGCCAGAGCGCGTGACACGACTGAAGGCATGATGGGAGATCCAGGCAATGTGACCGTGGCTGATTTGGTGGCGCAGTGCGCGGACTTAGAGGAGCGTTTGGCGGCAATGCAGATGTCACATTCCAACCTACTCCAAGCGCATGAAGAGCTGATAAGCGACCTCGAGCATAGCAGTTGCAACAGCAAAGGTCAGATGTGGCCATGGAGGAACGTCTGGAGACTCCATCGTGAGCATTGGAGGAGGAAGTGATGCGTCTGAGGCAGATCATCCCTACCTCACCGTCAATTGTGATTGGCGATGCACTCGGGTTGAAGTCAGGAATCCGTAATCCAAAGTGTTTTGAAGGAAGCCAAAATGCAAAAGAGGTAGAGAACTTCCTTTGGGATTTGAAGCCTACTTCCGAGTGGCGAAGGTCCCTGAGGGCGATCAGGTGGATCGAGCCTCAATGTTCTTGGAAGGAGATGCCAAGCTATGGTGGAGAACCAGGACCGCCGAGTATACCATCGCTGGGCGACCCAAGATCGAGACGTGGGGACTCTTCAAGAAGGAATTGAGGGAGCAATTCCTTCCCTGCAACACAAGTTGGGTTGCTAGGAAAAATCTGAGGAAGCTACGGCAATCTAGGAGTATCAGAGAGTATGTCAAGGATTTCTCCACTCTGCTACTCGATATTTCCAACATGACAGAGGAAGATAAGTTGTTCAACTTTCTTTCTGGGCTGCAAGGATGGGCCCAGGCCGAGCTTCGACGGAAGGGAGTGAAGGACATCCCTTTGGCCATTGCAGCTGCGGAGTCATTGGTGGATTTCCGCGGGATCAACTCGGGAGGCAATGCCAAGGAGAAAGGCAAGCGCCAGGAGGCCTTACCTCCAAAAACCCGAGGGGGTAAGAAGAAGTTTCAGCAAAAGAAAGCTGCCGATCAAAAGAAAACTGGTGATCGTAAGGCAGTTGTGCCACAAGGAGTGACACAGCAACCACAACGGCCAAGGTGGGGCTGCTATATCTGCAGCGGCCCACATTTAGCTCGAGAATGCCCGAAGCGCGAAGCTATCAATGCACTCATCGCTAAGGAGTTTGGCAATGGAGGGAGCCAAGGAGAAGCTGGTCCTTCCCAAATGACACCTCTTCAACTACTTAATACTATATCTATGGAGAAGGTCTCATCGAACATCAAAAGCTTGATGTATGTGCAAGTGCGGGTGAATAGTAAGGATGTGCGCGCAATGTTGGATACTGGAGCAACCAATAATTTCATTGCAAAGCCAGAAGCAGAGCGGTTGGGACTTCAGATTATGACCAGCAACAGCAAGTTGAAGGCTGTTAATTCAGGCATATCTCCGGTGCATGGTATGGCCGAAGCTAATGTGGAGCTTGGAACATGGTCGGGAAAATATTCTTTAATGGTTGTTGATCTAGATGATTTTAATTTCATCTTGGGGATGGACTTCTTCATTCTTGCAAAGGCCACTTTGATTCCTCATCTAAGAGGGATCATGATTGGAGACGAGGCGTCTCCATGTTTCGTGCAAGCTGTTCAAATTTCACAATCGGTGGAGAAGGGGAAGGCAGAGATGGCGTCGGCTAAGCAGATGAACAAAGGGCTGCGGCGTGGGCAACCCACTTACTTAGCGGCCATAGTTGAAGTTCAGCAAGAGGATGTAAGCATTGCTCCGAATCAGGTCCAGGAGTTGCTGCAAGAGTTTAAGGATGTTATGCCAGAGCAGTTACCAAAGGCTTTACCTCCTCGACGAGTCATAGACCATCGTATAGAACTTGAGCCAGGGGCTAGACCTCCTGCACAGGTTCCATATCGAATGGCCCCTGCTGAGCTTGCGGAGCTAAGGAAACAGCTTGACGAACTTCTGGATGCATGACTGATTCAGCCATCCAAAGCCCCATATGGTGCACCAGTCCTTTTCCAAAAGAAGACAGATGGAAGTTTGAGAATGTGTGTGGATTACCGAGCGCTAAACAAAGTGACTATCAAGAACAAGTATCCGATCCCAAATGCAGTGACTTGTTCGATAGGTTAGCCAGCGCTGCGGTCTTCTCCAAGTTGGACTTGCGATCGGGATATTGGCAAGTCCGAATTGCTGAAGGGGATGAACCAAAGACCACATGTGTGACGCGATATGGTTCATTCGAGTTCAGGGTGATGCCATTTGGCCTAACAAACGCGCCAGCAACCTTTTGCAATTTGATGAATGATGTGCTGTATTTTCTGATCACTTCGTGGTAGTTTATCTAGATGATATTGTGATCTATAGCAACACCATGGAGGAGCATGTGTCTCATCTGCAACAAGTTTTGGAGACACTTAGAAAGAATCAACTATTCGTCAAGAAGGAGAAGTGCACATTCGCAACAAAGGAGATAAAATTCTTGGGGCATTATATCAGCAAGGGACGGATTAGGATGGACCAGGACAAGGTGAAGGCTATAGTGGAGTGGCCGGTTCCTGGAGGGATTACTAATCTGCGTGCATTTCTGGGATTAGCGAATTACTACCATCGCTTTATTGCGGGTTATTCGCGGCGCGCAAGAACCCTTACTGATATGCTGAAGAAGGAGAGCACATGGGAGTGGACGACTGAGTGTCAAAAGTCGTTTGAAGATCTGAAGCAAGCTATGCAGCTAAACCAGTCCTGGCACTCCCTGACTTCAGCAAAGCATTTGAAGTGGTGACGGATGCTTCAAATTGGGCAATTGGTGGTGTTCTAACGCAGGAAGGACACCCAGTGGCATATGAGAGCAGAAAGCTGAAAGACGCAGAGGTGCGATATTCAGCACATGAGAAGGAGATGACTGCAGTTATTCATTGTTTGGAACATTGGAGGCATTATCTTCTTGGGACAAAATTCACTGTGGTGACGGATAATGTGGCCACTATGTACTTTACCACTCAGCGCAAGTTGACTCCAAAGCAAGCGCGATGGCAAGAGTACCTTGCGGAGTTTGATTTCACTTGGCAACATCGTCGGGAAGACTCAATCAGGTGGCGGATGCACTTAGTCGCAGGGATGTGCAGGCCTATGCGACGGCCTTGACTATTTTGCAAGGTGATTTGGTTCAACGCATTCGGGCGCAGACAGACACAGATTCGGCATATGTGAAGTTGCGCCAAGAGATTGAGGCGGGTGAGTCCAAGAGATTCTGTGTGAAGAGGGACTTATTTATGCACTTGGGCGAAGATTATACATTCCGGCAGGCGGAGGACTACTGCGGGAGATCATCCGCGAGATCCATGACTCAAATTGGGCTGGCCACCCAGGAGAGGAACGGATGACAGCCCTCCTGAGCCGATCATACTATTGGCCCAAGATGCGTGAAGATGTGGAGTTTCATGTCCGGACTTGTATGGTGTGTCAGTTGGACAAAACTGAAAGGAGAAAACAGGCCAGATTACTGCAACCTTTACCCGTTCCAGAGAAACCTTGGGCATCGGTTTCCATGGATTTTATTATGGGGTTTCCTGAGGTGGAAGGAATGAGAACGGTACTTGTGGTAGTGGATCGTTTCTCAAAGTATGCAGTCTTCATACCAGCGCCCCACCCATGTCCAGCAGAAACAGCAGCCAGTTTATTCTTCCGGAACATAATTAAGGTGTTCGGGCTTCCGGGTGATATCATTAGTGATCGGGATGCTCGGTTCACAGGGAAGTTCTGGACGACCGTATTTCAACTCATGGGGTCGGAGTTGAAATTTTCCACGGCAAATCATCCTCAGACGGATGGTCAGACAGAGAGGGTCAATGCCTTACTGGAGGAATTTCTAAGGCACTTTGTCACAGCGAGCCAAAGAAATTGGGTAGACCTTCTCGACACTGCTCAATATTCATACAACCTGCATCGGTCTTCCTCAATCGGCCATAGTCCAGCCGAATTGTGCATGGGATTCCAGCCATGAATCCACTGGAGGTAGCACAAAGGAATGACCAAGGGGAATGTCCCGCTGCATATAGGTGGGCACGGGACAAAACGGAGCTCCTCGAGGCAGCGCAAGAGAGCCTTGAGAAGGCGCGACGTCGGATGAAGAAATATGCCGACAGGAATAGGCGTCCGCGTGAGTTCCAAGTGGGAGACAAAGTGTTGTTGAAGCTAACTCCTCATATATGAAGAAGTTGACGAATCGGCGATATCACAAGGCGCTGATCCAGCGGTATGATGGACCATTTGTGGTGACCGAACGGATTGGCAGTGTGGCATATCGGTTGGCTCTTCCAGAGAGACTGAAGATTCATCCAACTTTTCATGTAAGTTTCCTCAAGCCTTACTATGAAGATGAGGGCCCAGGGCGGAAGCAGTCAAAGAGAGCTCCTCCTTTGATCAGGATGGAATTCTCTAAGAAAATCCATCGGGTGCTGGATCATCGCGTGGTAGGCGAGAGCAAGCTAAACCGGCGCACAGACTTCCTAATCCATTGGGAGGGTGAAGATGAGTCAGATGCCACTTGGGAGCGTGGCCCAACACTTTGGCAATTTGAGGACATCATAATGGACTACCTCCGGCACCGCTCGACGAGGGCGTCGAGTTCTCAGGCGGCGGAGGTATGTCACCGACCCAGCGGTGACATGGTGCGCGGGCGCGCAGGCCGGCTGCCTGGCACGCGCGGCGCATGCAGACATGTAGCATCGGTGACATGGTGCGCGCAGGGGCGCAGGCCGGCTGCCTGGTACGCGCGGCGCGTGTAGACAGGTAGCATCGGTGACATGGTGCGTGCGGGGCGCGTAGGCCGGCTGTCTGGCACGCGCGGCGCGTGTAGATAGGTAGGCTGGATAGCACTGCAGCATGCAGGTCCAGGCGGGAGCGCTTAGGCCCAAGCAGGGCGCGCGGGCGGACTTGTTAGCCAAGGATGGCCGTGCTGAAGGTGCGCAAGGTGACTCGTTTCCCAAGAAACCCCGGGGTGGCATTCTAATGGTCGCTGTGGTGGGATATTGAGGGGGAGGGTGAGCGAGAACAATCCAGTGGGCTGGTTTCCATTGTGGATTCTTGCAGTGTCCATTGTTGTCTCCTCTGCCTCCCGCTTCGCACCAGGAGGGCTCTCGGTGCGGAGCCGTGCGCCAGGAGGGTGCGCAAGCCGTGCACACAGGAGGGTGTGTAGTCGTGCCTCACGACAAGGTGGCTCAAGCGCGAGTCATCTGGTAAGCCAACGCATCTGAATGGTGCGGAGCCGTGCGCGCTAGGAGGGTGCAAGACCCGAACGTCACGCGACGAGATGAGCAAGATCTTTGTACAAGAGGTGCAAGGGAAAGTCAGGGTTTGGGGCACTTGAGAGCTCTTGTTAGGGACGTGAGGAGTGCTAGCCAAATCGGGCTATATCTTGTAATCCAGAGTTATATATATTATTATACTTTGGTTGGGGCTTTGTCCAAGGAAGGTTTTCCCCTGTAAACCTCGTCTTTATGATGTATTGATTGTTTGTGCTTTTTAAAAAATGGGTATAGACTGATTAGGAAGAAATCCTTAACGCCATCGTCGTGGTTGTGAAATAGAAAAGAACAACCCGAGGGTGGACCCAGCATTTAATTGTGATTCCATTCCGTTGATGGTGCTTCGTCGGGTGCAGGTAATTGGGTGCAGTTTGGTAACATCTTTCGCAAAACGATGCGTGACGCGTGCGAATGTGGGCTATAACGGACGGCTTACGTTTATCTATTTCTTTATTTTATTGGACATTCTTCCGCAAAATAAAAAACGTTGGCTGGCCGCGGCACGTTTTTAATATTTTTGTAGGAGATAAAATGGAGTCAGACTCCATCGGGTGTAAATGGATGACCGGCTAAATATATAGTATTTAATATATAAAATATTAATATTTCGTAAATATTATTAATATGTACAAAAAAAATATAATAAATATTTTAATATTAATAATAAAAATATTTATATTAAAATGATAAATATTGATGAGTATTACTAAAGTAAATATTAATATTTACTGCATAAATACTTAATATTTACATAAATAAATAATACATATTAAATTTTTAATTTTTAGATAAAATTTTATTTTTTAAATTAATTATTTAAATATAAATTTATGAAATTTTGTAATGCTATATTTTTAAAGTGTTGTATTTTAAAATTTTAAAAATATTTAAAATACTTTGCTCAAATGTAATCTTAGAGAATGAGAAGTGATGCGAGGTAAAAAAATCTTCGCATAAATTGATTGATATGGGCAGACGAATCGAGCCTACGTTAGGATTATGATCGATCCTCATAAGCCGAAGGATCTCTTATCGACCTCTGCTTCGGCATTTTCGCCCGAGCTTTGCCAGACCGAACCTTGGGTGACCGAGCTTCGGCTTCTTTTGCCGAATCACACTTCGAGCCAAAGCAACCGAACCTCAATAGTAGGGAGTCATCCGACCGATCCTCCCCTTCGCCGACCTTCGGCCCGCGCCGAACAACTCGATCATCAAATCGCTAAGAATCACAAAAATCTCGGAGTTTCTTTCTGAAGTAGTTCTCCATAAACGGAAGCGGAAGCCATATAAGGCTCTCCCTCTTCATCATTTATGGAATCACGAATTCCCTTGATTAGGTATATATCGAAATCGGCCTTATCATCCTCCAACTTTCATAACTACTCTTCGAAAATCAGATGACAGCATACCATCCCTGCTGACTATTAAACACCAGGTCCCACTCAGGTAAGACACAACACAAAAACTCCTTATTGATGCCATAACATTTCAGAACCCTTCTTTGGAATCTTCTTCTCTCAAAAACCTTCTTCACATTATATGTGGCCAAGGATCTCCACTGACTTGAGCATCGAAGGGTCCTCTGCAGGGACCAACCATCTTAGACCCTGCGTAAGGAAGCTGTTTTGCAGGTTCATGAGGATGGGAGGACGCCACCCGAATCCTGACGTGTGCTGCCACCTCATCCATCGCCAAGTCGGAGAATATAAATCCGCAGCAACAGATTGGCGCTAAAGGAAGGGCCTAAGTCTCTAAAAACTTGAAATCCCAAAAGAAAAGGTTCAAAGAGAATGACACCATTCTAAATGGAAAACCGCAAAAGGGCGATCGTAGATGCCCCTGATTAGGTCACCTCTCAAAGGCCTGATCCCTTGCATAATACGACATCCTCACAACTGCCCCATCCTGATGCTCCACCGCCACCAATGGCTCCAGTCACGCAGAACCAATTCAACACGTTGGTCCAGCAAGTCCAGACATTGATGCAGTTGGTGCAAGGAGTCCCTCTCTCGACTACACCCAATCAGCAACATCTCGGTGGAGCAGCTGCGCCAGCTCAACCAATAGCTCATTCACCTAACCAGTTTAAAGCTATGAGTTTCTCACAACAACCCGGCCACAAAGTGGGGGAAATAGAGCCAATCCCATCGAAAGCTGGAGACAGGGGCTTTCCCCGGCCTCGCTAGGCCCGCTCTTTGTCTTCGGTTTCCTTTCATCATGGATCGACACCAAGACATCAATCCCCCATCCCGATCTCTCCATCAATATAGGCCAAAGCTTTCGAAAGAAAGATCTAGGAGATGCGCTTGGAATTGGACAGTGTTAAGCATGCGACTCATGTTAGCATCATTCAAACATTCAAAGGCTTCCGTCAATGTTTGGACGGTGTTAAGCATGCGACTCATGCTAGCGTCATTCAAACATTCAAAGGCTTTTGTCAATATTTTTGACACCCATTGCAACTGTCTGGCCCTTCGCAAAATAGGGAATGAACATTCTCGCTCCATTTTCTCTCACCATCGGGCAGAGAAAATTTCTGTTCGTGCCCATTGATTACTTCACCAAGTGGATTAAGGCCGAAATAGTGGCCTAGATCATCGAGGCTCAAGCCAAAGGCTTCATTTGGGGGTTAATTATCTATCGATTCAGCCTCTCACATACTATCATTACTAACAATGGTCAATAGTTCGACAAGCCAAGATTTTGGTAGTTTTGTGAAGACCATGGCATCAGCCATCGGCTCACTTCAGTAGGGCACCCATAAACCAATGATGAGGCGAAGGTAGCCAATCGAATGCTGCTGCAAAAGCTAAAGGCCCGATTGAATAGAGCACACGACAGATGGGAAAATGAGCTTTACCACGTCCTCTGGGCCTACTAAACAACGCAAAGAATTCCAACTGGTGAAACTTCGTTCAGAATGACCTTCGGCACTGAAGCAATCATTCTGGTTGAGGTAGGCCTACCTTCCACAAGGGTTGAAAGCTACTCCGAGGAGGCAAACAACAAGCAACTATGGGCCAACCTCGACCTAATTGAAGAAGTCAGGAAAAAGGTCCGAGTCAGGATGGCCGCGTACCAATAGTGTGTGGCCCGCTACTATTCTTCTTGGGTAAAAGGGAAGCTATTCCTTTCTGGTGATCTTGTGCTTCACAAAGCTTCAGTCTCTAAGTCGATGAAGCAAGGAAAATCAACTCCAAATTGGGAAGGCCCCTACCAAGTAGCAGAGGTCATCAGACACAACGCATATCGGCTCCAAGGCCTTCATGAAAAATCCATCCCTAGGAAAATGAATTCAGACAATCTCCAAGTATACTATCAGTAAAGTATTCCTCAACTAAACTACTTTGCTCGTTGTAATGGATTTCTCTATAATTAAATGTCTTCTCTTCGAATAACCATCTTTTTCTAATATATTAATGAGAAACATGTTTTCTCCCTATTGCTTATCCTATCACCTAACCCTCAGCCGAGCTGAGGTCTTTTGTTATCACATTCTTCGAACCTCGGCAGGGCCAAGCACATAACTTCTCCGAACCTCGGCAAGGTCGAGCACTTAATTTCTTCGAACCTTGGTAGGACCGAGCACTTAACTTCTCTGAACCTCAGTAGGGTTGAGCACTTAATTTCTTCGAACCTCAGTAGGGCCGAGTACATAACTTTTTCGAACCTCAATAAGGTTGAGCACTTAATTTCTCCGAACCTCGATAGGACCGAGCAATCTTTTTCTTTGAACCTCGGTAAGACCGAGCACTTAAGTTCTCCAAACCTCGATAGGGCTGAGCACCTAAATCATCTGGACCTCGACAAGGCCGAGCATTTAATCTCTTCGAACCCTCAGTTGGGCTAGGATCCTTCTATCTCCAAAATCTCAGCAGGCCCAAGAGTCTACAAGTTATTCCTCTGAACCCTCAGCCAGACCTGGGGCCTCGTTAAATTATCCATCAGGACCTCGACAACGTCGAATGTGTTTTGTCATTACCTCTACAAACCTTGGTAGGGCCGAGTAAGAAGCTACTTCATTCTACTTATGGATCCTAAAAAGGGCTAAGTCCCTATTTTGTTCAATCTTTGGACTTCGACACGGTCAAGTATATCCTACTATCTCCCCAAACCCTCAGCTAAATCGAGATATCAGCGAGTTTTCACTCTGACCCTTTGGTCAGAGCGCCTCTATACTACTTCCGTGAAGCCTAAGTAGCTAAGCCTAACAATTGCAAAATTTTTTAAGGAAATAACTACTTAGCGGTCTACGAAAAAAAGTACCATCAAAAGAATAAAATTTCTGATGAATCATAATTCATCAAATTTGTTCATTATAGAAGCATAGAAAATTAGAAAAAAAAATATAATTTTATTTATTAAATTTCTTACAATACAATAAAGTTACAAATGCACTATGGCACCAAAAATACAATAAAGAATCTTCTACATTACAAAAAGAATAAATCTAAGGCTTGGCTGGTGCTATGCCTTCTTCGAAGGAAACTGGAGTAGGCTGAGTCGGCTCTTTGGCAACGTATGGAACTCTAACCGAGTCTACCTCTACTGCTTCTTCAAAGTTAATTTTTCAAGGTGCCATTTTCGTCAAACTCAGCTTCGGCAGACAAATGAGTCACGATCGAAGGATCAGCCAATAAGGGACACAATACCCTCCGTCCTCTAGGAACGAGAGGTCTAGATTCGAGTACTATTGGGCATCCCTCTGTCACGTCTCCTTCACCACCAATAGGTAGGTCTCCTTGAAAAATGAAAGCTTCTCCTTAGTAAACTCAGCCGAACTCTTGTACTTCTCGATCGTTAGGGCAGCTTGGTTGTCAACCTTGGCTATCTGGTTTCAAAGCTCAAAACACTCCAAACAACACGAGGATAACTCCTCAGTTAGCATCCTTATTATCTCCACCGCCCTAGCCTTATCCTTTTTCGCCTGAGAAACAAGGTTGACAAAGTCAGTCTAACTAGAATAAAGACAAATCCACTAGTACGAAGGAATGGATAAGGTGCTTACTTCTACAATAATCTCGGCCTGCTGAGCATCCTTCTTCTTCGCCTCTACAACCTACTCTTGGAGCTACTACTTCTTCTTATATTGATAGAGATTTTCAAGGTGTGCTCTAGCATCGCTCAACCCTCTTTTGTCTTATTTTGTGTAAACACAAGCTCGGCCATAGCACTAGCAGCCTGCTATTGACATAATTCAAACTTGCGACCATCGTCGACAAGTTTCTTATTTAGTATATTTATTTCCTCTATGGCTTCTTCCTAGGACTTCTACAAAGTCGCTTGGGCTTCCTTGGCTGACTTATTGGCCTCCTCAAGCTCGGTCCGGGTCTTGGCTAGCTTCTCAAAAAACTGGTTAGCCAAGCCCTTCTTATTCTAAAGCTTCGCAACGTTGGCCAAAGCTTGGTCGTAGGTTATTGTTGCAGCACTTAAGTGCTCGTACAATGCCTTTTGGAGGATAATCACCTGTAGTAGAACAAGACAAGTTAGCTCGGTGACAACAAAATACGTCAAAGGGGAGGAAAATAAGTCTTTACTTACCCAAATGGTGGAGGTATTCAGGTCTCTTAGAAGGGCGTCGCTTCCGAGCAATGGTGCTCTTCAAGTCTTTAGGGATGTCACCAAATAGGAGGCCGTCAACGCTTGTCTTCCATGCGCTCAGCGTCGAAAGTACCCCCTTCTAAGTGGAGGATGGAGTGGAATGCTTCGAGTCGTGACCTTAGCGACTCAGACGCGTAGTCAACAAGATAAGGGGAAGGTCTGGTCTGACCAGATTCCCCCCTATTGCCAATCCGTTTGTCCAAGGGCCTCGGTTCGCTGACCCTTTCTGCTAAGAGATCCTCTTGACATTTAGTGCTTACCCGGCCTCTCCCTGCTATCGGGGGAAATGCTCCCCTATGAGCAAAGGAGGGGCCACTCACTGCGACAGCGACCTCCAGACCATCGGCCTCCGCTATCCTCTTTATTCTCTAACACTCTTGGTGCTCCTTAGGGGTTTGAAGACTATTGGGGATAGCGGTGTCTGGTTCATGGACGACGAGGTAGAGAAACTTATTTATTGAAACATCTTTCTCTTCCCGGGCCTCGTCTCCCAACTCCATCGGGTGGTAGCTCTTCGACTCCTGAGACTGCATCATCAAGGTCTGAAACCTGACCAACTGCAAGCCTTGCTGCATCGTCCCCAGCTCCTCTTTCATCTGAGCCGAGGTATCTTTTATTTGGTCCATTGACACCACCTTCTCCTTTGGCATTGGCACCAAGGCAAGGCCTGGACTCGAGCCTTCCTCGTCACTCTCTCCTTGGAGGCTCGGGGAACCAGGTGTTGCCCTCGTCTTTGAAGGACTTGGTACGGCCGGGTGAGATCCAGAAGAAGGTTGCGAGAAAGACTTAGGGTCAAGCTTGACCTTCTTCTTCTTGGTCGGTCCCGGTGAGACCAAGCGGGACCGTTTCTCACCCGCCTTATCGCCCAAGCCACTCTTCAACATCTCCCTCATTCGGGCTCCAAGATTTGACTTGGCCGCTGAACAGAAAACACTCAAAAGGTTAGTTGTGCCTCGGCGAATAAAGCTAAAGCTAAAAAAGTAGAGTTTAAACTTACCCCAGGGGTCGATGCTGGTAAGGCCAGCGTTAAAAAGGGCATCTTCGGCCAGAAGAACTCTGATCGAGAGTACCTTGCTACTGGAGAGAGTTTTGAGGTCGTCGATCTCCTGCCTCGACAACCGAAGAGCTCTATTCAAGTCCTCAGAAAATTTTCTCCATAACTGAGGGAAGAGGTACTCGCCGCTCCAATGAACAATAAAAAATCAAGATTTTCATCCCTTTATAGAGGATGGAACCCCTAAGACCCTCTTAAAGGTCCTTCGAGGACCAATGTAAGGCCAAAAGGAGTTCTTGGAGAAGATGATGTTGTGGCATGCCTGGAACAGTGGCACCATTGCAGTCATCCCCATCAACTGGCACATGGAGATGAACCCCACAATGTGCCGCCAGCTGTTCGGAGCCATTACCGAGGGGTAGATGCCATAGAACTTCATCACCCCCTCGATGATTGGATGAAGAGGAAGGCGGATGCCCACCTTAAAGCACTCATCATAAAAGAAGGTTCCGGACTTCAGTTCATTCGGCACCCTCTGCCTAGGATCCGGCACTTGTAGATCATAATCGTTGGGGATCCAATATTCCCGATGGATTCTCTCCAAATCCATCGTAATCATAGTCGAGGTGATGCGAGTTAGGTGCTCCATATCCTCAGAGCGAAAGGCAACAGAGCTGGCCATGGTACTCTCCTGCTAGGGACACTTAGTCTCATAAGAGAGAACAATAACCAAGAGTTTGAAAAGATGTAGCAGAGAAAGGCATCGGTATCCCCTTTTAAAGCCACCACACGAAAGAGTAGGACATCACTAGCAGGAAACCCTAGGGGCCGTAGCCCTTTGGTTCAAGCGCCATGATCTCTAGCTTCGCCATGTGTTGTTCCATCACACTCCATTGATCAAAATTCAAAAAGGCTCCTCTCATTTGATGGGCCAAAATCAAAGCACGGCAGCTCGGCATTTATAGCATCATTATGCTGCGTCTCTTTGAATTCAGCCTTTTCTAATAAAAGTCAGCCACTAGAGCTCTACTCCCTATGCCCGAACGTAAACTTCGGACTAGGGAGTGGGGGGGGGGGGGGAGGCAAGTGATGCGGGATAAAAAAGTCTCCACATAAATCGGCTAACATAGGTAGACAAATCGGGCCCACCTTGGAATTACGATCGACCTCATAAGCCGAAGGATCCCTCGCCGACCTCTGCCTTGGCATTTTCACCCGAGCCTTGCTAGATCAAACCTGGCCGACTGACTTTCGGCTTCTTTTGCCGAGTCTCATCCCCGAGCTAAAGAAATCGAACCTCAACAGTCGAGAGTCACCCGATCAACCCTCCCCTTCGCTGACCTTCGGCCCACGTCGAACATCTTGGCCATCAGTTCGCTAAGAATCACAAGAATCTTGGAGCTCCTTCCCAAAGTGGTTCTTTATAAACGAAGCGGAAGCCAAATAAGGCTCCCCCTCTTCATGATTTGCGGGATCATGAATCTACCTGATAAGGTATATGTCGAAATCAACCTTATCATCCTCCAACTTCCATAACTTCTCTATGAAAATTAGGTAACAGCATACCATCCCTACTGACTATTAAACACCAAGTCATAGGATCCCTCAAGTAACACACAACACAAACTCCTCTTTGACACCATAACATTTTAGAACCCTTCTCTGGGATCTTCTTCTCTCAGAAATCTTTTCCACATTATCTATGGCCAAGGATCTTCATTGATTTAAGCATCGGAGGGTCCTTTGTAGGGACTAACCATCTCAGATCCTGCATGAGAATGTTGTTTTGCAATCTGCGAGGATGGAAGGATGCCATCCAAATTTTGACGTATGCTACTACCTTGTTCTCAAGTAGAAGAACGAAAATCCATAGCAACAAGAAGAAATTTCACTATGGATGATTAAAAATCTAATTCAGTTTGCATTTTCAGAGGCACCACAGGTTAAATGAAAAAGTTTTACGCATGATGTGAACCAATCGATAAAAGCAAATAAATATTAAATTAATTAAAATAATTTATTTTATAACAAATAATTGTTTTATTGTATTATTTTATTCCTTCTTTACCCAACATGAATGTTGTGCTCCAAACGGCACCTGAAGGCTTCCAACATGCTGACCCTAACCATCATAGCGTACTACTTGTGCTCCAAATGGAGTGGAACAAAGCCGCAGTACTTTTTCTTCGGTGTTTCAAGGATAGTGCCGAGATGGTCGAAACGTCTTGTCCCAAAAAGATTTTGAAGCTCGTTTTCGGCTCTCCTAAGTTTGGCTCGACCATAATATTTTTTAATAATAATTTAAATAATTCATAACTCAGCATAATTAATTCTGCTTAAATAAAAATATTTTTATATTCTATTATACAAAATCTTTAGACAACATCTATATTATTTTCACATATAGCTCTAAAGATCACATTCATAATTGCTTTCACATCTAAAATCATTTTATATATTCAAATCAAATATGTAGTACATCACCAGATTATAACTATATACATCCACACATACAAGTTCTCCCCCATCCTTATATACACATATGCTTCTGGATACATTTTTTTTTCATCCAAATTACATTTCTCCAAGCTAATAAATATTACAAAATATGCTGCTACACATCCCAGTCCAAAACCAAAGCTAAAGCCAACCTTCTAATTTTGCCAACAAGCTCACTGATCTGAAATAAAAAAAAATACCAACAATAGAGGGATGAGACCGAAGTTTCAGTGACTAAATAACCATCTAACCATGAAAAATTTGAGAAAAAAATCATCATTTCATAGTATATTATCATCGTATAGCATGAATAATCCAAGGTATACACTTTTGATCATGATATCAAAAAACATAAAATATATAGCTTATGCTTCAAATAATATAACTCCATTTGAAATACTGAAATAACCATTTTTTCCATTGGAAACAACTCTAGAAATAAATTGATACACCATTTTGCGATAATTAGATAAAACTTATAAGTTAGCTTATACTTTCAATAATATATCTCAACTAAAATATTATATCAATTATTTTCCCACTAGAAAATAAACTATGTATATAAAAATCATGTATGTTGCATTGCTTTATAAAACATGTAAATATTTTATGTAACCCAGTCTTTCTGTTCTTTTCTTTTTGATCCCCACTGGGATATGCATTGTCTATTGGCATTTATTTTTAAAGCTTTCCCCCATTAGGGATATGCTTGGCCCACCAAGCCCATTTTAAAACACAAATGCAAGTTTTTCAAAATCTCATGATGTTGGGCTATGTGTGCTGTCTCTAAGGTACCACCCTATAGTCAGCCTCCTCCAGGTGTACTCTCATCAAGTGCATGTCTGTTTAATGAATTCTCGCACTTTGGTGGCATCCCTCATTACTTAAGCGGTTCACCAGATAAGTGCCTGTAACTTTTTTTTGAGCATCCACCATGCCCTTCCATGCCCCCTTCAGGTCATATAGTAACTGAACTCATCACTAAGCTATGATTCTTTGCCCCCTCGGGCCATATAGTAACTGAGCTCATCATTGAGCTATAATTTTTTACTCCTACGGGCTGCTTATAACCTGCCCCACTAGGCTTGGTCTAGCTTGTACTCACCCTTGGCCACGGGATCATAATACGATCGAATCGCAAGGAGGTGCCGCTGTATTGGTAGTGTACAATGCTCATCTTATAGTATAAACTATAGGATGATCAGTCCCATAGCTATCCGATGCTTTGTATAATACATGCATCCAAATATGTTTTTTTTGAAACTTTACCATGCATATATGCCATGTATGCCTCTGAAATTCATACCTTCTCTTTAAAATTTATGCTTTAAATTGAAATATGCTTTGAACTCATGCTTTACTGTGAAATATATTTTAAACCTATGCTTCGAAATGCATTATAAATTTAGTTCTTATTTCCCATATTTGAAACCTCTTGAAACACTATACTAAGCATATCATATCTTGGGTTTATAACAAAATATCCACATGATATCTCAAAAGTAATATGCACAACTAGATGAGAAACCCACTCATCTTAACTATTAGGACTCTCTTCAAGCTGCTCTCTCTCTCTTATTCTGACTCCCTATAACAAATCTCTAGACCTAAGTCACCACATAGGTCTAATCAGGGGTACATACCACTACGTTCTTATACCACTAGGCTCTTAGGTTTCCATAACATAACCATAATCATAATATAATTTTCTTCCATCCTTTCATATACTAAGATACACATGCTATTATTTTATTTACCACTAACCATGAATTTCTAACACCATACTTAAACTTAGGGAAGTTAGAGTTTACCTTAAAAGATGGCTAGCTACCAAGCTTCTTTCCTTTCCTCTTTTCTTCTTCTTCTTCTCTTCTTCCTTTTCTCTTCTTTTTCTTTCCTTTCCTTCTTTTCCTCCGTAGTTGAACTCTTTCTCTCTTTCTTTTCTCTTCTTTTTCTTTTCTTTCTTCCCCTTATACGATGCCTTACAGAACTAATTAGTGGGTTTTAAATAATCTAAAAAAATCCTCATTTTACTTTTGACAACTCTTAAGGCACACTTTGTCCATATGGCTCTTCCTTATCCCTAATATTTTGTCCCTAAAATTTTCTTTTTCAATTTACCCTTAGTTAATTTTGCGAATGACCCTCGGAGTCCTTATGGCTCTTCCTTATCAGGGTCAAAATGGAAAAGAAAGTTCATGGAGCAAAGTAGGCGGCTATATAGTTGACCACTTTGCAAAGTGGTCGACTCTATATGAAGGACTCCGAGGGTCACCCATCATTTTAATGCTCTCACGCAAACATGCTTAACTTGCAGAAATCTATTAATATCTAAAGCAATTGCTATGATTGCACCCAACATGTGCAAAAGACCCTTTCAAGATAGCCGACCAACTATAGTCACTACTCAGCTATTACCTGACCATCTTTCTAAGTTATTGTCATATCCATCTTTCTTCCTTCTTCCAGTGGTTTAAATTATATAAGGCGACTTCCTAGTCGCAGTCTATGGCTAATTTCATCTTAACCCGGTAAACAGAGGCTTTCCAAAAATAAGGTGGCTTACAAGTCGCCTTCTAATGCCGCAACAAAATCATTTTCCAAACAAAACGGCTTGCTATGCGCCTTGTTCATGGAATGCACAATTTTGACATTCTTTACGTGAAATCTAGAGAGGGAGAGGAAGCTTACGTGAAAGAAACTTTCTTTCCTTCATTCGTTTCTTTTTTTTTTTTTTTTATTACTGGCTCATCCCAGGAAATTTCAGAGGCATTTCAACATTTGGATTTCATTTTAATCTCTTTCAACTGGCTATAAATTGCCATCAAACACAAAAATCTATACAAGAGCCTTGATTACATATTCCAATTGAATAATTTGTACAAACCTTCCAGAACAACACAAGATTTTAAAAATCCAAGGTGTTACATTACCAATTATGTATGAAGATTATATCCAACTAAAAGAAATATTTTTTTGTTTAATAATTATTATTTATAAAATTAACTCTCTCTTTTTGATAATAAACAAAATGAATAACTTCATTTTATTCCTTATAATATTATATTAAATTACTTAAAGATATTGATAATTTCAATATATTCTTATATTTGTGCGTGCATACATATAAAATATTCATACACACACACACATACATACACACACATTTCAAACTATTTAAAAATGATAATTTATGATTTTTTATTGATTTATAATTAAAATGTAGTAATAGAGATATTTTATGGATAAAATTTTCATATTATGTACTTTAAAATAATTTTATTCATATTAATTTTAATACAAATCTAGTTAGATTAATAGGCTGTATTCTTGGTTGAATTGATCTGTTTGAATTTAATAACACCATCTTTAGGGTTGAAAATAGGCTGCAGAGCCATGTCATAACTTAAGCCTAGCTTGATTTCTTTGAAGTGGGAGGAGGGGGCTTCAGGATAAGCTTAGGTTCGAATTTGTTTTCACAAATTCGGCCCAAGCTTGATCTAAGCTTATGTCTTAGCTAGAAATCTAATCAAACCAACCCATAGTAATCCATTCGAACTAAAATTTAGGCTAACAAAATTAATTTTTAACTTTTAATATTTGCATAAAATAGTCACTATTTAAAATGATTGCACCTAATCATTCTACAAATTTGCTATGTACAGAGAGTTATTTTCACATAATTGATAACAAATTTAATATAAAAGTTAAAATAATTTTAAGATTTGATTCAGACTAAATTTGGATCTAATTAAAGATCGATGCTTTGGGCCGAGTCCGAGTCAAACCAAATAATGGCCTAGTTTGGTCCAAAATTCTTTTGCTCAAAGGAAAAGTCTTTGTACACCGCCCCCGGTAGCAAATCATACGTGGGCTGCACCGTTCCTTCTTATTGGTCCACATGGATCCCATGTGGCCTGACGCGATGGGACAGGATAGCAGGGGATAATGTTACTTTTTGATCGTGACATCCATTAAAAGTCGTTCAACCTTTCACCATTGGTGTGCAGACGAAAATGCCCTTTCCCTCCAGCCTACTTCAACCTGCCATCTTAATTGGATTTTGCTGATAAAAAACTCTTTCTGATTGTAAAACATTCTTCCTGTGGATGATGATGCCGCGGAGCGGGAGTCTGGGGTTGAGGTTGTAGTTTATAAGCTTGACGATGGCTTTCAAGATCTCCTATCAGATAAGATGGCAGGTAGAAGTAGGCCTGCATGAGGGTGTTAAATTGGACCAGCATCACCGCCTTAGCGTATCTTGATGGAAGGGGCTCAGTGCCGATGACATTGGCATTCAGGAACTAGATGGTTTCATTTGGAGATCAATGGTCTTTTGGTGCGGCGATAGCTTTGGAGGATTCATCAGCTTTGGTGCTAGCTTTTGATGATTCATCAGCTTTGGTTCATCTGTGTTTCTTAAACTCTAACTTCTTAACAGCTTTGTTGCTCAAAAAGCATTAGTTCAACTAGGGTGTCGTAGGTTTTGAACTAATGTTTTGTCTTAACATTTCTGAATGGGTGTCATAGGTTTTGAACTAGGGTGTCTCAGATTTTGAACTAGGGTGTCGTGGGTTTTTAACTAGGGTGTCGTGGGTTTTGAACTAATGCTTTGTGTAACATCCTGAAAACCTTGTAATTTATGGCATTTTTTATTTGAAATGAAAGTCAGAGAGTTTCAGTGAAGTGTGAGTGTGTTGGCCTTTTGATAAATGTAAAGAAAAGAAATTTTGGAGTAAATGAGTATATTTCTGAATGTTAAAGAGTTTGATTTAAGAGATTGAGAGATTTAAGTTTTAATGAGCTTAAATCATAAGAAAAAAATCAAGTTTAGTTTGAGTTTTATCCTTAAAAGATGTTTTTAGTAGTTGGAGTCGACACTATTTGGAGTGGAGTCGACTCTGGCACGGTTTTAAACTTTCGGCACGCTTTGGAGTCGACACCTGCAGAGAAAATAGAAGGTTAACATTTCTACTGCAGTGTTAGAGTCGACACCTACTTTTTTTGGAGCCGACACCTATTTCTGCTGGAGCCGACTCCAAATCTGTTGGAGCCGACTCCAAGACGACAGGTTGTTTTGAGTTAAATCTTGAGAATTTCATATTTATTCCATTTCAAGTCCGATTTGGATGCTGTTTGAACCGTTGGATTTCTAAAATTGAGCTCTTTAAGCTGATAAAGTCTTTTCTTAGAAATGTTACATAAAAGTATCAATTTAAGTAAAAATGATAATATGGGCTATAAATCGATTAAAAAAATGCTATATCAGGGGCAAAATGGGAAAAGGCTCTAATGTCAATTGCTAATTGTGTTAAGGGCAACTTGGGAAAAAAATCTAAGGGCAAAATATCATGGTTATAAGTGAGCCACGTGTTTTCCAAAAAGCGTGTGTTAAGAGTATTTGAGAGTAAAAGGGGAATTTGGCATGCCTTAACCCTTAAGTTTCCCATGACTTGGTCTCCAAGTCATTAGTGAAAAAGGGAAAAACGTGGGTTCAGCCAGAGAAAAGAAAGAAAGAAAGAAAGAGAGAAAGAAGAGGAGAAAAGAGAGGAAGAGGAAGAAGAGGAAGGAGGAGGAAGAAAGAGGAAGGGAAAGGGAAGCTTGGGGTTTGTACTCGACTCCAGGTAAGCTATAGCTTCCCTAGATCTTACATGACTTTAGATTTTCTTAGATTATTGTATTTTGAGGTAATAGTAGAAGTAATCTTGAGTAGAGAAAGGGTGAAGAAAATAATGAGATATTAGAGGATAGATCATGTATGCATGCATGGTTCATGGGAAAACCTCATATGGAGGTAATCATAATAGCTATCGTATCTGTATGTTGATGTAGGTCAAGAGGGTTATTCCAGGAAGCCGGAATACCGGAGTTGAGTACCAGTCGAGGAGTAACCTACTAAGGTGAGTGGGTTTCTCATCTAGCAATGAGAAGTTAATTTGAGCTAGTATAATGAGATTAATACCTAGTTGTGGTATGTTATGTTTAGCAGAGTATTATGTATATTTTAAATATGAGAAATGAGAATCTAGTATATGATATTCTGATAAATGAGTTTTGAGCATGAGTTTTAAGCATAAAGAAATAAAAATGAGTTTCGAGCATGAGTTTTGAGCATAAAGACATAAGCATGAGTTTCGATGAGGGGATTTTTAATGTATACATGGCATATTTGCATGATAAAGCTTTACAAATGATGTATGTATCATACTGAGCATCAGGCAGCTATGGGGCTGATCATCCTTTTAGACTGTACTGTAGCATGAGCATTGCACACTACTATCGAGCTGGCACCTCCTTGCGAACAGATCGTACGATGAACCCCGGAATCAGGGGTAAGTGCACGCTTAACCAGGCTAGTGGGGCTGGTTGTGAGCAGCCCATGGGGGCATGAATCATAGTTCAGTGGAGCTGGTTACTATATATAGCCCATGGGGGCAGAGAGAAAACCCCAGGTTCCAGGGTTAAGAAACAAAGCACTTTGCCGGGTGAACCGTATGGGTAAGGGGTGCTATTTGTGCGGGGATCCTGTTGCTAGTCACGCACCCGATGAGAGTACACCTACGGGAGGGCGACTGTAGGTGGTACCTCAGAGGCATTACATACACAACCCAGCATCATGAGATTTAAAAGCATATGTTGTGATATAAAAAGGGCCAGTGGGCCAGGTAGTTATTCCGAGAGGGAGAGTTTACTTGAGATGCCAGTGGGCAAGCAGATTCCGATGGGAGTCTGAGAATTTAATAAAGAAGTCTGGGTTGTAGATAAAGAATGCATATCTTCATATTGTAATGCATGGATTTTTATCTTAATGAGTTATCTTTCAGTGAAAAGTTATTGTAGAGTATTTCAGTACTGATATGTTATTTGAAGAATAAGCTACATTTTATTTTATCTGATATCATGTTAAAAATGTACTTTGAGTTGTACAAGCTAAATAGTATCAGCATACGATTGAAAATATGAGATTATGGTTCTCTATTTCTCCATTGTTAGATGGTTATCCAGTCACTGGGACTTAGGTCTCATCCCTCTATGATTTAAATGTTCTTTCAGATCAGTGAGTATTTCTGCCAAGATCACAAGATAAGCAGGACAGAACCCTTAGCTGGTGAAGCTTGCTTGGATGCAAGGGTGTATAGATGCTAACCTTGTATATTGAGACAGTGTGGATTGATATTTGTATATTGTATATGTGTATGTGTATAGTGAGATGTAATGATGTTTTAGACCTTTTTGGATATGAATATGAGACTTATGTTTTGGAGAAAATTATGAGCATGATGTGTGCACTTATGATTTTGATGTCGATTGTGAATGTGATCTTGTAAACCGCCTGAGGAATGTCAGAAAAAATATTATCTGAGCAGGTTGATGCTTAGTGTTGATTGAGTGATTTGTGTATATAATTGAGATGAAAATGAAAGTTTTTAACATGATGTGTTTTCATGTTTCTGCCACTTATGATAATTAGTTGGGGTTCTCTAGCTCTTTATAGAGCGCTACATAAAGACTAGTAAAACTCTATCCGATTACCACAAGTATGCAGGTGTGCTGTCGGTGGCCCCAGAGAGGAGGAAGAGCTAACAAGTTTTGATATCAGAGCCCTAAGTTATTAGGTCATAGGGGAATAAGTATGAGTATGAGTCTAGGATGATTGAATGTTTATGATTATAGCTATTGAATGATGAAACTGATGTAATGAATAATGTCTTGTAGGACGATTACTACAAAGGCATCTAGAGAGATAGAGCAATCATCAGGCAGGGATAGAAGCAAAGGTCAAAGTAGACCCAGAAAGTCAGTTAAAAGAAGTCAAATTGGTAGAATGGCTTCTAGTGATTCCACCGAGCCAGTATCTAATGAGGCTAGAGTGAGGGTGTCTTCAGAGCAGATGCAGAGTCTTCTTCACAGTCTATTATCCCTGTGCCAGTAGACCCATCTCGAGTACAGACTCAGGGGCCTAGTATGCCAGAGTTGGTAGGCATGATTACTTAGGCTGTGGTAGCAGCTGTGGGTGCTAGTTCTAGCCTTCATCTAAAAATTTGGAGGTTGTAAGGAATGTGGAAAGAGCCAGAAAGTTAGGGGCTCTAGAGTTCCAGGGAACTACTGATCCTATTCAAGCCGGGGCATGGCTGCAGAGGATCGAGATAGTATTTGATGTGATGGGATGCTCTGAGGAGCAGAGGTTGGGTATTGCCACCTTTTTACTGGAGGGTAGAGCCTAGAGTTGGTGGAGATCTATTCAGGGTAGGCAGCCCCAGGGAGTGGAGTTGACATGGAAAAATTTTAGAAGAGAATTTCATCCGCAATATTATTCTGAGATTTATAGGGATCAGAAGAGGAGGGATTTCCTTAGTCTGACCCAGGGGAGGATGTCTGTGGCAGATTATGAAGCCACTTTTGTTGAGTTATCTCAGTTTGCTAGGGCCTTGGTGACTGATGAGAGGGAGAGGTGTCGACTATTCCAGGATGGATTGAATCTCCCTATTAAAGCCAATTCATGTATGCAGACCTATAATAGTTACTCTGAGTTGGTGCAGGGAGCACTCAAAGCTGAGGAGATTGAAAAAGAATACATGAGTAGGAGGCAGGATAGAATGAAAAGAAGTGCTCCTAGTTATTCTTCTGCTCCGTGAGGGACTCAGCCATTTAAGAAACCCTAGAGGACTGGACAATTTTATTCTGGTTTTAGAGCCCCTGGTGATATGGGCAGGAGATCAGTGTCTGTGTCAGCATCTAGTCCAGCCCAGAGAAAGCCTTATGGGGGTGTGCCTCAAGTTGCCACCAGCAGGGTGTCTGGTGATGTAGGGGAGCAGGGTCGTCCTTCTGGTGGAGGGAGAAATATACCTCCATGTAATGTATGTGAAAAACTTCATTTGGGAGAATGTAAGAGGGGCAATAAGGGATGTTATATTTGTGGTGATCTAGGTCACCTGAAGAGAGATTGCCCTAGGAGAGGGCAACCGACTGGTGGGCTTCCTCAGGGGCTAGTAATGCCAACGGGATAGCCTGGTAGGAGGGGTGATGGTAGTGTTGTGGCTTCAGCCAGTCAAGTGGGGCCTAATGTTAATCAGCCAGGAGGGTCATCCAGTATTCGAGGGCCGAGGCCAGAGTGTTTGCCATGACCAGGTAGGAGGCTCAGATTGATCCTGATGTGGTGACAGGGATGCTACCCATCGATAATCATGATGCTTATATTTTAACTGATTCTGGATCTACGCATTCATTTATCTCATGTGAGTTTGCTAAGCATCTAGTTAGAGATGTGGGCTAGTTGGGTAGTCAGTTGGTAGTATCTATGCCCGTAGGGAGGCCTTTTATAGTAGACCAAGTGTATAGAGGCTGTGATATTTCTGTGGAGGGTCAGAAATTAGCAGCAGATTTGATTGCTTTGAGGTTGAAAGAGTTTGATGCCATTTTGGGGATGGATTGGCTATCTGTGCATAGAGCCAGAGTAGATTGCTTAAGGAAGGAGGTGATGTTACAAACTTCTGATGATAGAGAGGTCTGTTTTGTTGGTGATAGGAGGGGGTTACCCTCAGGAGTGATTTCAGCTCTGTCAGCCAATAGAATGCTAGCAAAGAGATGTGAAGCCTATTTAGCTTGTGCAGTGAGCCTAGAGGGCAATGGTTTAGAGCTGACGAATATCCCTATGGTAAGGAATTTTTCAGATGTATTTCCTGAGGAGCTGCCAGGGTTACCTCTTGACAGAGGATTTGATTTCAGTATAGATCTAGCTCCAGATACCAGACCAATAGCCAGGGCACCTTATAGAATGGCTCCAGTTGAATTGAAAGAATTGAAAAGTCAGTTACAAGAATTATTGGATAAAGGGTTTATTAGACCCAGTATAACGCCATGGGGTGCACCAGTGTTGTTTGCGAAGAAAAAGGATGGTACCTTGAGGTTATGTATAGACTATAGACAGTTAAATAAGGTGACCATTAGAAATAATTATCCATTGCCAAGGATCGATGATTTGTTTGATCAGCTGCAGGGGGCGGCAGTGTTTTCAAAGATCGATATGAGATCTGGGTATCATCAATTGAGAAAAAAGAATGAGGATGTTGGCCCAGATGGCAACCCAAGAGGGGGGGGGGGGTGAATTGGGTTCTTAAAAATTTAAGTCTTTTTAACTTTAGTTGATTAGTTAGCAAGATGTGCAAGTGAGAGGCTAACTTTAATCAATACACAAGCAAATAATAAAGAGAGATAGAGAGAGAAAATATAGCACGGCAAACACAAGATAATTTTATAGTGGTTCGGTGCAACCAACACCTACGTCCACTCCCAAGATTCACTTGGGTCCACACTATAATCTCTTCGATTACAGCCGAGTTGTTTTACAAGCTCACAACTCAAACTTGTTTTTCGGGATCACAACGAACCCAGCCGGTTTTACACGGGCTCACCAGCACAAAACCCTACACGTTTTTTTCACGGGCTCACAACTAACCCAACACAAGCACTCCGGCTTGCAACGAGGTATAATAACCTCCACTGATTCAATCCACTGATTGAATCAGCAAACAACCAAAATAACAGAGTTTAAATATAGAAATGCTCCCCTTGAGCAAATATACAAATAAAGTATAAAAAGGGTTAGAAAAGCCTGATAAGATTGCAGATGGTTGTGGCTTTGGCTTTCTTCCTTCTCCTCTTTAACTCCTCTTGAAGTATTGAATCAGGCCTCAGCAAGATTCTTGACCGTTTGAAAACTTTGGAGTTGAGATGAAGCTTTTTCTCCTTTTGTTGAATGTTGAAAATCCTTCGATTTGATCTTTGAAAAGCTTTGGATTTTCTTTTGACTCTTGTGGATTGATGATCTGGAGCAGACGAAACTTCCTCTTTGATTTCACTCCTTTTGAATCACTCTATTTTGAACTAGAAGATTTTTCCAATAAAGCTCTGTTTTTCCCTCTTTTTGAAAGATTTCTTTTCTCTCTTTTGATTTTCTATTGATTGTTTTGATTTGAAAAGAGCTCCTCTATTTATAGATTCTGCAAAAATATATCCGTTAGAAACACAGAAATATAGCCGTTATTTGAAAATCTTACCGTTGGAGCTGATGTGTCATCGTGAAAAATCGCGTCCAGATTTCGTGGAGTCGACTCGAGCTTGTGGGAGTCGGCTCGACAGTCGATTCCAGAAACACCTAACTTTCAGGGGTCGACTCGAGATATGCGGGGAGTCGACTCGAGAAGTGCTCAAAAAATGAGCCTTTCTGCCGTCTGAGTCGAGTCGGCTCGCACAGTCCATGAGTCGGCTCGCGAAGGTTCAGGGGTCGACTCTTGAAAACTCAAGTGTCGACTCAGGACAACATTGAAAAACAGACTTTGGGGAGTCGACTCGAAACCCTTGAGTCGGCTCGGGGCGATACAAAAATCAGAAAAATGTTCTGATAGACTTTAAAACTCGTCCCAAATAAATTTAAATATAAATGTGACTTGAATACAATAAATATGACATTAAGCATGAATTCAAGACATGTTTCAAGAAATCATTGATTGAAATATATGTGTAAAAATTCCTGAAATCTTAAATATAGAGCTTGAAACTTCTTTTTCAAATTGATTCAAAACTCAGTGAATTTAAACATTGAGAGTCCATTGCTTTCATTTTGAATAAGCTCATGGTATTTGATAAATAATTCATTGTTTCTTTAAATACTCATGGCTTTTGGAAATCATCAAAATCAATAAGTTGGGGCAATTATGTTTCAATAATTTCTCAACAATCTCCCCCTTTTTGATGATGACAAAAACATTGAGTATATGCATTATAAAATTGAAAAATTTATGATACCAAAATCAACTTTTGTGTTCATGGAAAGGCTCCCCCTCAATGAGGTAGCTCCCCCTATGAACCTCAATTTTATAATTCATTCAAAATTTTTCAAATTCAAAAACTTAAGCAAATAAACCTTTTTCTTTATGAAATTCAAATTATCTCTTCCCCTTATATGAAACATATATTTTCTTTTTCTTATTTCTCTCCCCCTTATTTAATTAGGCAATTAAAAGCATATAAGGTTTAAACTCTCTTCCTCTTAAATATGATGATGCATATACGATTAAATCATATAAATCTCTCCCCCTTTTTTGTAATCAACAAAAAGGTTGAGATGCATCAGAGCATCAACTTGATTAAATTCATTCGAATTCATTCAGCATCTAAGTTATCAATTGAGTATTGAGATATTCAAAATTATATCAAATTAAACATAAGCATTCAAGGATATTCAAAGTACTCATAATTGAAATGAACATAACTTTTCTCATTACTTCAAAAGTATGTCAAATTACATCAAAATGTAACACAATCTTAAATTCATCAAAGTTCAAATACAGTCATATTAAAGCAAAACTTCCTAGATACAATCTAGTAAGGAAATCTAGAAATACAAACTATGATAAGTATCAAAATCATTTGACACGCTTGAAAAAAATACTCTTTAAGTGTCCAATCATTCCATGATATCATCCTTTTGTGATTTGTTAAAGTCATTCATAGTTACTTGTATCTGATCAACTGCAGCATCAATATCTCTTCTTAACTGATTAGTTCTATCAAGATACACATTGGATCCATCAGCTATCCCTTGAAGTCTTTCAAATATCTTCTTAAGCTCAGCATTGAGTGAATCCACATGGGTACCAACAGAAAATGAAAGTAAGTCAAGTCTTGAAATGATGTCTTCCTTTAATTCTCTAATATCTTCTCTCAATTGACCAATTTCATCTTTCTTTGATTATCAAATTCTGCAAACATAGCTCTAAGTTGACATAACTGCTCATCTGAAAATCTCACAGAAGAAGATGAAGTCTGAGGTGGAGGAGAATAATGCATGCTAGGTCCTGCCTCAGACGGTCCAGCAACAGAAGGTCCAGCCTCGACCTCAGCTCTAATGTCTTCAACTCTGTCCTCCTCAGCTCTAACATCTTCTTGACCTTTTCTTATCCAACTACCATTAACTTTCTTGAAGCCCATGCGGTGAATAGTGGCCAATGAATAGTAGTCAGTATGTCTCAAATTTTCCTGGGCTCACTATCACAATTTCAATTCCTTGGCTTCTGAATAATTGTGTCAAGATCATGCCGTAGGGAAGACAGGATTTCCTCTTACTCCCACAATCAGCTATATACCATAATATCATAATGGGTAAGTTGATTGGCTTGCCTGAAACTACAGCATCCATAACAAAGATATCCCTCTCAGACACGTAGTCAAAACGGCCTGTCTTAGGGAAAAGAATCCTGCTGCAGATGTTATGAAGCAATCTCAAGTCCAGTGGCAGCTGATTGGCAAAACTTCTTCAAATCCCTCAAAATTTCTATTCAATAATCTTGTGAGGGCAGGTGACCTATCCTCTGGGTCAAAAGTGGAAGGTCCTGATAGGGGTAAGTCCAATAATTTAGAGAGAATGATGGCAGTGACATTCAAACCAACTCCTCTAACAATGCTGACCAATCCATTGTCCCCTCTAGTCAAATTTTATAAAACTCTTTAACTAATGCTGGGTATGTAGGACAGTCTAAGGAGCATATTTTTCAAATCCCATTTCCTTCAACTGTGACCCTACAAGCAATCCCTCTCTCTCAAACAAATCAAAGTCAAACTTCCTTCCTGTAGTAATGACTCTACTCGCAAGGTGATCTACCTGAGGAGTAGTGGCAGTAGGAGCAGGCGAGTCGTCCGAAGAGGAAGAAGGCGAAGAGTCCGGAGTCGGCTCGCGAACGGGTCGACGCACGGTCTTCTTTCTTTTCATCCCGGCACCGCTACTACTAGCACCACGGGTTTTGGGGGCCATTGAATCAAAGTGGAATGATTGTTTAAGGATTTTGGAAGATTTTGGAAGGTTTGAAGGGTTTTGGAGGGTTTTGAAAATGATTTGGAATGATTAGAATCGATCGATGGGTCGGCTCGTGCCCTAATAAAGCGATTTGGGACCACGTCGAGTCGACTCGCGCAAAGCGTAGAGTCGGCTCGGGTAAGTCACAGAGCGCAGACACGATCTCGAGTCGACTCGCTCAGAGAAGGGGTCGACTCCTGAGTTTCAGCAGAAACTCGAGTCGACTCCGATACTCTCGAGTCGGCTCCGAAACCATTTCAGAGTAAAAAATCGAAATTTTTCAGAGTGTCTGAAATGAACCCGGATTTGATCTTTGAGTATGATTAAAAATCATGGATTTTGATAGATCAAATTGATATGAGTTCTAGATAAAATTTCCTTAAGATTTTGAGAAATTGAAAGAACTCTAGATATATTTCCTTAGAGGTTTCAAAATCTATCCAAAAGGGTTACAAATTCCTAACTCTCCTCTAAGATAACAAAATCTTTCTTCGCTTAAAGGTTTTGTAAAGATGTCAGCTAGTTGTTCTTCAGTGTTTACATAATCTAAACAAATTTCATCATTAGCTACATGTTCCCTTATAAAATGATATCTAATTTCTATGTGTTTTGTCCTTGAATGTTGAATCGGATTTTTAGTTAAATTGATTGCGCTAGTGTTATCACATCTTATGGGTGTTTTATCAAGTGTGATACCATAGTCTTCAAGTTGTCGCTTAATCCATAGGATTTGCGCACAGCAACTTCCAGCTGCTACATATTCAGCTTCAGTAGTTGATAATGCAACTGAATTTTGCTTTTTGCTAAACCATGTGATTAAGTTACTTCCTAAGAAATGGCATGCACCACTTGTGCTTTTTCTATCTAGTTTACATCCAGCATAATCAGAATCCGAATATGCAATTAGGTTTAAAGTTGAGTCTCTAGAATACCATAAACCTACATTTTTCGTTCCATTTAAGTATCTTAAAATTCTTTTAACAGCTATTAAATGTGATTCTTTAGGTTCAGATTGAAATCTAGCACATAAACATACTGAAAACATAATATCTGGTCTACTTGCTGTTAAATAAAGAAGGGATCCGATAATACCTCGATAATACTTTTGATCAACCTTTTTACCTTCTTCATCTTTGTCCAGCTTGCATGAAGGACTCATTGGAGTTCCGAGGGGTTTCATTGTTTCCATACCAAACTTTTTGAGTAGTTCTCTTGTGTATTTGGTTTGGTTGATAAAGATTCCCTCCTTGCATTGTTTGATTTGGAGTCCAAGGAAGAAGTTGAGTTCTCCCATCATGCTCATCTCGAATTCTCCCTGCATCAACTTTGCAAATTCTTGACAAAGAGAATCGTTAGTAGCACCAAAAATAATGTCATCTACGTATATTTGTACTACAAGCAAATCTTTATTTTTTCTTTTCAAAAATAGTGTTTTATCAACATTACCTCTTGTAAAATCATTTTCTATTAAGAATTTACTTAACCTATCATACCAAGCTCTAGGTGCTTGTTTCAAACCATATAAAGCTTTGTGCAATTTAAAAACGTGATTTGAAAATTCATGATCTTCAAAACCTGGTGGTTGTTCTACATACACCTCTTCATTTATAAATCCATTTAAAAATGCGCTTTTAACGTCCATTTGAAATAAGTTAAAATTCATGTGACATGCAAATGCAAGTAACAATCTAATGGCTTCCAATCTAGCTACAGGTGCAAAGGTTTCATCAAAATCAATACCTTCCTCTTGATTATATCCTTTTGCAACTAATCTAGCTTTGTTTCTAATTACTATGCCATTTTCATCTAGTTTATTTCTAAAAACCCATTTTGATCCTATTACTGAATGATTTTTAGGTCTTTCAACTAGTGTCCAAACATTATTTCTAGTAAATTGATTTAGTTCTTCTTGCATTGCTATCATCCAATTATTATCTTTCTCGGCTTCTTCAATAGTTTTAGGTTCTATTTGAGAGACAAATGCAAGATGATTACTAATATTTCTCATAAATGATCTAGTTCTTATTCCTTGAGAAGGATCACCTATAATCAATTCCTTAGGATGACTATAAGCATATCTCCAATCTCTTGGAAGATCTATATCATTATGATCATTATTAACATCACCGACCTTATGTGAATCATCATCTTTAGCCTCTTGTTCATGATCAGAAGATACTTCAATATTAAGTTTTTCAAGATCTTTTTCAATTATGTTTGTATCTTCCTCATCATCAATCTTTTCAGATCCAGTTGCTAAAGATTCATCAAAAACTACATGTATGGATTCTTCTACTATTAAGGTTTTCTTGTTAAAGATTCTATATGCCTTACTAGTCGTTGAATAACCTAGAAAAATTCCTTCATCAGATTTAGCATCAAATTTTCCTAAGTTGTTTTTACCATTATTATGAATGAAACATTTACATCCAAATGCATGAAAGTATTTTATATTTGGTTTTCTTTCATTCCATAATTCATAAGGTGTTTTCTTTAATATTGGTCTTATTAATGCTCTATTTAAGATGTAACATGCTGTGTTAATTGCTTCCGCCCAAAAATACTTTGGTAAGTTGCTTTCGCATAGCATGGTACGGGCCATGTCTTCTAAGGTTCTATTTTTTCTTTCAACTACACCGTTTTGTTGTGGAGTCCTAGGGGCTGAAAAGTTATGATTAATTCCATTTTCAGAACAAAAACTTTCAAATAAGTGATTTTCAAATTCAGTTCCATGATCACTTCTTAGAGACACTATGGTAGTGTTTTTCTCATTTGTGACTTTCTTGAAGAATTTCAGAAATATCGAGAAAGTCTCATCTTTGTGAGCTAAAAACATCACCCAAGTGTACCTAGAGTAATCATCTACAATCACTAAACCATATTTCTTTCCTCCTAGACTTGTGGTTCTAGTTGGTCCGAAAAGATCCATGTGAAGTAGCTCTAGAGGCCTAGAAGTTGAAACAGTGTTTTTAGATTTGAAAGAACTTCTAGTTTGTTTTCCAAATTGACATGCATCACAGATTTTGTTATTTTCAAAATCTAACTTAGGTAAACCTTTAACTAAATCCATCTTAATTAGTTTTGAAATAAGGTGTGTGCTTGCGTGACCTAATCTACG
Organism: Calamus simplicifolius; assembly: GCA_900491605.1. Taxonomy (NCBI): domain Eukaryota; kingdom Viridiplantae; phylum Streptophyta; class Magnoliopsida; order Arecales; family Arecaceae; genus Calamus; species Calamus simplicifolius. The sequence continues at coordinate 206,045 of UESW01004959.1, read as the reverse complement.
ATGCCATAACCATCCAATATCATTTATGTTAGCATTGTCAGCAATTAGGCAATGACTACTTTCAGATAATTTGTCTAAGTCAACTAAGTACACATTGCCATGTCTATAACCAGTAAAAACAATGCTATCATTAATGGAATCAGATACTATGCAAATAGAAGATTTAAATGAAACATTAAAGTTCTTATCACATAGTTGGCTTATACTAATTAAATTGTGCTTTAAACCATCAACATAAAGTACATTATCAATAAATATAGATGGAGTTATGCGAACTTTACCAAGGCCCATAATTTGACCTTTACCGTTATCGCCAAACGTCACAACTCCACCTTTCTTTTCTTCTAGGGTGATGAATTCCTCTTTGTCACCCGTCATATGTCTTGAGCAGCCACTATCAAGATACCACTTTTTCTTTGATCTTTTGGCTACAAGACATTCCTGCAATATAATCAAACTTTATGTTTAGGTACCCAAGCTTTCTTGGGTCCTTCATGGTTAGTAGCAACAAAAATTGTTCCTTTCGGAACCCATATTTTCTTTGCTTTAACATTTAACTTGTTGTTATTATTTAATGTTTTGCATTCAAATGATTTATGACCTTTTTCATTGCATTTAAAACAAGTTATATTACTTTGATTGGCTTTTACAAAAATATTCTTTAAAGATTTTTGTTTCCTATGTATTATAACCTAGGCCAGCTTTATCGAAAACAGCTTTTTGATTATCTAAAATCATGTTTAGTTTAGTTGAACTTAAGGTGAATTTCTCAACAATGTCTTTATATTTTATAACTTCTTTCTTTAATAAATCATTGTCTTTAACTTGCTGTTCTTTTTCTAAAGCTAAGGTTTCTAATTGATCTTTTAAATCTTTTGTTGAGTTTTTAGTTTCAGATTTCAACAAATCTATTTCTTGATTAAAATTATCTCTTTCTTTGCTAAGTTCTTCTTTTTCATTAGTTAAGTTCTTAACTTCTAAAGCTAATTCATTTTTACTTTTAGCTAAGCTAATATTGTCATTTTTCAAAAACTTATACTTCTTTTTCAAAGATTTAAAATCAATCATAAGTTCATTGAAAGCTCAAACATTTCATCAAAAGTGAATTCATCATTTGAGTTTTCAGAACTTACCTCATTGTCGTTGTCGTCGTTGTTGGCCATGAAGCAGATATTGGCAACTTCCTTTTGTTCTTCTTCTTCGACGAGGAAGATTCATCAGACCATGTTGCCATGTATGCTTTCTTCTTTTTCTTGTAGGCCTTTTTCAGCAAAGGACAATCATATCTAAAGTGCCCTGGCTTTTTACACTCATAACATACTAAGGGCTCTTTCTCTTTTTCTTTCTCCTTGTCCTTTTTCTTATCTTTTTCTCCATCAATTCTTGCTCCAAATTTCTTTTTATGGAAGGGCCTTTTTCTCATAAACTTTCTGAATTTTTTGGCCAAGAGAGCAGTTTCATCATCATCTTCATCATTACTTCACTGCTGCTCTCTTCCATTTCTGCAGTTTTGAGGGCAAGTGTTTTCTTTCTTGTTTCCTCCTCAACATGCTGCTTCATTGAAGCTCGTGGGTCATTAGGGATCCTAGAAGCTCCTCTAAAGGTAATGCATTGAGGTCCTTTGCTTCTTGGATAGCAGTGACTTTCGCTTCCCACGATCTTGGTAGTGACCTAAGAATTTTGCGCACAAGGTCAGCATTAGAATAAATTCTACCAAGACTTTTAAACCATTCACAATATCAGTGAATCTAGTGAACATGCATGTGATGGTTTCAGTTTGTTCCATTGTAAACAATTCATATTTATGAACCAAAATGTTTATTTTTGATTCCTTAACTTGGTTTGTTCCTTCATGTGTTATTTCCAACCTATCCCAAATTTCTTTTGCGGAATTACATGTTGAGATTCGGTTGAATTCATTAGAGTCTAAGGAACAATATAAAATGTTAATGGCTTTAGCATTTAATTGAGCCATTTTCTATCATTATCATTCCAATCCCTTTCGGGCTTAGGAACAAGAATGCCATCAACTAAGTGTGTGGGTGTACTAGGTCCATTATTATTACTCCCCACAATTCATAGTCAGAAGCTTGAATGAATATTCTCATTCTAGCTTTCCAATATGAATAGTTGGTTCCATTAAATAAAGGAGGTCGATTCGTAGAATGACCTTCAGCAAAACATGAACCACTTTGTGTTGCCATAAGGATCTTTAGCCCTTGATCGTGAGATCAAATTCTAAATGAGCACTTGCTCTGATACCAATTGTTGGCCCAGATGGCAACCCAAGAGGGGGGGTGAATTGGGTTCTTAAAAATTTAAGTCTTTTTAACTTTAGTTGATTAGTTAGCAAGATGTGCAAGTGAGAGGCTAACTTTAATCAATACACAAGCAAATAATAAAGAGAGATAGAGAGAGAGAAAATATAGCACGGCAAACACAAGATAATTTTATAGTGGTTCGGTGCAACCAACACCTACGTCCACTCCCAAGATTCACTTGGGTCCACACTATAATCTCTTAGATTACAGCCGAGTTGTTTTACAAGCTCACAACTCAAACTTGTTGTTTTTCCGGGATCACAACGAACCCAGCCGGTTTTACACGGGCTCACCAGCACAAAACCCTACACGTTGTTTTTTCACGGGCTCACAACTAACCCAACACAAGCACTCCGGCTTGCAACGAGGTATAATAACCTCCACTGATTCAATCCACTGATTGAATCAGCAAACAAGAAAATAACAGAGTTTAAATATAGAAAGCTCCCCTTGAGCAAATATACAAATAAAGTATAACAAAGGGTTAGAAAAGCCTGATAAGATTGCAGATGGTTGTGGCTTTGGCTTTCTTCCTTCTCCTCTTTAACTCCTCTTGAAGTGTTGAATCAGGCCTCAGCAAGATTCTTGACCGTTTGAAAACTTTGGAGTTGAGATGAAGCTTTTTCTCCTTTTGTTGAATGTTGAAAATCCTTCGATTTGATCTTTGAAAAGCTTTTGGATTTTCTTTTGAACTCTTGTGGATTGATGATCTGGAGCAGACGAAACTTCCTCTTTGATTTCACTCCTTTTGAATCACTCTATTTTAAACTAAAGATTTTTCCAATAAAGCTCTGTTTTTTCCTCTTTTTGAAAGATTTCTTTTCTCTTCTTGATTTTCTATTGATTGTTTTGATTTGAAAAGAGCTCCTCTATTTATAGATTCTGCAAAAATATATCCGTTAGAAACACAGAATATAGCCGTTATTTAAAAATCTTACCGTTGGAGCTGATGTGTCATCGTGAAAAATCGCGTCCAGATTTCGTGGAGTCGACTCGAGCTTTGTGGGAGTCGGCTCGACAGTCGATTCCAGAAACACCTAACTTTCAGGGGTCGACTCGAGATATGCGGGGAGTCGACTCGAGAAGTGCTCAAAAATGAGCCTTTCTGCCGTCTGAGTCGAGTCGGCTCGCACAGTCCATGAGTCGGCTCGCGAAGGTTCAGGGGTCGACTCTTGAAAACTCAAGTGTCGACTCAGGACAACATTGAAAAACAGACTTTGGGGAGTCGACTCGAAACCCTTGAGTCGGCTCGGGGCGATACAAAAATCAGAAAAATGTTCTGATAGACTTTAAAACTCATCCCAAATAAATTTAAATATAAATGTGACTTGAATACAATAAATATGACATTAAGCATGAATTCAAGACATGTTTCAAGAAATCATTGAATGAAATATATCGTGTAAAAATTCCTTTTGAAATATTAAATATAGAGCTTGAAACTTCTTTTTCAAATTGATTCAAAACTTAGTGAATTTAAACATTGAGAGTCCGTTGCTTTCATTTTGAATAAACTCATGGTATTTGATAAATAATTCATTGTTTCTATTAATATATTCATGGCTTTTGGAAATCATCAAAATCAATAGAGTTGGGGCAATTATGTTTCAATAATTTCTCAACAGAGGATATATCTAAAACTGCTTTCAGGACCAGATATGGTCATTATGAGTTCTTGGTGATGCCATTTGGCTTGACAAATGCTCCAGCTGCTTTTATGGGTCTGATGAATCAAGTATTTCAGGAGTATCTAGATAAATTTGTGATAGTATTCATTGATGACATCTTGATTTATTCTAGAAGTAGTGAAGAGCATGAACAGCATCTGAGGACAGTTTTGCAGATATTAAGAGAAAAGCAATTATATGCAAAGTTTAGTAAAAGTGAATTTTGGCTGGATGAGGTAAAGTTCTTGGGACATGTAGTTTCAGCCAAAGGTATTATGGTAGATCCTCAAAAGATTGAAGCTATAGTGAATTGGGTATCACCTACCAATCAGACTGAGGTGAGGAGTTTCTTGGGGCTAGTAGGATATTATAGAAGATTTATAGAAAATTTCTCGATTTTGGCTTCTCCTATGACTAAGCTGCTTAGAAAGAATATCAAGTTTGATTGGTCTAATGAATGCCAGAAGAGTATGGATGAATTGAAAAAGAGATTAACCTCAGCCCCAATTCTAATACTCCTTGATAGTGCCAGTGATTATGTAATCTATAATGATGCCTCATTGAAGGGTTTGGGGTGTGTTTTAATGCAGAATGGAAAAGTGGTGGCTTATATATCTAGACAGTTGAGATCCATGAAAAGAATTATCCCACCCATGATTTGGAGTTAGCTGCTGTTATATTTGCATTGAAGGTTTGGAGGCACTACTTGTATGGAAGAAGATGCAGATATTTACTGATCATAAGAGCTTGAAATATATTCTGACCCAGAAGGAAATGAATTTAAGGCAGAGAAGATGGATTGAATTGATTAAAGACTATGATTGCACTATTGAGTATCACCGAGGGAAAGCTAATGTTGTGGCTGATGTCTTGAGTCGAAAGTCTATGGCCACATTGGCTTCTATCAGAACCGTACAACTACCCTTGATGATTGAGTTAAGGACGTTAGATGCAGAGCTAGCTGTAGAAGAATCTGAAGCCTTGTTGGCTACTTTCAGATGAGACCCCAAATGCTAGAAGAAATAAGAGAAGCTCAGTTGCTAGATCTACAATTGCTTAAAGCTAGATATTTAATTCAGAATGGGTCTGAGTCAGAGTTTTCTGTTAGAGGTGATGGAGTGTTATTATTCAAGGGCAGAGTTTGTGTGCCAGCTGTGGAATCAGTGAAAGATAAGATTTTAAGGGAAGCACATAGCTCAGCTTATTCAATGCATCCAGGTAGTACTAAGATGTATAGAACTATCAAACAGAATTACTGGTGGAATGGTATGAAAAAGGAAATAGCTGAGTATGTATCTAAGTGTTTGGTGTGTCAGCAGATTAAGGCTGAACATCAGTGTCCGGTTGGAAAGCTTCAGCCTCTGTTTGTGCCAGAGTGGAAATGGGAGCATATAACTATGGATTTCGTTGTAGGACTCCCAAAGACCAGAAGGGGCAATGATGCTATATGGGTGATAGCTGATAGATTGACTAAGTCTGCTCATTTTCTGCCTATTAAGATTGTCTTTACCTTGGATAGATTAGCAGAATTATATGTGCATGAAATTGTGAGTAGGCCAGTATCGATAGTATCAGATAGAGATCCAAGGTTCACATCTCAATTTTGGACAGAATTACAGAAAGCTTTGGGACTAAATTGAGGTTCAGTACAACATTTCATCCCCAAACCGATGGTCAGTCAGAGAGAACCATCCAGACACTGGAGGATATGCTGAGAGCTTGTGTCAGGGAATTTTCTGGTAGCTGGGATGATCATCTGCCTTTAATAGAGTTTGCTTACAATAACAGCTACCATTCTAGCATTGATATGGCACCATATGAGGCCTTGTATGGGAGAAAATGTAGAACTCCAGTGTGTTGGGATGAGGAGGGAGAGAGAAGGCTGTTAGGCCCTGAGTTAGTGCAGCTTACAGCAGATCAAGTTAAAATTATAAGAGCTAAATTAAAGGCAGCCCAGGATAGACAGAAGAGCTAAGTAGATAAAAAGCATAGAGATGTAAAGTTTGAGGTTGGAGATAGAGTCTTTCTGAAGGTATCTCCTTGGCGAGGTATTATGAGATTTGGAAAGAAAGGCAAGTTGAGTCTTAGGTATATTGGACCCTATGAAATTCTGGAAAGAGTTGGGACACTAGCTTATAGATTGGCTTTACCTCTAGAGTTATCTCAAATTCATAATGTATTTCATGTATCAATGCTTAGGAGGTATGTGCCGGATTCCTCTCATGTGATTCAGTCTGAGACTATAGAGTTACATGGAGTTTATCATTTGCAACAGAACCAATGAAGATCTTGAGTAGGGAGATTAAGCAGCTCCGCAGTAAAAGAATTCCATTAGTTAAGGTGCAATGGTTAAATCATAAAAAAGAGGAGGCTACATGGGAGCGAGAGGATGAGATGAGATTGAAGTACCCCCATCTATTTGAAAATATATCTAGCTAAATTTCGGGGACAAAATTTCTTACGAGGGGGAGAATTGTGACATCCTGAAAACCTTGTAATTTATGGCATTTTTCATTTGAAATGAAAGTCAGAAAGTTTCAGTGAAGTGTGAGTGTGTTGGCCTTTTGATAAATGTAAAGAGAAGAAATTTTGGAGTAAATGAGTATATTTCTGAATGTTAAAGAGTTTGATTTAAGAGATTGGGAGATTTAAGTTTTAATGGGCTTAAATCATAAGAAAAAAATCAAGTTTAGTTTGAGTTTTATCCTTAAAAGATGGTTTTAGTAGTTGGAGTCGACACTATTTGGAGTGAAGTCGACTCTGGCATGGTTTTAAACTTTCGGCACGCTTTGGAGTCGACACCTGCAAAGGTGGAGTCGACACCTGCAGAGAAAACAGAAGATTAACATTTCTGCTGTAGTGTTGGAGTCGACACCTACTTTTCTGGAGTCGATACCTACTTTTTCTGGAGTCGACACCTATATTTCTGGAGCCGACACCTATTTCTGCTGGAGCCGACTCCAAATCTGTTGGAGCCGACTCCAAGACGGTAGGTTGTTTTGAGTTAAATCTTGAGAATTTCATATTTATTCCGTTTCAAGTCCGATTTGGATGCCGTTTGAACCGTTGGATTTCTAAAATCGAGCTATTCAAGATGGTAAAGTCTTTTCTTGGAAATGTTACATAAAATTATCAATTTAAGTGAAAAATGATAATCTGGGCTATAAATCGATTAAAAAATGCTATATCAGGGGCAAAATGGGAAAAGGCTCCGATGTCAATTGCTAATTATGTTAAGGGCAACTTGGAAAGAAAATCTAAGGGTAAAATATCATGGTTATAAGTGAGCCACGTGTTTTCCAAAAAGCGTGTGTTAAGAGTATTTGAGGGCAAAAGGGAAATTTGGCATGCCTTAACCCTTAAGTTCCCATGACTTGGTCCCCAAGTCATTAGAGAAAAAGGGAAAAACGTGGGTTCAGCCAGAGAAAAGAAAGAAAGAAAGAAAGAGAGAAAGAAGAGGAGAAAAGAGAGGAAGAGGAAGAAGAAGAAGGAGGAAGAAAGAGGAAGGGAAAGGGAAGCTTGGGGTTTGTGCTCGACTCCAGGTAAGCTATAGCTTCTTTAGATCTTGCATGACTTTAGATTTTCTTAGATTATTGTATTTTGAGGTAATAGTAGAAGTAATCTTGAGTAGAGAAAGGGTGGAAGAAAATAATGAGATATTAGAGGATAGATCATGTATGCATGCATGGTTCATGGGAAAACCTCGTGTGGAGGTAATCATAATAGCTATCGTATCTATATGTTGACGTAGGTCAAGAGGGTTATTCCAGGGAGCCAGAATACCGAAGTTAAGTACCAGTCGAGGAGTAACCTACTAAGGTGAGTGGGTTTTTCATCTAACAATGAGAAGTTAATTTGAGCTAGTATAATGAGATTAATACCTAGTTGTGGTATGTTATGTTTAGCAGAGTATTATGTATGTTTTAAATATGAGAAATGAGAACCTAGTATATGATTTTGATAAATGAGTTTTGAGCATGAGTTTTAAGCATAAAGAAATAAAAATGAGTTTCGAGCATGAGTTTTGAGCATAAAGACATAAGCATGAGTTTTGATGAGGGGATTTTTAATGTATACATGGCATATTTGCATGATAAAGATTTACAAATGATGTATGTATCATACTGAGCATCAGACAGCTATGGGGCTGATCACCCTTTAGACTGTACTGTAGCATGAGCATTACACACTACTATCGAGCCGGCACCTCCTTGCAAACAGATCGTACGATGAATCCCAGAATTAGGGGTGAGTGCATGCTTAACCAGCCAGTGGGGTCGGTTGTGAGCAGCCCATGGGGGCATAAATCATAGCTCAGTGGAGCTGGTTACTATATATAGCCCATGGGGGCAGAGAGAAAACCCGAGGTTCCAGGGTTAAGGAACAAAGCACTTTGCCGGGTGAACCGCACGAGTAAGGGGTGCTATTTGTGCGGGGATCCTGTTGCTAGTCATGCACCCGATGAGAGTACACCTACGGAAGGGTGACTGTAGGGTGGTACCTTAGAGGCATTATATACACAGCCCAGCATCATGAGATTTAAAAGCATATGTTGTGATATAAAAAGGACCAGTGGGCCAAGTAGTTATTCCGAGAGGGAGAGTTTACTTGAGATGCAGTGGGCAAGCAGATTCTGGTAGGAGTCTGAGAATTTAATAAAGAAGTCTGGGTTGTAGATAAAGAATGCATATCTTCATATTGTAATGCATGGATTTTTATCTTAATGAGTTATCTTTCAGTGAAAAGTTATTGTAGAGTATTTTAGTACTGATATGTTATTTGAAGAATAAGCTACATTTTATTTTATCTGATATCATGTTAAAAATGTACTTTGAGTTGTACAAGCTAAATAGTATCAGCATATGATTGAAAATATGAGGTTATGGTTCTCTATTTCTCCATTGTTAGATGGTTATCCAGTCATTGGGACTTAGGTCTCATCCCTCTATGATTTAAATGTTCTTTCAGATCAGTGAGTATTTCTGCCAGGATCACAAGATAAGCAGGACAAAACTCTTAGCTGGTGAAGCTTGCTTGGATGCAAGGGTGTATAGATGCTAGCCTTGTATATTGAGACAGTGTGGATTGATATTTGTATACTGTATATGTGTATGTGCATAGTGAGATGTAATGATGTTTTAGACCTTTTTGGATATGAATATGAGACTTATGTTTTGGAGAAAATTATGAGCATGATGTGTGCACTTATGATTTTGATGTCGATTGTGAATGTGATCTTGTAAACTGCCTGAGGAATGTCAGGAAAAATATTATCTGAGCAGGTTGATGCTTAGTGTTGATTGAGTGATTTGTGTATATAATTGATATGAAAATGATAAGTTTTTAACAGGATGTGTTTTCGTGTGTATGCCACTTATGATAATTAGTTGGGGTTCTCTAGCTCTTTATGGAGCGCTACATAAAGACTAGTAAAACTCTATCCGATTACCACAAGTATGCAGGTGTGCTATCGGTGGCCCCAATGAGGAGGGGGAGCTGACACTTTGTCTTAACGTTTTCTGAATGGGTGTCGTAGGTTTTGAAAAAGGGTGTCGTAGGTTTTGAATTAGGGTGTCGTGGGTTTTGAACTAGGGTGTCGTAGGTTTTGAACTAATGCTTTGTCTTAATATTTTCTGAATGGGTGTCGTAGGTTTTGAACTAATGCTTTGTCTTAACATTTTCTGAATGGGTGTCGTAGGTTTTGAACTAGGGTGTCGTAGGTTTTGAACTAGGGTGTCGTAGGTTTTCAACTAGGGTGTCGTAGGTTTTGAACTAATGCTTTGTCTTAACGTTTTCTGAATGGGTGTCATAGGTTTTGAATTAGGGTGTCGTAGGTTTTGAACTATGGTGTCGTGGGTTTTCAACTAGGGTGTCGTAGGTTTTGAACTAATGCTTTGTCTTAACGTTTTCTGAACTAGGGTGTCGTAGGTTTTGAAATAGGGTATCGTGGGTTTTCAACTAGGGTGTCGTAGGTTTTGAACTAATGCTTTGTCTTAACGTTTTCTGAATGGGTGTCATAGGTTTTAAACTAGGCTATCGTAGGTTTTGAACTAGGGTGTCGTGGGTTTTCAACTAGGGTGTCATAGGTTTTGAACTAATGCTTTGTCTTAACGTTTTCTGAATGGGTGTCGTAGGTTTTGAACTAGGGTGTCGTAGGTTTTCAACTAGGGAGTCGTGGGTTTTCAACTAGGGTGTCGTGGGTTTTGAACTAATGCTTTGTCTTAACGTTTTCTGAATGGGTGTCGTGAGTTTTCAACTAGGGTGTCGTAGGTTTTGAACTAGGGTGTCGTGGGTTTTGAACTAGGGTGTCTTAACATTTTCTGAATGTTTGAAAACCCGCAACACCCTAGTTCAAAACCCACGACACCCTAGTTCAAAACCTATGACACCCTAGTTCAAAACCTACGACACCCATTCCGAAAACGTTAAGACAAAGCATTAGTTCAAAACCCACGACACCCTAGTTGAAAACCCACGACACCCTAGTTCAAAACCTACGATACCCATTCAGAAAATGTTAAGACAAAGCATTAGTTCAAAACCTACGACACCTTAATTGAAAACCCATGACACCCTAATTCAAAACCTATGACACCCTAGTTCAAAACCTACGACACCCATTCAGAAAACATTAAGACAAAGCATTAGTTCAAAACCTATGACACCCTAGTTGAAAACCCACGACACCCTAGTTCAAAACCTACGACACCGTAATTCAAAACCTACGACACCTATTCAGAAAACGTTAAAACAATGCATTAGTTGAAAACCTACGACACCCTAGTTTAAAACCTACGACACCCTAGTTCAAAACCTATGACACCAATTCAGAAAATGTTAAGATAAAGCATTAGTTCAAAACCTACGACACTCTAGTTGAAAACCCACGACACCCTAGTTCAATACCTACGACACCCATTTAGAAAACGTTAAGACAAAGCATTAGTTTAAAACCCACGACAACCTAGTTGAAAACCCACGACACCCTAGTTCAAAACCTACGACACCCTAGTTCAAAACCTATGACACCCATTCAGAAAACATTAAGACAAAGCATTAGTTCAAAACCTATGACACCCTAGTTGAAAACCCTTGACACCCTAGTTCCAAACCCACGACACCCTAGTTCAAAACCTACGACACCCATTCAGAAAACGTTAAGATAAAGCATCAGTTCAAAACCTACGACACCCTAGTTGAAAACCCATGACACCCTAGTTCAAAACCTACGACACCCTAATTCAAAACCTACAACTCCCATTCAGAAAACGTTAAGACAAAGCATTAGTTCAAAACCTACAACACCCTAGTTCAAAACCTACGACACCTTAGTTCAAAACCTACGACACCCATTCAGAAAACGTTAAAACAAAGCATTAGTTTAAAACCTACGACACCTTAGTTGAAAACCCATGACACCCTAGTTCAAAACCCACGACACCCTAGTTCAAAACCTATGACACCATTCAGAAAATGTTAAGACAAAGCATTAGTTCAAAACCCACGACAACCCTTGTTGAAAACCCACGACACCTAGTTCAAAACCTACGATATCTTAGTTCAAAACCTATGACACCCATTCAGAAAACGTTAAGACAAAGCATTAGTTCAAAACCTACGACACCCTAGTTGAAAACCCACGACACCCTAGTTCAAAACCTACGACACCCTAGTTCAAAACCTACGACACCCATTCAGAAACCGTTAAGACAAAACATTAGTTCAAAACCTACGATACCCTAGTTGAACTAATGCTTTTTGAGCAGCAAAGCTGTTAAGAAGTTAGAGTTTAAGGAACACGGATGAACCAAAGCTGATGAATCATCAAAAGCTAGCACCAAAGCTGATGAATCCTCCAAAGCTATCGCCGCACCAAAAAGACCATTGATCACCAGATGAAACCATTCAGTTCCTGAATGCCAATGTCATCGGCACTGAGCCCCTTCCATCAAGGTACGCCAAGGCGGTGATGCTGGTCCAAACTAACACCCTCATGCAGGCTTACTTTTACCCGCCATCTTATTTGGTAGGAGATCCTGAAAGCCATCGTCAAGCTCATAAACTACAACCTCAACCCCAGACTCCCGCTCCGCGGCACCATCATCCACAGGAAGAATGTTTTACAATCAGAAAGAGTTTTTTATCAGCAAAATCTAAATAAGATGGCGAGTTGAAGTAGGCTGGAGGGAAAGGGTATTTTATCTGCATACCAATGGTGAAAGACTGAACGACTTTTAATGGATGTCACGATCAAAAAGTAACATTATCCCCTGCTATTCTGTCTCATCGCGTCAGGCCACATGGGATCTATGTGGACCAATAAGAAGAATGGTGCAACCCACGTAGGACTTGCTGCACCGGGACGTATACAAAAACTTTTCCTTTGCTCAAATTTTAAGTTCAAAGCAGATCCAAATTAGTTACCTATTCCATGGCCGAGACCAAAGTCAAGCCATCCTAAAGGGCCTTGAGTCAATCTGAGCCCACCTCCAGCCCTGTTTATCTTAGTTCATTATTTAATTTTACTTAAAATCTGATTTGTATCTAAACAATATTAGATTTGTATTTGCCCTTAGAGAGAAAAAGTATACATATTATTACTAATATTCAAATTGAATTCACATCCATATTGAACAAATATAGATAATGCTAACAACCAATTTACATCCACATCTATTTAAAATAAATATGAATCTGAATTTTAACATTTTCTTTAATATTCATTTCTACGTTTGCATATATTGAAAATAAATGAATATAAATTGAAATGTGCTTAGCATCCAATCAGTTTTAAGTTCTGCTGGTAACCACTTAGACACAGTCTACGGCTGAGAAGGCCTTATCATAGCCTACAAGAATTGGAGCATGCGGGAGTGGCTGGATGGCATCCATATTCTTTAACCATAGTCTTAAAAGTAAAAAAGTCTTTATATGCACTAGATGCAGCGCATATGATGCACTAGATGTGATGCAGATCATATGCATTGCACTCATGATTATACATGATATATGCATGCATGTTAAAAATAAAAATATTTTTATTTTTAATATGCCATATGATGCATTAATCATCGAATATAGTGCAACTTTTATCCGCATTCGATGCAGCTTTTAGAGCGAGGACGACAATAGAGTAAGGGTAGGATACCATTGTTTTGAAAACTGGATCAAATCGTCCAATCGGTCCAATCAAAAATTGATCATTAGTCGAACCGATTTTATTATTAAAGTTAACTTTTATATGACCCGATAAAAATCAAAAAAATCTATTGAATCGATCGGATTTCAACCGATCCAATCCAATTTTTAAATTTTTTATTTAAATTATATTTTTTTTTTTTTATTTTATATTATTAAATTAAAATTTAATTATATATATTTGATTCGATCAAACTGATTCATCCGATCAAACCGATTAACCTGCGACCCAAATATTAAGCCGGTTGTCCGATCCAATTTTCAAAACATTGCAGAATACAGTCAAGATCTCTTGCATCAACGAGCGACCACATCAACTTGGCCTCGCAGGCACTCCAATCTGACCTAATCCTCGTACCCAAACAGAGCTCCCCTCTGCGCTTCCCTTGTCTTCCTCTCCTCTGTTCGTAATCATAATCCTTTTTGGATTTTTTTTTTTTGTTCAATAAAATTTGGGTGGTTTGATCGTTCCTTTTCATCGAAAAGGAGCCCCTGGACCCAGAGAAAGCTGCGGTGCAAACCAGTCGATCCACATGGAAATGTCTTCCCATACTTTTTCTCTTATATCAGCAACTGGAACAGAGCAAGGGGAAGGTGGACGGCACCTGCTGAGTTAGACCGCATGCTGCCAAAGTTTTTAAGCATGTCGACCGACCGAAAACATGGTGATTTGGTGGTTGGGACGGCTCGCTCCAGCAGTGGATACGGAACTTATTCGAGGGAACATCGAGAACAGAGGCAATGGCAGTAGGTGACGCCACTGGATATACGAGCTGGGCCGCTGAAAACAAGGCAAGCATGCGAACCCCACCTGCAATGAGGAAGAAAGTATGCAAAGACTGTTGGGAGTGAGGGGGCCTTCCTTGGTTCACAAGCAATCTGTGAGCCAGAGAGCCTGCTTATCGAGTTGGAGCTTGTGGATGATGGTGTCGACTTGTTAAGTCGGAGAATTTGTTAGAACTATTTTGCCTTTAGCATTATAATATGGTTAATATTTTTGGTACCATCAATGCTTGTTTACATATTATGTGCAATCGAGCATATTTTTTTATTTTTAAAAAATTTTAAAATATTTTTTAGAGCCCAACAAAATAAAATGCTTTCCGATACCTTACAAATCTTGGGATGAGATTAAAAGAAATACCTCGTTGAAAAATATCAGTTCTGTTTGGATTGGGGTGAATGGAGGAGAGAAAAAAAATTGAAGGGAAACGTCATAAGTTATCTTGTTTGAAAGGATCAAAGGATAAGCCGAGGGAGAAGAAAAGGTTTAAATTATATTTTTTTAAAAAAATAAAATATTTTTTATTTTTTATTATTCATTTTTTCATTTTCACTGTTTATTTTCTATTCTCAAGATTATAATTGTCAGATAACTCTTTTCATTCCTTTCTTTTCTCTCTATTCAAACAAGATAATTGATATTACCCTTCCTTTCCCCTTTCATCCTTTCCAAATAACAGAAGAAGAACAATCGTTCCTTTCCCTTTCTTTCCCTTCCATTCCTTTACTTCTTTCACTCTCCCTTTCCCCTCCAAAGATCCAAACATAGCCTAAATAAAGAGGTTTCTTCTAAATAAAGGTCCAAAGTTCTCATCACAATCTTTTGTTAAGTTAAAAATAAATAAAATTTTTAGAATTAATTTATTATATTTTAAATGCTGGAATTTCATTCGCTAATCAATATATCTGAGAATTTGCATGAAATGCTTCTTCTAAACAGCTCCTAAGTGCTTGGTGAAAAAAGAAGCAGGGAGATATGCTGCAGTGAACCTTGAGCGCTTGTACCCAGGTTAGGCCATGGCAGCCTGAACCTTACCTGAACCAACCTATGGATTGGCACAGCTGAGGCCTTGGAGCTGCTAAAAATCCAACTCAAACCAAACTCAACTACGACCCAGTCTCTTCTCAATTGAACCAACATATATCAAGTTCAGGTTCTCTCAATTTCGTAATCTGATCATCTCTTGAGTTTTGCTCTGATCCTCCTCTCGCTATACTAGTTATCGTATATAATAAGTTGGGAACGGAGTCTTAAGGGTTATTTATAACAAAAGATAAAACTCTTTCTTACTACTAGGTGAAGTTATCAATGGTGGATGAGGAAAGACTTGGCAGGGTAGAGATGTGGACAATATTGGAGGAGAGCAATGGCGGAGCCAGAGGGCTTGGTTAGTGATGATGATGACAACATTTCGCATCAATTGCTTGCTTGGAGAGCAAACAAGCAGCCAATGTCTTGCTTGGAAATTGGTGGTTCATCGAGCATGACCTTGGCTGCAAGATATTCATATAGAAGACAAGGTCGAGATAGTGTTATGTGAATTAATGGGAAGAGAGGACCTTTAAATCTGATTTGGATAAATGGTGACAAGAGTTTGGGGTAAAGAATTGAAAAATAGGAACTACAGTTGATCCATCAGTGTAAAAAGAGAAAAAAAATAAAAAATAGTTAAAATATTGTTGGGAGGTGTTGCATTAAATTATACGGCAGGCTGGCAACTATTGCAACAAGAAATTAAATGGAAGGTGGTGTACCATCGCTAGTTTCCACTATAACAAATGATGTGCTTATTTTAATAATTCCCGGTGCTGAGGTCTACCTTTTCTTTCACTACAGTGGACACCTCTGTAGCTCTCTGTTTTGGAGGAAAACAGAGGAGGAGGTTTGAGAAGCATCCGACGCCATTTGCAAGTGGACTCAGAGACAACAGATGGAGATGAATGAGAACCAATTAAATTAAATATTTTGTAAATAAATATGATTCTAACGTATAAACATCTATATTTCGTTCGTGAAGGAAGACAATTTTTTTTGCAGTCCCACACATATTATCCCCTCTGATAAAATAAATAATATGAAGAAGATGATATATTTTTTTCTATCCCTCTCATAAAAATATTTCTTGAGAAATTGAGATGATATGAAAAATGTGATGACTTGAAATGACCCATTTTAGATGATAATGGACCTCAGATAATTCGCTTAATTCCCTTTTTCAAAAATGATTCCCTAAAATCTTTATTTAAGAGGTATTATAGGCAATTGATATTTTAATCTAATAAAAATGTAATTATCCATTTTAGATGATAATGAATCTTAAATAATTTATTTAATTCTCTTGTTAAAAAAAAAAACTGCATGGATTTTTTATTTTAAGAGTATTATAGTCGATATTTTTTATGTAAAATTATCTTCAGATAAACATAGAAAAATATTTTAAGAACTGTTTTTCTTTGTGAATTTTTTGCTAAACAAACATGGTAAGACCTATATATTTTCTCTATAAAATTATTTTCAGAAAAATGAATCTCAAAAAATATTTCTTAAAAAATTACTACAAGAACACTTCGTCTACTGTGGCATTAGAAATCATTATTTGGTTTTCATTCTTTTCTAACATGCTATCTGTTCCAGTAGTAGAAATCTTCGATAAACCGTCACTTAATTTCGTTCACACACTAATAAGTAGAGATGCATGAAAAATAAAGGGGGATTTAACTAAAACTGCGATCTATTCATCAATGAATTAAGTTACCATATCTTAATTAAATATGATTGCCAAAGGTACGGTTAAACCAATGACGTACATTACCACGTGTTCTCAATAGTCTATTAAAATTTTCCTGATGATGCGAGCCCATCACCAGAATGCGAGGCAGATGCATCACCGGACTCATCATTACTCTTATTTGCAAACAAAAGTGTCCAAAAAATGTTTGTTAAATGATTGGCTTCCTTTTTGTCTCACGAGATTGCTGATAAGGATTCCGAATTGTTCTTACTTGGCGGCCGCCTCTTTCCCCATGAATGAAACATTTACCTCATTGACGGCCACAAGCTTCTTATGCCATAAAGAAGCTCTAAGTTCCCAATTAACCTCGTTAGCAAATCTCGTGGCTCAAAAACTCGAAAGTTAAGAATTGGGTTATTGGGGAGGCTTCATCAGTAAAATTATGTGGTTCAAAAACTTAAGTAAAAAATTAATGGATAGCGAATAAACTTAAGATAGTGTTTGAAATAGGGGATATCGTTTTTATTCTCAAAAGTCATAATTATAAGGTAGTGTTTGAAATAAAGAATAAGAGAGGGATATCCTCTCTTATTCCCAAAAGCTTGGATATCCCTCTTATTTCCAAAAGTCATAACTATAAAGGATAGCTGGAAATAAAGTTAACCAAAGGAATAATCCATGGTTAACCATGGTTATCCCCTCAATTTATTTCCTAGAAAATGCAGGAATAGCTGGTTATCCCTCCAAATAAGAATAAAAAAAAAGTTATCTTATGAATTTGCCTTTTTGCATTTGATATGATCAATGGGATAGCCAAAGGATATCCCTAGGGATAGTCAGGGGATAAACTCTATCCCATACACTTATCCATGGATAAATTTTTTCTATCAAACACAACCTAAAGGATAGCTGAAATAAAGTTAACCAGAGGGAAATTCATGGTTAAGCATGGGTTATTCCCTTAATTTATTCCTTAGAAAGTGCAGGAATAGCTGGTTATCCCTTCAAATAAGAGTAAAAAAAAGTTATCCTATGTATTTATTTTTTTACATTTGATATGATCAATGGGATAGCCAAGGAATAAACTCTATCCCGTACACTTATTCATGGTTAATATTTTTTCTATCAAATACTACCTAACTATAAGCACATTCATCTTCCATCCAATATATGAAACTAAATGTAGGGTATCACAGTGTCATTTGCAAGCAAAGTTTACCGTACCAAACTATCAGATAAATACGACTTATCAGGATGCATACCGTATCGAACTGATGGTGCGTCAATTCAATGGAACAAAAGGCTCCACTATCTTCTATTATATGAAACTGAATTGGATAGTTTGACGTAGAATGGAATGGTTCGGTATGGTTTGGCATGCTGATATAGAAGTAGTTTGAGATGGTGCAGTTGTTGCACTGAACCAAATTTTCGATTTGATACAGTACGTTTTGATTTATCTAGTTCGAAGATGTGGTAGCAAATTTGGAGCCTAGAATGTGTCGGTAGCGTCAAATTGGTGCAAATAATTAATACGCTTTCATCGACAATGCTAGGTTTGTTTTTATTTGCCATCTATGAGAGGTAGCTAAATATGATGCAACATGGCGACTGCTTCCACCATAACAACCTTGATTAGTGACCGCGTAGTCGTTACTCTGTCGTCCGTGTGCTCTCCGAGGGGAAAAATTCAGTCTCAACTTAAAGCGGGAGTTTGTTGGGAGTTCTTTCTTGATGGGAGATTTGCATCAGAAAGTTTGGTGCATGATTGAGACAAAAATCTATTAGATATTTGATTCAATGAATGAGGTCTTGAAGGAAACGAAAAAGGTAGTGAAATGGCAACGGAACTGAAAGCAGCTCCCCTAACCACCTCGTTTTGGGTCAATAAATAGCTTGGGCTCGTAGGATCCCTTCAGCACCCTAAAATGGAGGACCCCAGCAAGCTTGCTACCTCCCCAAAGGTTGAGAAGCACTTCCTTAATCCTTTGGTTCCAGAAACACTACTAGTTCTAACTTGGCATTTATTTTTCTGGCTGCTGATCCATCCTTTTTTTTTTTTTTTTTTTTCTTTTTCAAATTCTTCAAGAACTCAAAGACTGCACCCAGCTCGAACACCAAACGGGGAATCAAATGTGGCCAGCCTCAGCCCTTTAGACTACAAACTGAGGTAATATTGTTCAGTGACATCATGTTCAACTGCACCACACCGAGACGCTAGCTTGTTAGGTGTGGCTCTAATTGTATCAAATCTCCAGTAAACCAATCGTAGTTAGTGGACAAATTCGAGCCATGAAAGAAGTCCACCTACCCTTCCCTTGCTCGAACCTGTCATGGTCATTGAGTTGATAGCCTGATTTTATATGTATACAATAACACAGTGGAATATGCCACTGTAGAAAAGCCATTGAAAATAATTGCTCAACCAATACTTGTCAATATTTGCATTACTTTTTCCTCAAAGAAAGTCTGCAGACCACTTGATTCTCAGAAGTTTTCTCTCTCTCTCGCTCTCTCTTTTTCTCTTTTTGATGATGAAAAGAAAATTGTCAAGCTTTATATTTACTACTGGAGAGAGTACGTAGTAGTTAGGCAAACTTATGCATCTTGCCTTCACCTTGTATGGCTGCAGCAACGAGGAATGATAAAAGAGCAAGCACTTGTGAAGAGATTGCAGGAATCGGTTGTTGAGGAGGCCAGACAACGGATTCCTCTCGCGCAAGGCTTGCCATTGACGACTGATAAACCTCAGGTAATCAATCCTACGTCGCCTAAATTCTTTTCTGACACTCCCTCAGACCAACTTTATTATTCTTTTCATTGCAAGTGCTGACATTAATTTGAGCAACAGAACTTACCAAAGCCACCTGTAAAGGAGCAGACAAAACCAGTAAATTTTAAACTACACACCGAGCAAAGAGCAGCCAGGCGTGCTGGATTCAATAACCTGGCAAGTCTCCATATATATACTCCCTGAAGTTAAATCATCTGCTTTCTATCTGATACCTCTTCATGAACCAACATGAGCAGTACTAAGCCTAAATTTTCATGCAGGTCTCCAGCAAAAACTATTCCTTGGAGATCCTGCGGAGATTTGAAGAGAAGCTCCTAAAGGTGTTTATAATATTATATATGACACTGGTTCTCATTACTCAATATATACTGTATGAAATTGTGAATAACAGCGATGACGTACATAGAGGGAGACACAACTAATTAAAAACATGCAGGTCATAGAAGAGGAGGAGATAAGGCTTATGAGAAAGGAGATGGTTCCAAAAGCTCAACTGATGCCGATATTTGACAGACCGTTCCTTCCACAACGGTAATGCAAAAATTGAATAGAAATGTAACGACGAATCTGTTCACTAACAATTAATACTCACGTTTTACAGGTCATGAGAAGATGATGATAACTTAAGGCATGACAATGCGAACAGGCTATTAGAAATAGAATCAAGTGTCGATCGATGTATATATAAATAGCAGGACTTTTTTTCTTGGAGAGAAATATGCAGGACAAATTTTTGAACTCAATAAGGGGTTATATATTAAAGCATTCTAAAGAAAGCAACTGGTGAACTTACATCAGCACTTGGATAAGGCACAGTCACCATGATTGACTGAGTCAATGGTCATGAGAACTTTAGAGGTTCCATAATTGGCCCACAAACGATTATTATAAGCTCTTCTAATTAATTACCAACCTCAAACAATACCTTACATAAAAGATTCGATCTTTGCTAGTGATTTTTCTCATTTTTCTATATATCTTAACACATGGTTGGTTCTGGAAGGCTTTTGGGGTGACATTTATGTGATCTAGAAGGGATCGAAGTCTTCCTGATAAGCTATAGCTGAAGATCTTCAGTAACCTGAGATAAGCTATAGAGTAGCAAACGATATCTCAGTCACGGCTTTTAAAGGGCCCAAAGCCACCTGAATTACCTACGGTTAGAGTAACGTTTTAACAAATTAATTTGCGTGGGATTATAATGCATGTTTATTAATTTATATGGTCCAATAACATATCATAGGAACTCTTCTGCACTCCGTTCTAAATAAAGAGGGTATGTTATTTTTTCAGAAGTTATATCATCTCTTCATTATTTCCCCCTACATGTTCAACAGAATTTTAGAACCTGAATTATTTTTGAAAAGAATTAAAAGACATTTGAAAAGATTTTAAGAATCTAAATTAGTTAAGGCCTAGCGAAAGGCTAATTTGATTGTTGACATGCAGAAGTATTACTTAAATAGAAGACTGTAAGAAATGAAACATCCTTTTTTTATTATTATTTAAGCGCTTCAGATGGTCCAACTTAATCATGATTATCGATTACATGAGCACAAAAGACGTACAGTCTTTTGGATGCAAAGAACAAGCCTGACAAGGGGACAAATTTATAAAACGAGGAGCATGCTTGACTCATTGGTTGATTTGGAGTTTTTGGGCTGGATATATATATATATATATACAAGTTTTATTGATGCCAAAATATACACTGAAAGAAGGGTCTTTAAAATTGAGATAATTAATCTATCCAAAAGTTCTTCTTGAATGTGGTTAATATTCATTGACATTTTTTTGCTATGCTGGACTTGCTGCTAACAGAAATAAGGCCGGTAGATGACTTACTTTGTTCAATAATGATATCTTAAAAGAAAAGAAACATGCATGCTTATCATCTTGTTATGTTATTTGCCTTAATTTTGACAGGTCAACAAGACCTCCAACAGTTCCAAGAGAGCCAAGTTTTCATTTTTTGAAACAAAAACGCTGCAGCGGTGGCGAGGCATACAAAATTCATCAACATATTAGCCAAGATATCAAGGTTGTCAAATAATCAATGGAAAAGCTGCCATTAATCAAGCTAGGTCCTTTTGTTTTGCTTCATTTTTTTTGTGCATGATGGTTGATTATTTCTTGGTGGAGTGATGAGAGAATGGTCGATCGCTTTGGACCAAATCTTCCGTGAGACTTTGGTGTAAAGTAATCATGGAAGCTCTAATAAGGTCATTTTTTGAGTGCCATGGTGCTTTTTGTAAATTTGAGGAGCTGGTGGAATGTAACGTTCTCTTTTCTTTGAATGACAAAGGTAATTATTAATAAAAAAAATCGTCTACATGTTTACTAGATTTCAAGTATCCATGTTAAAAATATTCTTTTTTAATTATTTCTCTATTATGTTTGATGATTAAAAAAGAAATGCTACTGTTCGCTTAAATAGACGGCGTCAGCGGGGTCTCACCCAGGCCTGGGCACAGCCAATCAACTACTTTCGTGCCTGCCTTTCTTGAAAAAAATAAATTTTCATTAAGCATTGCCGAGGGATCATACGCCTTAGCCTGCAGTGAATTGAGGTTTTTGCTTTATTTTTACTTTCCTTCTTTGTTGTCATTTTATTTAGCGTTGAAATGGCGTGGCGTCCGTTGTGCGAACTTTGGTGAAAGAAAAGAAGAAAAGATTTTTTTTTTAAAAAATAAATCATCATAAGGGAATTAATTATGGTTTTTTAAGAACTACACTAGTGATCTAGCAAGAAGTTTATCTTTGCGCTCTTCCAACAAAGTCAATTTTTTGGCGTCTAAGCTATCAAAACGTAGATAAATTTAGATTCATCAAGTCTTAATCATACTTTGGTATTCAAGCCCATCACCTTGATCAGGTATAACAAGCCATTTCTAAGGTTCAAAAGGAAAATGATTTTATTTGCCATTTTCTGTTCATTGCATTCAGAATGAAGAATTAAATGATCTGGAACATCATTCCTAACAAATTTTAGAAAATCAGCACCAAGTTGAAGCCAATTTGACTTTATTTTAAATCAGCAAATTTTGAAAGAAAGAGCTAACTAGGATTCCAACAAAAACATTCTTATCATCCAAAACTTCAAAAATGTCTACACTGAAACTCTATATGATGGAAATATTGCTGATGATTTTGTTTGTCACTTTAAACTTGTAGGATCCAGTCGTTGTAAAATGGATCGAAGATACAATTACCATCAAACTCCAATTCGGCATATAGATGAGTAGAAAACTGTTTTCAAAACTCAAGAAAGGATTATATGAGAGTATGAAGATTCCCTTCTGTAATTTCCTAGATTTCTCAATTGCTCGTGAGAGTTATATATCACGAGGTCAGATGATAGACTCCAGATATTTGAATTCCAGGTATATCTTAATTGCTCGTGAGAGTTATCACGAGATCAGATGATAGACTCCAGCTATTTGAATTCCAGGTATATCTTAATTGCTCGTGAGAGTTATCACGTGATCAGATGATAGACTCTAGATATTTAATTTCAAGTATATCTAATTACAGAGTCCCTTGATTTGGGGACTCTGCAATGCCTATAAAAGATGGTGTAGAACCCTCCTTCCCACCATACGTGGACGCCCCCTTCTCATCATCTCCTCGTGCGGACTTCTTCCCCAGCGTGCCTGTCTCTGGTAAGTCCCCTGTCCATGCATGAGAGAGAGAAGAATTGAGAGAGAAAGTAAAAAAAAAAAAAAAAAGAGAACGAAGAGAGGGAGGAGCCGGGTTACAGAACCCAGCTCTCTCCCTTCCCTTCTCCGTGACACTGGTTCAGGCCCGGCGGCGTGGTCGCCGCCTCGCCGGGCCTGAGCCCCGGCCGACGACCCCACCGGCACCGGGGGCGGCGTCCGGTGGGGTGCCGGAGAACAATGAGAGAGAGAGGAGAGTGGAGGAGGGAGGGAGATGTGACGGTGAAAAAATTGACCGCCGGTCCGATCCTTGGTTCGGGCCCGGCGGTGTGCTCGCCGCCTCGCCGGGCCTGGGCCTTGGTCGGAGACCTCCACCGGCGCCGGGCGTGCGTCCGGTGGAGGTCCGGCCGGCCATGGTGGCCGGCCGTGCCGCCGGCGTAATCCGTAAGCCGCGGATGATAAGAGAGAGAAGAGGGAAATTAAGGAGAAAGGAAGAGAGGGGAGGCCGGCCACGGCGGTGGCCGGCTCTGGCCCGGCCACCGGAGGCCGGACCGCCCCGGATTGGGCCGGCAAAGTCGCCGGCGTGATTTCGAGCCGCCGCGAGGGAATAGAGAAGATGGAATTTAATCCAAATTGATGAGAGAGAGAGAGTGGGGGAGGCTGGCCGCGGCGGCGGCCGGCCACGGTCCGGCCAACGGCGGCCGGACCGCCTTCAATTTGGCCGGCGGCGGCCCTGGCCGCCGGCGGATCTCAGCTCCTCTGTTTCTTTTGAAACAGAGGAGCTGGGTTAAAAAGAATTAATGGGCGTTGGGCCGTTGAGTGTTGGGCCTTGTTGGGCCGTCTCTGAGCCCAGTTTGAGCAGCGTTTTGGGCCCTGTATCGGGCCGAGAATGACAAAATAAATATATGGCCCGAATCAGGATTGATTCTAGTTTCTGGGAATAATTTTATTTCCCTATTTGGGTGTATACATTGAGAGATATTCAAGCCCAAAGTTGGGCCCGTGAAGTGGTTTGGGTAGAGTTTAAGAATTATTTTATAATTCAGATTTTAGAAATTTAATAATGAAAAATGATTATGTAGGTTCCCAGGAGTCCAATTAGCTGGGTTATCAAGTGAAATTCGTGTACTGTGGTAAGTAAGTCAAGTATTATAATTTTATTAATTTAATTTATGAACTGTGAAATTACAGTTAAATATAATTATGTTAATTTGGCAAAATCATGTTATTACTATGATAATATGTAATCATGATAATGACAGTAAAACTTTATGTGTCACCGCGGTTCTCATATGACAGATTCTCACATGACAGATTATCACATGACAGATTCCCACATGATAGATTCTACATGACAGATTATCACATTATCACATGACAGATTATCACATGACAGATGACAGATGACAGACACTGGTACCAGGACCCTTCCTCTTAGGGGATGTTTAAGAGGGCTACACATGATGTGTATTGTAGGGCCGTGGGACACATAAAGAAAAATAATGACAGTATAAACAATGTAATTGTTATTGAATTAAGCTAATTGATCTGATGACATGAACCTAATGATAGCCTGATAAATGAAATTTTGAAATTATATTAGGCTTACTTATTGAGTGTGAGCTCATAAAATTCTCATAATGTTTTTCAGAGCCTCAGGAATGAAGATGGATAATTGAGATAGAAGGAGTTTCTATTAAGAAGACTTAGTTTTATTATTTTGATTTAGTTCAGATTTATTTGTAGGGCAGATAGCCCAAGACTGATAATTCTGGTTTGTAACAAATCATGGATATGGAAATTGCTTTATATTGATTTATGTGATAAGTTCAAGACGCCTTGCATGCCCGGCATGCGGCGGGTTGTCACCCTAGCTCAAATTTTTGGGTCTGGGGCGTGACAGCTTTAGTGGTATCAGAGTTTATCAAGTTGGAGCAAAAGGATCTTTCTGTGGCCCAGTATGAAGCCGAATTCACCAGGCTGGCCCGTTTTGCTCCAAATATTGTGACCAATGAAATAGCCAAGGTCACCAGATTCACTGAGGGACTGCGACCCAGACTGAGACAAGCGGTCAATGCATTTGAGCTCCTCACTTCAGTGCTGTAGTGAATAAGGCCTTGGTGATTGAGAGGGATATGAATGCTGTTCAAAAGGATTGGGAGCTGCGGAAGAAGAGAAAAGGGCCTACTTCTGGTCAACCCTCTGCTCAGGCCAAGAAGAAGGGTGCACATCAGGCTCCAGCTGAACCACAGAATAAGGAAACTCGTTGCATTCATTGTGGTAACTCCCACCCTGGGAAGCCTTGCCGCAAAGTGACTGGTGCCTGCTTTGTTTGTGGAAAACTGATCACAAGATTGCTACATGTCCCTTTCGGAAGGAACATCAGCCTTCTTCAAGTCAAGGAACGAGCCAGCAACAGCAGCAGCAGCCACCGAGGACCCAGGGACGGGTCTTCAACCTCACTCAGCAGGACGCTGCCGCATCTAATTCTGTGGTGACAGGTATACCCTTTAATGTTATATCTAGTATTACAGTCTTATCTAGTGCAATGCATTGACAGTTAATTAACAGTAGGTGCAATCCTTAATGTTAAAACAAACTACACTTATGACAGGAATGATTAAAGTAGGAACTGCTTACGCTCAAACTTTAATTGACCCGGGTGCTACGCATTCTTTCATATCTGATATCTATCTTGACAAGAATGCATCATTGACACCTATTCCTCTAGAGCAAGAGCTGCATATTGCGCTTCCAAATGGAGATGTTATGAAAGTTGACACAGTATGCAAATCTTGCCCAATTATCTTGGAGAATAGGAGGTTGAATGCTGATCTCATTGTCCTTCCACTAAAGTTTTTCGATGTTATCCTTGGAATGGATTGGTTGGCTTCCAATCATGCTTCAGTAGACTGCTTCAGGAAGACTGTCAACTTCAAAATTCCAAGCCAGCCTGAATTCAGTTTTATTGGTGGTCATAATCACCTAGCCTCAGTGTTCATATCAGCGATGCAGGCTGGAAAGTATTTGATGAGTGGTGGTCAAGGATTTCTTGCTGTAGTCAAGGACCTTCAGCAAGAAGAGACCAAGTTGGAGGATATTCCCATAGCTCGAGAATTTCCAGATGTCTTCCCTGAGGATTTGACTAATTTACCTCCTGATCGGGAAGTCGAGTTCTCTATTGATCTAGTTCCTGGAACTGGGCCTATATCAAAGGCCCCTTACCGTATGGCCCCGGCTGAGCTAAAAGAACTGAAGGATCAACTGCAAGAGCTCCTAGACCGAGGATTTATTAGACCCAGTGCTTCTCCTTGGGGTGCTCCAGTTCTATTTGTTAAGAAGAAGGATGGCAGTCTTCGACTCTGCATTGATTACCGGGGAATCAATAAAGTAACAGTGCGAAATAAGTATCCTCTGCCAAGGATTGACGACTTGTTTGATCAACTTCAAGGAGCCCGGATATTCTCAAAGATTGATCTTAGGTCCGGGTACCATCAGCTTAAAGTCAAAGAAGGGGATGTACCAAAGACAGCATTTAGAACCAGATATGGCCACTATGAGTTCTTGGTGATGCCGTTTGGGTTAACTAATGCCCCAGCAGCATTCATGGACTTAATGAACAGAATTTTTAAACCATATCTGGATCAGTTTGTGGTGGTTTTCATTGATGATATTCTGATATATTCCAAGAGCCATAAGGAGCATGAGGACCACCTGAGAATTGTGCTACAGATTCTGCAAGAGAAGAAGCTTTATGCCAAGCTGAAGAAGTGTGAATTTTGGTTGGATCAAGTATCTTTCTTGGGTCATATAATCTCTAAAGATGGTGTATCTGTGGACCCGAAAAAGATTGAAGCTATCACTAACTGGAGCCGACCTACCAATGTGGCAGAAGTCAGAAGCTTCTTGGGATTAGCCGGGTATTACCGAAAATTTGTGGAGAATTTTTCTCGCATTGCTCTACCCCTAACTCGCTTAACCCAAAAGCGAGTGAAGTTTGACTGGACAGTGGAGTGTGAGGAAAGTTTCCAGGAGTTAAAGCAGCGCCTGGTGTCAGCTCCCATTCTTGTTCTTCCAACGGGATCTGAAGGTTTACTATATACACTGATGCCTCTCGAAAAGGATTGGGATGTGTTTTGATGCAGAATGAAAGAGTGATAGCTTATGCCTCCAGACAACTGAAACCTTATGAGCAAAATTATCCTACTCATGACCTGGAATTGGCTGCTGTGGTTTTTGCTCTGAAGATTTGGCGGCATTATCTATATGGAGTGTCGTGTGATGTGTATACAGATCATAAGAGTTTAAAATACATTTCACACAGAAGGAGCTGAATTTAAGGCAGAGGAGGTGGTTGGAACTATTGAAGGATTATGACCTGAATCTACAGTATCATCCTGGGAAGGCCAATGTAGTAGCTGATGCCTTGAGCAGAAAATCCTCTTCTGAGTTAGCTGCTATGATTACCTCCCAGCCTCACGTATTGAGAGATCTGGAGAAGTGGGAGGTTGGTCTGAGAGTACAGCAGTCTGATGGACTTATTGCAGCACTTGTACTCCAGCCGACCTTAGTTGACAGAATCAAGTCCTCCCAGATGGAAGATCCAGATCTACAAAGGATTAAAGAAGTGGTACAATCAGGAGTTCAGAATGAATTTTATATAATGGAAGATGGATCCCTGAAATTTGAAGGAAGACTTTGTGTGCCAAACAGTGAAGAGCTAAAGGCTGAAATTTTGAAAGAGGCTCACTACTCTCCCTATACTGTGCATCCAGGTGGCACTAAGATGTACAGAGACTTAAAGGAAAATTTTTGGTGGAAAGGCATGAAGAGGGAGATTGCTCAGTATGTGGCCAAGTGCTTGGTGTGTCAGCAAGTGAAAGCCGAGCATCAAAGGCCTGCAGGCCTCTTCAGTCTCTGATGATTCCACAGTGGAAATGGGAAAAGATTACAATGGACTTTGTGACTGGTCTGCCCAAAACTCCTAAGAGCAACGATGCAGTTTGGGTCATTGTGGACAGACTAACAAAATCAGCTCATTTCCTACCTTTCAGAGTTGGGGTCTCTAGTGAAAGATTGGCTAATTTGTATATTGAACAGATTGTGAGACTCCATGGTGTTCCGGTATCTATTGTATCAGATAGAGATACCAGGTTTGTGTCCCAGTTTTGGAAGAGCCTTCATAAGGCCATGGGAACCAAACTAAACTTCAGTACAGCCTATCATCCCCAGTCAGATGGACAATCAGAGAGGACCATACAGATTCTGGAGGACATGTTGCGAGCCTGTGTGATGGACTTGGGTGGAGCTTGGGATAACCACTTACCTTTGGTGGAGTTTGCATATAATAATAGTTACCAAGCCAGCATCCAGATGGCTCCATTTGAAGCTCTGTATGGTAGGAGGTGCAGATCTCCTATATGTTGGGATGACGTGGGGGAAAGGAAGTTGCTAGGCCCTGAGCTGATTCAGCAAACAGTAGATAAGGTGCATTTGATCAGGGAGCGTCTTCGTACAGCTCAGAGCAGGCAAAAGAGCTATGCTGATGTCAGAAGAAGGGAATTGGAATTCCAGGTTGGGGATCATGTCTTCTTAAGGGTATCACCAACCAAAGATGTGATGAGATTTGGGATTAAAGGAAAGCTGAGTCCACGTTATATTGGACCTTTTGAGATCTTGAGCAGAGTTGGAGAGGTTGCTTACAGCCTGGCACTGCCTCCGATTCTATCTGGGGTACACAATGTTTTTCATGTATCTATGCTGAGGAAGTATATCTCTGACCCCAGCCATGTCATAGCATATGAGCCTATACAGTTGAAGAAAGATTTATCATATGAAGAGCATCCTTTGCGTATCGTAGACCGCAAAGATCAAGTTCTAAGACGGCGTACCATTCCCTATGTCAAGGTGCAATGGAATAATCATTCTGAAAGAGAGGCTACTTGGGAACTGGAAGAAGAAATGAAAGAAAAGTATCCACGACTATTTGTATCTTAAAATAGTTAATGATTGAAAACTGTTAACTTTAGTTGATTGTTAGTCCTTGGGACAGAAATTTGGACCTTTAATTTTCTCTAATAAAAGTTATCAATTTCGAGGCCGAAATTTTTATAAGGAGGGGAGAATGTAATCCCCTAGATTTCTCAACTGCTCGTGAGAGTTATCACGAGGTCAGATGATAGACTCCAGATATTTGAATTTTAGGTATATCTTAATTGCTCGTGAGAGTTATCACGAGATCAGATGATAGACTCCAGCTATTTGAATTCCAGGTATATCTTAATTGCTCGTGAGAGTTATCACGTGATCAGATGATAGACTCTAGATATTTAATTTCAAGTATATCTAATTACAGAGTCCCTTGATTTGGGGACTCTGCAATGCCTATAAAAGATGGTGTAGAACCCTCCTTCCCACCATACGTGGACGCCCCCTTCTCATCATCTCCTCGTGCGGACTTCTTCCCCAGCGTGCCTGTCTCTGGTAAGTCCCCTGTCCATGCATGAGAGAGAGAAGATTGAGAGAGAAGAATTGAGAGAGAGAGAAAGTTAAAAAAAAAAAGAGAACGAAGAGAGGGAGGAGCCGGGTTACAGAACCCAGCTCTCTCCCCTTCCCTTCTCCGTGACATTGGTTCAGGCCCGGCGGCGTGCCCGCCGCCTCGCCGGGCCTGAGCCCCGGCCGACGACCCCACCGGCACCGGGGGCGGCGTCCGGTGGGGTGCCGGAGAACAATGAGACAGAGAGGAGAGCGGAGGAGGGAGAGAGATGTGACGGTGAAAAATTGACCGCCGGTCCGATCCTTGGTTCGGGCCCGGCGGTGTGCTCGCCGCCTCGCCGGGCCTGGGCCTTGGTCGGAGACCTCCACCGGCGCCGGGCGTGCGTCCGGTGGAGGTCCGGCCGGCCATGGTGGCCGGCCGTGCCGCCGGCGTAATCCGTAAGCCGCGGATGATAAAGAGAGAGAAGAGGAAATTAAGAAGAAAGGAAGAGAGGGGAGGCCGGCCACAGCGGTGGCCGGCTCTGGCCCGGCCACCGGAGGCCGGACCGCCCCGGATTGGGCCGGCAAAGTCGCCGGCGTGATTTCAAGCCGCCGCGAGGGAATAGGGAGAAGATGGAATTTAATCCAAATTGATGAGAGAGATAGAGTGGGGGAGGCTGGCCGCGGCGGCGGCCGGCCACGGTCCGGCCAACGGCGGCCGGACCGCCTTCAATTTGGCCGGCGGCGGCCCTGGCCGCCGGTGTGATCTCAGCTCCTCTGTTTCTTTTGAAACAGAGGAGCTGGGTTAAAAAGAAGCAATGGGCTGTTGGGCCGTCCGAGTGTTGGGCCTTGTTGGGCCGTCTCTGAGCCCAGTTTGAGCAGCGTTTTGGGCCCTGTATCGGGCCGAGAATGACAAAATAAATATATGGCCCGAATCAGGATTGATTCTAGTTTCTGGGAATAATTTTATTTCCCTATTTGGGTGTATACATTGAGAGATATTCAAGCCCAAAGTTGGGCCCGTGAAGTGATTTGGGTAGAGTTTAAGAATTATTTTATAATTCAGATTTTAGAAATTTAATAATGAAAAATGATTATGTAGGTTCCCAGGAGTCCAATTAGCTGGGTTATCAAGTGAAATTCGTGTACTGTGGTAAGTAAGTCAAGTATTATAATTTTATTAATTATTTAATTTATGAACTATGAAATTTCAGTTAAATATAATTATGTTAATTTGGTAAAATCATGTTATTACTATGATAATATGTAATCATGATAATGACAGTAAAACTTTATATGTCACCGCGGTTCTCATATGACAGATTCTCACATGACAGATTATCACATGACAGATTCCCACATGACAGATTCTCACATGACAGATTATCATATTATCACATGACAGATTATCACATGACAGATGACAGATGACAGACACTGGTACCAGACCCTTCCTCTTAAGGGATGTTTAAGAGGGCTACACATGATGTGTATTGTAGGGCCGTGGGACACATAAAGAAAATATAATGACAGTATAAATAATGTAATTGTTATTGAATTAAGCTAATTGATCTGATGACATGAACCTAATGATAGCCTGATAAATGAGATTTTGAAATTATATTAGGCTTACTTATTGAGTGTGAGCTCATAAAATTCTCATAATGTTTTTCAGAGCCTCAGGAATGAAGATGGATAATTGAGATAGAAGGAGTTTCTATTAAGAAGACTTAGTTTTATTATTTTGATTTAGTTCAGATTTATTTGTAGGACAGATAGCCCAAGACTGATAATTCTGGTTTGTAACAAATCATGGATATGGAAATTGCTTTATATTAATTTATGTGATAAGTTCAAGACGCCTTGCATGCCCGGCATGTGGCGGATTGTCACCCTAGCTCAAATTTTTGGGTCTAGGGCGTGACACCTTCACATGAACTAATGCTCTAAATACTATAACAATTCAGATTCTATAGTCATTCATCAAAAAGGTTATAGAGGATTCATGACATATAGTAGTATGGCAGAATGAGGCTAGCATTCATGGGAATCTTTAGACTTGATTGATATATACCACTTGTGGCACATCTTGATTAATGAATGGTTCACAGGAACATGCAGGGTAAAATAATTGGATTGCTCGCTCAGAAAATGTAAGATTTAATTTTTAAGGAGAGACAAACAAATGATGGGAAATCATAAGGCAGTCAATGGATCACAGGCCGAGCCAAGCAGCCTAGAAAACAAGCTAGACCTCATCTTTAAAAACTTTGAATAGATTTAAATTGGCCTGAACCGAGGTCTTATGACATATATAGGAGTGCTCTTTTTGATGATAATGAATTGAAAATTAAAAGAATTAAGGATGCTTTCAATAGTTTTGTAGTTTTTCAAGTATTCAAAATTAAATTTAAAAAATTAACTTTTAAATTAATTTTGGAGTTATTTCCTAGACTTTTATCGGACAAATAATATGTATATCCTTGGAAAGTTTAACAAGTCATAATTCCAAAGCATTTTATGGATCTGGAGTTGGAATTTCCTTAAAAAAAGTTATGGTAGATTTTCTGAAGAAAGGTCACGTAGTCTTATCTACTTTACTAGAGTTTAGAAAGAAATTCCTTAATTTTCTTTTTCAAGTCTTTTTTTTTCTTCATGATTTTTAACAAGTCTAATAATTTGATAATTTTTTGAAGTCGTTAGTTATTATTAATTTTAGAATTTACTCATGCATTGAGGATTGTGCCAAGTCTTCTATAAATACCTAGTCATGTAAGCCTTTGAAAGGAAAAGAAAAGGCAAGTAAATTTCAATACAAGTATTGAAAAGAATTTTTCTTCTCTGTATTTCTTTGCTGGATTTTCATAGAGTAGTAAGTTTTCAAGACCGGTATCCCTAGTTGAGTTTCTTTGGATGATAGTTATCCTGTATCCTTAGAATTTAACTTGGATGATGAGCTTGCATCCTATGTTTCAGCATCAATTTGGTATCAGAGCTTTAGTTATTATGGCTGGTAGCCATTGTGATGCTTGTGAAAAGGATCTTCATGATACTAAAATTGATGAACTAAGAAGATAAGTTCAACAACTCTAATAACATTTGGGACAAAGTCATCTACTTCAACATGATGTTCAAAGTTACAATTTAGAATTAGAGACTTCTTATGAAGAAGATAATGATAATCCTTTTCATCATGCTCAAAACCAACATTCAAGTGGTGAATCTGTCCCTCCTTCCCCTTGAGCTATAACGATTCATAATTTTTATCATGAATTCATCATCAAAGTTGATTTATCAGAATTTGAAGGAAAGATGCAGCTGGATGAATTTCTTAATTGGCTTCACATTGTTGAAAGAGTTTTTTACTACAAAGATGTGCCCAATTACTATAAAGTCAAACTTGTAGCAGTAAAGTTACAAAAACATGCTTCTTTATGGTGAAAAAATCTCAAGAACAACATAATCGTGAAGAAAGAAGAAGAATCGTAGCATAAGAGAAAATGAAGAAGGAGTTTAAGAGAAAATATCTTTTCGACAATTATAGACAAAATATTTTTCTTAAGTTTCACAATTTCAAACAAAAGAAGTTATCTGTTGAAGAATATACATTCGATCTTTTCATGATAAAGTTTGATATTGTTAAGCTAGAAGAGCAAAATATAACCTGCTATATTGGATGATTGAAACCTGAGATTGGTAGTATGGTGCAATTACAACCTTATTGGAGTTATAATGATGTATATAGATTTGCTCTCAAGGTAAAAAAGCAGCAAAAGGAAACTCGTGGCAGCAGTTTTCGATCTTTCACCCTTGATGGTTCTTCTAATTGAGGTAATAACTCTGCTTCTAAGTCTGCTCAAATGATCAAATCTATTTCAATATATGTTTCTAAAGGAGATGTAGGAGCTAGTTCTAAATGATCATCAAGCTCTAGCGGCAACAATTCTCATCAATGTTTCAAATGCTTCTAAGGATATGGGTAGACTACTTCTGAATGCTCAAATCACCAAATTATCACTTTAGTTGAGGAAGAGTGTAATCACAATCTTGATGAGGAATCTCTAGAAAATCCAAAAGTCCTACTAAAGATGAGGAATTAACCTATGCTGATAAGGTGAATCTCTTATTATTCAAAAAAGTCCAAGTATTATTCATGAAGAAATGGAAGACAATTGGTTTTGAAAAAATATCTTTCATACGAAATGCACTTCAAACGGCAAGGTATGTGATGTGATAATCAATGGTGATAGTTTCAAAAATATAATATCTACTTAGATGGTCGATAAATTAAATTTAAAAATAGAGGAGCATCCTCAATCCTACAAGCTTTCTTGACTCCAAAAAGATAATGAAATCAAGGTAAACAAGTGTTGTCTTATTTTATTTTTCATCAATAAATATTATAAAGATGAATTTTGTGTGATGTTGTTTCCATGGATTCTTGTCATTTACTTCTTGATCACCCTTGGCAATTTGATAGAAAAATTATTCATAATTGGTAGGGGCACCAGGATCAGACAGAGGTTACTGAGCTTATTATGAAATTTTACTTTATGTTGGCTTGACTTTAAGTACTGTAATCAAGTTTTGTCAGTATGAGTTCAATAATTTTATTTGAGTCAAGTCAAGATTTATTGAATCAAAATGTAAGAAGTTGAAGATCCAAGACCATGGAGGACCACATTCAGTGCATCACCTCAGCCCCACATAAAATCCTAATCAAAATAGGCATCATCTACTTAATTAGGGCATCTCAAAAATTTCATAAAGTCATCTCAGCATAAAAGAAAGCAAACAAGCCCATATGAAAGGTGACTTACTGCCCACTCTTTATGAAAAGCAGAATATAGCACTATCCTCTGATCTCTTTTCTTTGTTTCAAGATACTGTCTATCTCCTTATTTAAAAAAAATATTCTCTAATCTTTTTTTCTTATTTCAAGATGTCGCCTATCTTCTTATTTGGAAAAGATATTCCTTGATCTCTTTTTCTTGTTTCAAGATGCCGCTTATCTCCTTATTTGAAAAAGCTACCCCCTAATCTCTTTTCCTTATTTCAAGATGATGCCTATCTTCTTATTTGAAAATAATATGGCACCCTTATTATTATTTTTTCATATAACTCAAGGATTAGGGTTTATTATAAAAATCCCTTCCTTTTTCTTGTAAAGAACAATTGATGATTAATAAAAAAGAGTCTTCTTCTTCTATTTTTCTATGCTTCTGAGCATTGACACTCTGTGAGGAAGAGGATAAGAGGCCTAACAAATACACGTTCTAACACTTGTTCTAAGCATTCTAGTCCCAAGACGCCAAGGTGCTACGATCCTTAGATTAAGTCCTTCTTATCTCCAGAACCATCTGAAGAAAAGTCGAAACATCTATGGTAGCATAGCTTCATCTTTTAGATGCTCATTCCAAGAGCTGTGTGATCCAATCTTTTAGGACAAAGACCATCATTTTCTTGTAATCAAACCCATCCCTTCTCATAAGTTCTATTTTATTGAAGAAAAAGCATATTCTAAGTAGTGGTTTCTCAACCCTATGATCATATTTTCTTTATTACTTAGTGAATCATGTTCTGCGGGTAATTACTTTACTCTTCATATATCCATCCTTAGTTTATTCTTACTTGTTTCAAAAAGTAAAGCACTTTAAAATATGAATCATTGCTCCACGTTAATCTCTTCTATGGTACATCTCGCATCAACGATGGATATAAAATACTTACACTTTTGTCAAAAATAGTATCAAAGTCATTTTGGCTCTTTCTAGCTCTTTCTAAATTGGAAAAAGTTTTCAAACCTTCAAAAGGGGAGGAAAATAGTCTACTGACATTTTCTGGATGCAAGGAGTTAGAAATGAGTAATGGAGCTTATGTTCTTGTAGTTTTGGAGGAAAATAAAGACAATAAAGTTTTACCTCCTATAATGAAGCAATTACTTGAAGAATATCATGATGTTGTGCCTAAAGGAATTCCATTTGGTCTTTTACCCATGAGGTATATTCAACATTGTGTTAATTTTATACTAAAAGTTGTTTTACCAAATAAAGCAGCTTACCGAATGAGTCCAAAGGAGCATGAAGAATTACAAAAATAGATAGGTAATCTTTTAACAAAAGGATTGGTAAGGGAAAGCACGAGTCCTTGTGCTATGTTAGCTCTACTTGTTCCTAAGAAGGATGGGTCTTGGCATATGTGTGTAGATAGCAGAGCTATAAATAAGATCACTATTGACTATTGCTTCCTCATTCCTTACCTTGATGATCTGTTAGACCAACTTCATAAGGCCAGTATATTCTCAAAAATTGATCATTGCAATGGTTATTATCAAATCTAAACGAGACCTGAACCTGAATGGAATATTGCTTTCAAAACTCAGGATGATCTTTATGAATGGATGGTAATGCCATTTATTTTCTCTAATGCTCCTAATATATTTATACGCCTAATGAATTATGTTTTTAAACATTCTATTAGCAAATTTGCAGTTGTATACTTTGATGACATTCTCATATATAGCAAAGGTGAAGAGTAACACTTTCAACATCTTTGTAAGGTTTTTGATACTTTATGAGAAAAAAAGCTTTATGTTAACTTAAGCAAATACATATTCTTCACTGATTCAGTTATTTTTCTTAGCTATATTCCATCAAAAGATGGATTCAGGCAAGCTTGAAGTTATTGTTGTTGCTGCGGACTTTCGTTATTTGACTTGGGAATGAGGTGACAGCACACGTCAGGATCTGGATGGCATCTTTCCATCCTTGTGGAGCTACAAAATAGCATCCTCTCATAGGGTCTGAGGTGGTTGGTCCTTGTAGAGGACCCTCTGATGCCCAAGTCAGTAGAGATCCCTTAGCCATAGATAATGTGGAGAAGGTTTTTGAAAGAAAGAGATTTCAGAGAGGGGTTCTGGAATGTTATGGCGTCAATGAGGAGTTGTTGCATATTCGTTACCTGAGGATTCCCAAAATCTAGTATTTAATAGGCAACAGAAATGGTATGCTGTCACCTAATTTTTGAAGAGCAGTTGTGGAAGTTGGAGAATGATAAGGCCGATTTTGACATATGCCTTATCAGGGGAATTCATGATCCCGCAAATCATGAAAAGAAGGAGCCTTATCTGGCTTTCACTTTAGTTTATGGAGAACCATTTCGGGAAGGAGCTTCAAGATTTTTGTGATTCTTAGCGATCTGTTGGTCGAGATGTTTGGCGCAGGCCGAAGGTCGACGAAGGAAAGAGTCGGTCGGGTGACTTCTGACTGTTGAGGTTCGTTTGCTTTGACTCGAGGGTAAGACTCGGCAAAAGAAGCCGAAAGTCAGTCAGCCAAGGTTTAGTTGGCAAAGCTTAGGTGAAGATATCGAAGCAGAGGTCGACGAGGCATCCTTCAACTCATGAGGATCGATTGTAATCACAAGGTGGGCCTGATTTGTCTGCCCACATCAGCCGATTTATGCGGAGATCTTTTTACGCCGCATCACTTGCCCCATCCCCCCACTTTCTAGTTCAAAGCTTACATTCAGGCTTAGGGAGTAAATTTCTGGTGGCCAAATTTCATTGGCAAAGGCAAAATTTGAAGAGACACTACATAATGATGCCACAAATGTTGAGCCACCATGCTTTTATTTAGCCCATTAAACAAGAGAAGACTTTTTGAATTTTGATCAAGGGTGACCGATGGAACGACACATGAAGGAGCCAAAGATCATGGCGCTTGAATCGAAGGGTCGTGGCTCCTAGGGTTCCTCGCAAAGGATGTTCTGCCCTTTCATGCAGTGGCTTTAAAAGGGGGAGACTGATGCCTTTCACTACTACGTCTTTTCAAACACTTGGTCATTATTCTCTCTTCTACGACTAAGTATCCCTAGTAGGAGAGTACCATGGACAGCTCTATTTCCGTTCACTCTGAGGATATAGAGCACCCAACCTGCATAGCCTCAACGATGACTTCGATAAATTTGGAGAGAATCTGCCATGAATACTGTATCCTCGGTGACCATGATCTGTGAGTACGAGTGCCGAGTTCTGGGATGAGGGTGTCAGACGAACTGGAGTCTGAAACCTTCTTTTATGAGGAGTGCTTCAAGGCAGGCGTTCGCCTTCCTCTTCATCCAATCATCGAGGGGGTAATAAAGTTCTACGGTATCTGCCCCTCGACGATGGCTCCGAACAGCTAACAAAACATCGCGGGTTCATCTCCATGTGCTAGTTGGTGGGGGTGACGGTGATGATGCCTCTGTTCCAGGCATGCCACAACATTATCTTCTCTAAGAACTCCTTCTGGTCCTACATTGTACTCCGAAAGACATTCAAAAGGGTCTTAGGGGTTCCGTACTCTATCAAGGGATGGAAGCCCCAATTTTTTATTGTTCATTGGAGCGACGAGTACCTCTTTCCCCAATCATAGGAAATTTTTTTTGAGAACTTGAATAGAGCTTTTCGGTTGTCGAGGCAAGAGATTGACGATCTCAAAACTCTCTTCAGCGGTAAGGCACTCTCGATCAAAGTTTTTCTGACTAAAGATGCTCTTTTTAATGTTGGCCTTAGCCACATTGATCCTTGGAGTAAGTTTAAACTCCAATATTTTAAAATTTAGCATTATTCGTCAAGGCACAACTAACCTTTTGAGTGTTTCCTGTTCAGTAGTCGAGTCGAATCTTGGAGCTTGGATGAGGGAGATGTTGAAGAGTGGCTTGAGCTAGAAGAAGGGTGAGAAGTGACTGCACCCGACCTCGCCGAGCCCGAACAAGAAGAAGAAGGTCAAGCTCGGTCCCAATTCCTTCTCACAACCTCCTTTTGGGTCTCGCCCAGCCCTTCCAAGTCCTTCAAAGATGAGGGCAAGACTTGGCTCCCTGAGCCCCCTGGAGAGGGTGATGAGGAAGAGGATGGCTCAGGTCCAGGCCTTGCCTTGGTGCCGATGCCAAAGAAGAAGATGCCGATGGACCAAATAATAGATGCCCTGGCCCAGAGGGAAGAGGAGCCAAGGATGGCATAGCGGGGCTTGCAGTTGGTCATATTCCAAACCTTGACAGAGCAGTCCCAGAAGCTGGAGAACAACAACCCAATGGAGTTGGAAGACGGGGCCCGAGAAGAGAAAGATGTTTGGATAAATAAGTTCCTCTACCTAATCATCCATGACCTAGACACTGCTGCCCGCAATAGTCTTCAGACCCCTTAGGAGTGCTAGAAGTGTCAGAGAATAAAGAGGATAGCGAGGACCGAGGATCTGGAGGCCGTCGTCGCCGCGAGTGGCCCTTCAATCCTTTTGCTCGTGAGGAAGCCTTTCCCCTAAGAGCAGGGAAAGGCTGAGGTAGGTGCCAAGGGTCGGGAGGATCTCTCAGCAGAAAGGGTCAACGAACCGAGGCCCTCAAACAAATAGGTTGATGATAGGGAAAAATATGATCAGACTAGACCTTCCCCTTATCTTGTCAACTATGCGTCCAAGTTGCTAAGGTCACAACTCAAAGTGTTTTGCTTTATCCTCCACTTAGAAGGGGGTACTTTTGACACTGAACGCGTGGAAGCCGAGCATTGGGCGGCCTCCTACTTAGTCAAGGGTTGTGATATCCCCAAAGACTTGGAGAGATTGCCATTGCTTGGAAGCGATGCCCTTCTGAGGGACCTAAATACCTCTGCCATTTGGGTAAACAAGGATTTCTTTTTCTTCCTTTTTGACATATTTTGCTATCATCGAGCTAACTCGTCTTGTTCTGCTGCAGGCAATTATTCTCCAGAAGATGCTGCATGAGCACTTAAGTGCTGCAATAATAACCCACGACCAAGCTTTGGCTAAGATTGCAGAGCTTCGGAATAAGGAAGGCTTAGCTAGCCAATTTTCTACGAAGCTAGCCAAGACTCGGATCAAGCTTGAGGGGGCCAATAAGTCGATTGAGGAAGCCCGAGTGACTTTGATGAAGTCCCAGAAAGATGTCGTAGAGAAAATAAATATACTAAATAAGAAACTTGTCGACGAAGGTCGCAAATTTAAATTCTGCCAATAGCAGAAAGCCAGTTCTATGGCCGAGCTTGTGTCTGTACAACATAAGGTAGGAGAGGATCGGGTGAAACTAGAGCATGCCTTAAGAAAACTCAACCAATACAAGAAGGAGAAGAAGAAACTCTAGGAGTTGGCTGTAGAAGCGAAGGCAAAGGTGGCTCAGCAAGCCGAGGCTGTTGCCGAGGTATGAATTTATCCATTCCTCCATATTAGTAAACTTTATCTTTTAATAAGACTGACCTTGTCTGCCTTATTTCTTAGGCAAAAAAAGATGAGGCTAGGGCGGCGGAAAGGATGAAGATGCTAACCGAGGAGTTAACCTCGTGTTGCCTGGAATGTTCCAAGCTTCGGAACCAAGTGACTGAGACTAATAACCAAGCTACCATAGTACTGAAGAATAAGAGCTCGACCGAATTTACTAAGAAGAAGCTTTCATTTTCCAAGAAGGCTTACCTGTTAGCGGTGAAGGAGATGCGGTAGAGGATTTCCCAACAATACCCGGATCTGGACCTCTCATTCCTAGAGAATGAGCGGTACTGTATCCCTTCGCCAGCTGACCCTTCGGCTATGATTCATTTGTCCATCGAAGCTGAGTTTGATGAAGATGGTGCCTTAGAAATTAACTTTGAAGAAGCAGCAGAGGTAGATTTGGCTGGGGTTCCATACATCGCTGAAGAGCTGAGCTAGCCTGATCCAGCCCTTCCTCCTTCGACAGATTTCTTCAAAAAGGTGCGACACCAACCAAGCCTTAGAGTTATTCTTATTTTTTATAATGCAGAAGATTCTTTATTGCATTCTTGGTGCCATGGCACATCTGTAATTCTTTTGTAATAAGAAATTCAATGAATAAAATCTTATTTTTTCTTTTCCTAATTGTTCGTGCTTTGTAATGAACGAATTTGATGAACATGTTTCATTGAATTTTTTTTTCTTATGATGATACTTTTTTCGTAGACTGCTAAGTAGTCATTTTTTTAAAATGTCTTACAATTGTTTGGGCTTAGCTACTTAGACTTCAGGGAAGTAGTGAAAGGGCACTCCGATCGAAGGGTCAGAGTAAAAACTCACAGATGTCTCGATCCGACTGAAAGTTTGTGGAGACAGTAGAATATATTTGGCCATGCCGAAGTCCAAAGATAGAACAAAATAAGGACTTGGCCCTTTTTATGATCCATAAGTAGAATAAAGTAGCTTCTTATTCGGCCCTACCGAAGTTTGTAGAGGTAATGACGGAATGCACTCGACATTGTCGAGGTCCTGATGAATAATATAACGAGGCCCCAGGCTGAGGGTTCAAAGGAATAACTTGTAGATTC
Organism: Calamus simplicifolius; assembly: GCA_900491605.1. NCBI lineage: Eukaryota > Viridiplantae > Streptophyta > Magnoliopsida > Arecales > Arecaceae > Calamus > Calamus simplicifolius. The sequence goes on along the minus strand of UESW01004959.1, from coordinate 165,103 downwards.
TCGGGCCTGCTTAGATTTCAAGGATAGAAGGACCCTAGCCTAGCTGAGGGTTCAAAGAATAACAACGAAATATACTCAGCCCTATCGAGGTTTGGAGAGATAGAATGCTCGGCCCTGTCGAGGTCCAGATAACTTAGGTGCTCGACCTTGTCAAGGTTTAGAGAACTTAAGTATTCGACCCTACCGAGGTTTAAAGAAATTAAGTGCTCGGCCCTACTGAGGTTCGAAGAAATAGAAAACTCGATCCTACCGAGGTATAAGAATTTGCTCGGCCCTGTCGAGATACAGAGATTTTTCTCGACCCTATCGAGGTTCGAAGAAATTGTGTCAGTCCTATCGAGATTCAATGAATGGTTCAAAGAATGTGATAATAAAAGACCTTAACCCGGCTAAGGGTTAGGAGATAGGATCCACAGGATCAACAATAAGGAGAAAACATTCTTCTTATTAGCATCTTAAAAAAAGATGGTCATTCCAAAGAAAAGACATTTAAATAAGAAAAAATCCATTACAACGAGCAAAGTAATTTAGTTGAGGAATACTTTACTGATAGTATACTCAAGATTATCCGAGTTTCACATTCTGGGATGGCTTTTCCGTCAAAGTCTTGGAGCCGATAGGTGCCGGGTTTGATGACCTCTGCTACTGGCAGCCTTTCCAAATTGGAGTTAGTTTTTCTTGCTTCATTGACTTAGAGACCAAAACTTTGTGAAGCATAAGATCACCATAAAGGAATAGCTTTCCTTTTACTCAGAAAGAATAGTAGCGGGCCATACGTTGTTGGTATGCGACCATCCTAACTTGGGCCTTTCCCTGACTTCTTCAATTAGGTCATGGTTGGCCTATAGTTGCTCATTGTTTGCCTCCTCAGAGTCCCTTTCAACCCTGGGGAAAGTAGGCCCACCTCGATTGGAATAATGGCTTCAGTGCTGAAGGTCATTCTGAATGGAGTTTCATCGGTTGGAATTCTTTGCATTGTTCGATAAGCCTAGAGGATGTGGTGAAACTCGTCCACCCATCTACCATGTGCTCTATTCAATCGGGCCTTTCGCGCTTGCAGCAGTGTTCGGTTGGCTACCTCTGCCTCACCATTGGTTTGCGGATGCTCCATTGAAGTGAGTCGATAGCTGATGCCATAGTCTTCGTAGAACTTTCAAAACCTTAGGTTATCGAACTACTAACCATTGTCAGTAATGATAGTATGTGAAAGGCCGAATCGGTAGATAATCGATTGCCAAATGAAGTCTTTGGCTTGGGCCTTAGTGATTTGAGCCACTGCTCCGGCCTCAATCCACTTGGTAAAGTAATCAATAGCCACAAACAAGAATTTTGTCTGCCCTATGGCGGGAGTAAACAGACCGAGAATGTCTATTTTCATTTTGCGAAGGGCTAGGTAGCCATGATGGGCATCAAGAGCGTTGATAGAAGCCTTGGATGTTCAAATGACGCTGGCATAAGTCGCATACTCGAACAAGGTCATTCGAATCTCTTGTCATGGTAGGCCAGTAGTACCCTTACTGTAGCATTTTTGTGGTAGAGGTCCTAGCCTCCTAAGTGATTGCCACAAATGCATTCATGGACCTCTCGTAGGGCATACTCAGCCTCTGATGGTCTGAGGCATTTGAGTATTGGCATGGAAAGGAACGCTTGTAGAGCTGCCCATCGTGTAGGACCTAGTTAGCGGCCTGCATCTTTAGCTTTCTAGCCTCTTTTCTATCTACAGAAAGAGATTCATCTCTAAGGTACGCCAAGATAGGATCGATCCATGATGGCTCAGTTTTGAGCTGCATCACAAAATTGGTATATGCTATGTTGGGCTTTTCTGGGACTTCAAGGTAAAACTTTTGTTCCATATCCATTGAGTCGATGGTGGCCAGTCTAGAGAAAAGATCTGCGCGAACATTTTCTGTCCTTGGAACTTAAATAATTTCAAGCTCGAACAAGTCAAGTGATAGCTCACGCACTTTCTGAAGATACTAGATCATGTTCGGCTCCCAGGCCTCGAATTCTCCCTGCACATGTTCGGCCACTAGTTATGAGTCGGTGTAGACATTCAGCCTCTTGACCTTCAGATTTTGGATGATTCAAAGTCCAGCAAGTAGAGCTTTATACTTGGCCTCATTATTGAAGACTGGGAAGGCGATCGAAGCCATAAGGACAAAGCCTGCACCAAAGCTGATCATGCTGGAGAACTCATCTATATGCAGTAGCGATCGGTCCTCAGTCTTTTCTTGCTTGGGGTCTTCCATTGTTGACTCATCCTCTAGGATAGTGCACTCAATGAGAAAATTTGTCAGAACCTGCGCCTTGATAATTGGGTAAGGTTGGTAATGGACATCATGCTCACTCGGCTCTATAGTCCACTTTGCCATCCTTTTTGATACTTCTAGATGATGAAGGATCGCTTTGATCAGTTGATCAGTCAGAACCACCATGGTGTATGTTCAAAAGTATGGGCGCAACTTCCATATGGATATTACCAATGCATATACCAACTTTTTAATCTTGGTCTACCTGGCTCGCCTCTTCTTCGATTACTTTTTAGCGTTCAGGGATGAAACTCCTCTTTTTCTATTTAATTAGTCTGAATACCTCATCCACATTGAGGCAGTGGACAAGGACATTTGAACTAATTCTTAGCATGTTAGATGCGAACTAGGAGAAGACATCGGCATTTTTGCTCAAGTCTATCAGGTCCTGTCAGGGCTTTCCTTCCAATTGCGATCCGATTTGGACTGTTCGGTCGAACCGACCCTCTTCAAGTAGGATTTCTTCAAGATCTTCAATGGGTTCTCCTCTTTGCTCGATAAGATCTTCTTGAGCATTGAGCCCATCGACTTTGGGTCTTCTAGACTAAATATCGACAATAAAGCAATAACGCGCAGCGGCCTAGCTTCCTCAAACAATCCCGATAGCCCACTCTGTGGGAAACTTCATAGAGAGATGTGGGATGGAGATCATCGCTCCTAACAACATTTGCCTAGGTCTTCCAAGGATGGCATTACACGGTGACCAAAGTTTGATTACAAGAAAGTTCATATGGACAGTTGCCGTACAGGGCCACTCGCTTGCGTGAACCATTAGAGTAGTTACTCCTTCTAGCATGACAATATTGCCAGTGAACCCCATCAAGGTGGAGTCCATCGCCCAAAGGTCTTCTATTCTCAAACCTATTTTCGCAAAGGCATTAAAATAAAGAACGTTAACAAAGCTTCCACTATCAACAAGGACTCGATGTACATCATAATTTTTATATTTAAATATACAATGAGTGCGTCGTCATGGAGGTATTGTATCCCCTAGAGATCTTTATCCAAGAATGCAAGTTACTTGCATCTGATTTTCTTGGATGGAGGCACTTCCTTGTCTGATCGACTCATGGATGAGCTGACCATGGAAATCATATGTATATTGCCTATCACCGGTGGATTCGATAAGGGTTGTTGTCGAAACTCGAATGGATGCTCTGCTCTATCATCTACCTCTGGGGGTCCTCTATATCGCTCAAGCCTTCCTCAGTGGATTAGCTGCTCAATTTTCTACTTGAGCTGCCATCATTTATCGATAACATGCCCATGGTCACGATGATATCGATAGTATTTGGTCATGTCTCTTTGGGTTGGATTCTCCCAAAGAGGCTTTAGCCAAGAGAGCTAATGCTCTATTCCATCAGGATTTGGGCCCGTAGCATGGTAAGTCAGGTAAATTGGTTGAATCTCTATGCCGAACTTCTGGAGTGTTACATAGGTAGCAGAGCCCTTTGATAGCGTGAGCTCATAGGATGAGCTGATCGATTTTTGTCCGAGCTATTCTTCTCCTTCTTCGATAATAGTGTGGGTTCGTGTCGATCTTCTGGACTCTTTCACCCTGGCATATTTGCCCACTAGGATCATCATGTCGGAGATACTTCGCGAGTAGTTTACCTTCAACGCCAGATAGAAGTTTGCCTCCTTCAATACTTCGTCTGCCAGGGTGGACATGGCCACCTCATGGTTGAGATGATCAACCTCCAATATGGCCATATTAAAATAGCTCAAGAAATTCTTCATGGACTCCTCCTCCCGTTATTTCAGCTCAGAGAGAGAATCCGACCTTCGTCGATAGTGGCGGCTATTGACAAACTAGCTGATGAAAGACCAGCCAAGTTCATCAAATGAGTCAATAGAGTTTGGCTTTAATGTATTGAGCCATACTTTAGCAGGTCCCCTAAGAGTTGAGAGGAAGGCCCGACAGAGGATTGCATCTGAGGCTCTCCATGAAGCAGCATTATCGATCAAAAGCTGTTCGGATGGTTATCCAGATTTGTTGTCCTATTATATGGCTCGATGGAAGGGAGCCTTATATGTAGCAGGACAGCTTCATTTATAATCCTTTTGGTGAAGGGCGAACCTTGTTCCACCTAAGATTCCGATAGGGAGGCGAGAGGTTGGGAGGAGAGATCGACATCTTGGTTTCGAATCAAGATGAGAAGAAACTGGAGACAATGAGTGGGCCCGATGAGGCCGGGGGAAGCCCCTGTCTCCAAATTTCGGTGGATTGGCTCTATTTCCTTCACCTCATGGTCGGGTTACCGTGGAAGACTCGTAGCTTCAAACTGGTTAGGTGGAGGAGCTGTTGGTTGAGCCAGTGCAGCTGCTCTACCAAGATATTGCTGATTGATGCAGTCAGAAGAGAGACTCCTTGGAGTTTCTGCACTAGTTGTATCAATGCCTAGACTTGCTGAATCAATGTGCTGAATTGATCCTGTGTGACGGGAGCCGCGAGTGGCAACGAAGCATCAGGCTGGAGCGTTGTGAGGACGTTGTATTCTGCGAGGGATCAGACCTTTGAGAGGCAGCCTGGTTGGGGGCATCTACGATTGCGCTTTCGTTGTTCACCATTTATAATGGTGTCCTTCCCTTTTGAGCCTTTTCTCCTGAGATTTTAAGTTTTTAGGAACTTGAGGCCCTTCCTCTAGCGCCAATTTGTTGCTACAGATTTTTGTTCTCCAACTTGAGGACAAGGTGGCAGCACACGTTAGAATTTGAATGGCGTTCTTGTTGGGAATTGTATCCTAAAGCCAATCATTTGATGATTGCGTTGATGTAAATTGTATATAAATTGATATATTAATAAAAGTTATTTAGCAGTTTATTCATTACAAGAACATCTTCTTAAAACTCCTAATAGTAATGAAGCCCTCAGGATCTTCCTTCACGATAAAGGAGGATTTATCTTTGAAGGTCCTTAAAAGAGTTTGCGACCGAATGATATACTATGACAGGGCCATAGTACTATCAATTATAGGACGTTGTATATCATATTTGTTGGTTGTCCTCTTAACCAAGGAGTGTAGAGACACTGGTATGACATACAGGTGAAAGTGTAGGAGTATATTTCACCGAACGTGACTCATTTTTGGATACTCTACTGTCAAGAGTTAATCTGAGAAGATATAGGTATAAGTATCCTTCAGACCTGAGATCACAACCAGTGGCTTACAAGAAACTCATTGTACTTAGGTGCCGGACCACCTGGATTTCTAATCCAGCTACGAAAGGTTACTGGGTGCAGTCAAGTACTTGTGGTAGTCAGTTGTGGATCAAGATGGAATTTGACCTATCCCGTTAAAAGAAGAAATGCTTGTGTTTCAATTTAGCAAGACCTTGGCCAAGGCATTTCATGTGAAAGTCACATGATCACTAAAATTGAAATCACTTTATGGATTTGCTGTTTAGAGTTGACAGGCTCTTAAGCCATCCTTAGCATTTGTGGTCAAGAGGATGAATTATACGGTAACTATTTCTTAGGGTTCTTGGAGTTTGCTCGGCAACTCTTCGACCTATCTGGATGTCGGGTTCCATTGCTAGATGGGCACATCGATTAGTATAGAAAATTATTTCTATGCTACCGGCTTAGGTTCGAACCTAAAGAGTCACACGCATAGAAGTTTCCTAAGATGATCTATTTGCTGATCAACGATTGAGAATCGTATATGATTTAATTAATCAATTTGATTGATTGAATTATCTTAATTGGATTAAGTACAAGTGAATAAGATTCAATTTGGTTTAAGTCTAATAGAAGGACTAATCAATTTCAAATATTGATTTGAAATTAGATTTGATTTGGATTTAAATAGATTCAGGATTAGCCAAATTTGATTTGGGCTAGGACCATGATCTATATTGGTTTAATCCAATAAATTCAAATTAGCTTAAAACCAAAAATCCAAACCCCATGTGTGAAAAAGGTTTTCTCGCATGATGAGATAACTAAAATCTCATCTCATGAGAAATTAAATTCTCATACAGAATTTAATTTATAACTTTTAGTCTTCTTCAAATGATTCTCAAATTCAAGAAAAATAAATTTTGCTAAAAGGTGCCTCTTTGGAAGAGCACTCCACACAACTCTCCGTGCATTGACAAGTGTGTGAATTAATGTGCCCCTTTGGAAGAGCACTGTGCATTGACAAGTGTGTGAATTAATGTGCCTCTTTGGAAGAGCACTCCACACAACTTTCCGTGCATTGACAAGCGTGTGAATTAATGTGCCTCTTTGGAAGAGCACTCCACACAACTCTTCATGCATTGATAAGTGTGTGAATTTAATATGTCTCTTTGGTTTTCACAAAAATAGCGGAATTCTAAATGTTAGAATTCAATAGGCTGGCTGTTGGCCCAGATGACAACCCAAGAGGGGGGGGGGGGGGTGAATTGGGTTCTTTAAAAATTTAAATCTTTTTAAAATAGTTTGCTTAAGAAGAATGAAAGCAAATGCAATGTAAATACAAAGTGCAGAGAATAAAACAGAGATAGAGATAGAGATAAATGAGACACGATAAACACAGATTTTATAGTGGTTCGGTGTATCCAACACCTACGTCCACTCCCAAGATTCACTTGGGTCCACACTATAATCTTCCTTGATTACAACCGAGTTGTTTTACAAGCTCACAACTCAAACTTGTTGTTTCCTGGGATCACAACAACCCAGCTGGTTTTCCGGGCTCACCAGCATAAAAATCCTAACACAAGCTATACCAAGCTTGTACCGAGGTAAGACTACCTCCACTAGTTCAATCCTCCAGATTGAACTAGACACAAATAATAGAAATATTATTTTTCAATTACACAGCTCCTCAATGAGCAGATAATCAAATAAAAGAACAAAGTTTAGAAAAGCCTGATTTGTAGTTGGTTGGCTTTTGAGCTTTTCTTCTTTTCTTCTTTTCCTCAACTCCTTTGAAGTGTAGAATCGGGCCTCAACTCGGATTCTTCACAGACTGAACATTGGAGTTGATTTGAGCTTTTTCTTCCTTTCATTGAATATTGAAAATCTTTTGATTTGCTCTTGAATAGCTCTTGGATTTTCTTCTGAAGCTTTCTTGGATTGTTGAACTTGAGCACAGACGAAGCTTCCTTTGATTTCACACTTTTTCTTTCACTCTATTTCTGAATCTCGGATTTTTTCAAATGATGCTCTATTTTTCTAATTTTTTTCTTTTTTCTCTTGATGTGTATATCTCTCTATTTGTATATGCTTGATTTGAAAACGGCTTCTCTATTTATAGATTCTGAAAAAATATAGCCGTTAGAAACAAAGAAATATAGCCGTTAATGAAAAATCATACCGTTGGTGCTGAGTTGGCATTCAGAAAAATCGTGCCCAGATTTGTTGGAGTCGACTCCTGCTTTCCGCGAGTCAGCTCGAAGACGCGATACCAAAAATAGAAATATTCAGAAAGTTAAAGGGTCGACTCATCAAAAATAAGGTGTCGACTCCTGACAGTCGGGGGTCGACTCATGAAAAGTTAGGGGTCGACTCGCGAAGTGCTCAGAAAAATATTTCTCTGGTGTCTGAGCGGAGTCGACTCACACAGTCATGGAGTCGGCTCGATAGAATCGGGGGTCGACTCTTGAAATCACAGGGGTCGACTCGTGAAAATCAGGAATCTCTGTATACTGAGTGGAGTCGACTCTGAAACTCTAGAGTCGGCTCCGGAACGTATAAAAAATCAGAGAATTTTCTGATTGACTTGAAATTCGTTCCAGATTCATTTTAAATCAATTTTTGACTTGAATATAATAAAATTGTCATTAGGAATCAATTCAAGAAATGTTCCAAAAACTCATTGATTGACATATGAAGTATAAAAATTTCTTTTTGAAAGCTTAAACATGGAGCTTGAAGTTACTTTCAAATTGATTAAAGTCATACTTAACATACTCATTGATTGTTCTAAATAAATTCATTGCTCATATAAATAAACTCATTGCATCTTTTAATATGCTCATGGCTTTTGGTAATCATCAAAATCAATAAGATTGAGGCAACAATTTCTCAACAATTCCCCAACAATCTCTCCCTTTTTGATGATGACAAAAACATTGAGTATATGCAAGATTGATTAAAGAATTTATTTTATTTTCATAGTTAGGCTTAGGCTCCCCCTGAATGAGGTAGCTCCCCCTATGAAACTCAAATAAATATCCCATTCATTCAATGATTTATATGCATGTATAATATCATTCGATTAATTAATTTCTCCCCCATGCATATATAGTTATAAAACTCTCCCCCTTTTTTGTTATCAACAAAAAGGTAGAGATGCAACAAATATAATCATTCATTCAAGATATGTTTTAACAAAATCTGAGATTCATTGATAATAGGAGAAGTACATTTAAACTCAGATTACATTGAGCATTCAAAACATAACTAGATTTTTCATTACATCAATGTATCAAAATGTAAAACATAAAGTGAACTTCATTACATTGTAAAGACTAAGCATCTAATACATCAAAAGTGAGTCCTTACAATCCTAGTTAAGTGATCTATAATATTTTTCATTCCATTGTTTGAATCTTAACATAATCCTTCAGTCTTTCATCTACAAAAGTGCAAGCAGTCAATATTTTGTCTTGGAGTTCAGCATTGCATTTTGCATAGGTTTCACCATCTCCACAGATGTCTTTAAGTTCTTCAAAGATATTCTTTAGGTCTCCACTTAAAGACTCAGATGAAGTGCTAAGGTTGACTCAATCTTAGTGATCCGATCATCTAAGAGTAAAGAGTTTCTTTAAGATTCATAAATTTATTTTCAAATTTGATTTCAATTTATCTGCCTGATCATCAAGAAGACCTTTAAGCTGCCTTAACTGAAGATCTGAGAAACCGACAGATGAAGATGATGGCCGATCAACCATCGGAGCAGGGGAAGGGACTGGAGCAGGAACAGGAGAGCTCGGAGGTACAGACGAAGAATGTCTGACTGACGGTCCCGGTGCCTCAATGTCCACGGCTCTATCTTCCATCATACCTTTCCTTTCCCATCTGCCATTCTTCTTCACAAAACCCATTCTATGTATAGTGGCCAAACTATAGTAATCGGTATGTCTTAAATTCCTCATTGGCTCACTATCTGATATGATTATCCCTTGGCTTTGAAATATTTTAGTAAGAATCATGCCGTAGGGTAAACTGGATTTTCTCTTGCTTCCACAATCAGCAATGTACCATAATATCATGCTTGGAAGATTAATGGGTTTACCAGTTACTATTGCATCCATTACAAATATATCTCTTTCGGAAACATAGTCAAATCTCCCAATCTTGGGGAATAGGATTCTACTACAAATATTGTGGAGAAGTCTTAATTCTAAGGACAATTGATTAGCAAAGACCTCTTCAAAACCAACAATCTCCCTGCTAAGCAGTCTAGATAGAGCTGGGCTTCTATCTTCAGAAGAAAAAGTAGATATACCTGATACTGGAAGATCCAACAACCTTAAAAGAAAATCCACTATCACTGAAATTCTATTTCCTCTAATGATGCTTACAAGTCCATTGTCTCCTCTAGATAGATTCTTGTAAAATTCTTTGACTAGGGCTGGGTAGGTAGGACAATCTAAAGAACAAATCTTCTCCCAACCCATTTCAATTAACTGCCTCCCCACAAGAAATCCTTCGGCCTCAAATAATTCAAAATCGACTTTCCTCCCGGTTGTTATCACTCTATCGGCAAGTCGATCTACCTGAGATGGAGCCGTAGAGGGAGAAGCACTAGGAGTCAAAGAGGATGAGGTTGAATCCATGCTCGGTGAAGGTTCACGAATGGGACGCCTCACAGTCTTCTCACCGCCTTCTTCTTTTCACTCCGGCCGCACCAAGGTTAGATCCACGGTTTTAGGAGCCATTTGATCTAGTGGAAGGTTAATCAGGGATTTCTGAGGATTTGGTAGGTTAGGAAAAATTTTGAGAGAGTATTTGAAGGATTCGAGATGATAGAAATGAGCGGCGAGTCGACTCAGCCCTAGATAAATCGATGGGACCACTTCGAGTCGGCTCCCGCAAGCGAGGGGTCGACTCCGGGTAGTCACAGAAATCTATCCCGAAGTGGAGTCGACTCGCGCAGAGAAGGGGTCGACTCTAGAGTTTCAGTAGAAACATGGAGTCGACTCCGATACTCACCGAGTCGGCTCCGAGACCATTTCAGAGCAAAAAAATAAAGTTTCAGATAATCTGAAATGTGTCCGGATAATGATCATAAAAATTGATAAAATAATCATTGATTTTAATAGATCAATTAGATATGAATTCTAGATAAGATTTCCTTAAAGATCAAGGATTTGAAAGAATTTTAGATAAAATTTCCTTAGGGGTTTCAAATTCATTCTAATGGATCACAAATCCCTAACTCTCCTCTAAGATAACAGAATCTTTCTTCACTCAAGGGTTTTGTAAATATATCAGCTAATTGATCTTCAGTATTAACATAATCAAGACATATTTCTCCATTAGTTACATGTTCTCTAATAAAATGATATCTAATTTCTATGTGTTTAGTTCTAGAATGTTGAATTGGATTTTTGTTAGATTAATTGCACTGTGTTATCACATTTATAGGTGTTTTATCAAGTGTGATACCATAGTCTTCAAGTTGTCGCTTAATCCATAGGATTTGAGCACAACAACTTCCAGCTGCAACATATTCAGCTTCAGTAGTTGATAATGCAACTGAATTTTGCTTTTTGCTAAACCATGAGATTAAGTTACTTCCTAAGAATTGGCATGCACCACTTGTGCTTTTTCTATCTAACTTACATCCAGCATAATCAGAATCAGAATATGCAATTAAGTTCAATGTTGAGTCTCTAAATACCATAAACCTACATTTTTGTTCCACTTAAGTATCTTAGTATTCTTTTAACAGCAATTAAATGTGATTCTTTAGGTTCAGATTGAAATCTAGCACATAAGCAAACAGCAAAATATGTCTGGTCTACTTGCAGTTAAGTAAAGTAGGGATCCGATTATACCTCTGATAATATTTTTGATCAACTTCTTACCTTCTTCATCTTTGTCCAGCTTGCATGAAGGACTCATTGGTGTTCCAAGGGGTTTGATTGATTCCATACCAAACTTCTTTAGAATTTCTCTTGTGTATTTTGTTTGGTTGATGAAAGATTCCCTCTTTGCTTTGTTTGATTTGGAGTCCAAGGAAGAAATTGAGTTCTCCCATCATGCTCATTTCAAATTCACCCTGCATTAACTTAGCAAATTCTTGACATAGAAGATTGTTAGTAGCACCAAAAAATATCATCAACATATATTTGAACTACTAATAAATCTTTACCTTTTCTTTTCAAAAATAATGTTTTATCAACATTTCCTCTTATAAAATCATTTTCAATTAAAATTTACTTAATCTATCATACCAAGCTCTAGGTGCTTGTTTCAAACCATATAATGCTTTGTGCAATTTAAAAACGTGATTTGAAAATTCATGATCTTCAAAACCTGGTGGTTGTTCAACATAACTTCTCATTTATAAATCCATTTAGAAAATGCACTTTTAACATCCATTTGAAATAAGTTGAAATTCATATGACATGCAAATGCAAGTAATAGTCTAATGGCTTCTAATCTAGCTACAGGTGCAAAAGTTTCATCAAAATCAATACCTTCTTCTTGATTATATCCTTTTGCAACTAATCTAGCTTTGTTTCTAATTACTATGCCATTTTCATCTAATTTATTTCTAAATACCCATTTTGATCCTATAACAGAATGATCTTTAGGTCTTTTACTAATGTCCATACATTATTCTAGTAAATTGATTTAATTCTTCTTGCATTGCTAACATCCAATTATTATCTTTTTCAGCTTCTTCAATAGTTTTAGGTTCAATTTGAGATACAAATGCAAGATGATTATTGATATTTCTCATTGATGATCTAGTTCTTATTCCTTGAGATGGATCACCTATAATTAATTCCTTAGGATGACCATAAGCATATCTCCAATCTCTAGGAAGATCTATATCATTATGATTAGTGTCAATATCATCATCCTTAGGTGAATCATCATCTTTAGCTTCTTGCTCATGATCTGAAGATACATCAATATTTAATTTTTCAATATCTTTCTCAATTATGTTTGTATCTTCCTCATCATCAAATTTTCTGAACGATGCTAAAGATTCATCAAAACTATATGAATGGATTCTTCTACAACTAAGTTTTCTTGTTAAATACTCTATATGCTTTACTAGATGTTGAATATCCTAAGAATATTCCTTCATCAGATTTGCATCAAATTTCCTAAATTATCTTTACCATTATTATGAATAAAACATTTACAACCAAATGCATGAAAATACTTAATGTTTGGTTTTCTATTGCCATAGTTCATAAGGAGTTTTCTTAAGGATAGGTCTAATTAAGCTCTATTTAGAATGTAACATGCTGTGTTTATAGCTTCCGCCCAAAAGTATTTTGGTAGTTTACTTTCACATAGCATGGTACGGGCCATGTCTTCTAAAGTCCTATTTTTTCTTTCTACAACTCCATTTTGTTGTGGTGTTCTAGGTGCAGAAAAATTATGATGGATGCCATTTTCATGCAAAAATTTTTCAAATAAATGATTTTCAAATTCAGTTCCATGATCACTTCTAAGAGACACTATGGTAGTGTTTTTCTCATTTGTGACTTTCTTGAAGAATTTCAGGAATATGAGAAAGTCTCATCTTTGTGAGCTAAAAACATTACCCAAGTGAATCTAGAGTAATCATCTACTATCACAAGACCATATTTCTTTCCTCCTAGACTTGTGGTTCTAGTAGGTCCAAAAAGGTCCATGTGAAGTAGCTCTAAGTGGCCTAGAAGTTGAAACAACATTTTTAGATTTGAAAAGAACTTCTAGTTTGTTTTCCAAATTGACATGCATCACATATTTTGTTATTTTCAAAATCTAGTTTAGGAAGACCTTTACTAAATCCATTCTAATTAATTTTGAAATTAGGTGTGTGCTTGCATGACCTAATCTACGATGCCACAACCAACCAATCTCATTCATATTAGCATTATTAGCAACTAAGCAATGATTAGTAGACAAATTGTCTAAATCAATCAAGTATACATTGCCATTTCTATTTCCAATAAAAATAATGCTATTATCAATGGGATTAGTAGTGCAATAGAAGCTTCAAATGATACTTTAAAACCTTTGTCACATAATTGGCTAATACTAATTAAGTTATGCTTTAAACCATCAACATAAAGTACATTTTCAATATATGTGGAGGGAGTTATTTGAATTTACCAAACCCCATGATTTGGCCTTTGCCATTATCGCCAAACGTAACAACTCCTCCTCTTTTTTTTTCAAGGGTGATGAATTTCTTTGTCACCCGTCATGTGTCTTGAGCAGCCACTATCAAGATACCACTTTCTCTTTGATCTTTTGGCCGCAAGACACTCCTGCAAAAATCAAACTTTATTTTAGGTACCCAAGCTTTCTTGGGTCCTTCATGGTTAGTAGCAAAAAATTGTTCCTTTGGAACCCATATTTTCTTTCCTTTAATATTTAATTTTTATTATTTTGTTTTACATTCATAAGATTTATGTCCTTTTTGTTACATTTAAACATGTAAAATTTTTTATTTTTCATGATTTTTTTTTCTTAAAGTGTTATACCCTAATCCAGCTTTATCAAAAACTCTTTTTGACTATTTAATAAATTAATTTTCAGAGCTTAAGTAAATTTATCAACTATTTTTATATTTTCAACTTCTTTATTTATCATTTTCATTGGAAATTGATTCTTTTTCTTTTAAAAATTTTATTTTCAGATTTAAGCATCTTTTCATTTTAAGATCTTTTTCTTTAATGAAAGTTAATTTTTATTTTTCAAAAACTTGTATTTCTTTTTCAAAACTTTAAAATCACCACAATTCATTAAAAGCATCAATAATTCATCAAATGAAATTCATCACAAGGGTTTCAAACTTACCTCATCGTTGTCGTCGCCATAAAGCATATGTTTGCAACTTCCTTTTGTTCTTCTTCTTCGGAAGAAGATTCTTCGCTATCACTCCAAGTGCCACATAAGCCTTCTTTTTCTTTTTGTAGGCTTTCTTCAGTTGAGGACATTCATATCTAAAGTGCCCGGTTTCTTACACTCATAACAAATAAGGGGTCTTTCTCTTTTTCTTTGTCCTTGTCCTTTTCTCTTTTTCCTTCCATTTTCCAGATTTCTTCTTGTGGAAGGGTCTCTTCTTCATGAATCTTTTAAATTTTTGCAAGAGAGCAGTCTCTCATCATCATCATCATCGCTGCTCTCTTCTTTTGCAGCTTTAAGAGCAATATTTCTTCTTCTTTGTCCTCCTCTACATGTTGTTTCATTGAAGCTCATGAGTCATCAAGGATCCAAGTAGCTCTTCTAAGGGTAGAGTGTTAGGTCCTTTGCTTCTTGGATTGCTGTCACCTTCGCTTCCCAGATCTTGGAAGTGACCTAAGAATTTTCGAACAAGTTCAGAATTAGTATAAGTCTTACCAAGACTTTTTAAACCATTTACAATATCAGTAAATCTTGTACATGCATGCAATGGTTTCAGTTTGTTCCATGCTAAACAATTCATATTTATGAACAAGAATATTAATTTTGATTCTTTAACTTGATTTGTACCCTCATGGGTAACTTCTAATCTATCCCAAATTTCCTTTGCGGAATTACATGTAGATTCGATTAAATTCATTTGCATCTAATGAGCAATATAAACATTCATGGCTTTAGCATTGAGCTGTGCCAATTTTCTATCATGTTCATCCCATTCCGTTTCCGGTTTAGGAATCAATAGTGCCATAATAATGTGTGGGTGTGTGGTCCATTAACTATAATACCCCATAATTCATAGTCAGTGCTTGAATAAATATTTTCATTCTAGCTTTCCAATAACCATAATTAGAACCATTAAACAAAGGAGGTCTATTAGTAGATTGACCTTCAAAAATGACCAACTTGAGTTGCCATTTGGATCTTTAGCTCTTGATCGTTAGATCAAAATCAAATGAGCACTTGCTCTGATACCAATTGTTGGCCCAGATGGCAACCCAAGAGGGGGGGGGGTGAATTGGGTTCTTTAAAAATTTAACCTTTTAAAATAGGCTTAAGAAAATGAAAGAAATGCAATTAAATACAAAGCAAAATAAAAAGAGATAGAGATAGAGATAAAGAGACAAACACAAAGATTTTATAGTGGTTCGGTGTATCCAACACCTACGTCCACTCCCAAGTTCACTTGGGTCCACACTATAATCAACTTGATTACAGCCGAGTTGTTTTACAAGCTCACAACTCAAACTTGTTGTTTTCCCGATCACAACGAACCCAGCTGGTTTTCCGGGCTCACCAGCACAAAACCCAAACCACAAGCTAATCTAGCTTGACCGAGGTAACTACCTCCACTATTCAATCCCCTGATTGAACTAGCACAAAAATAGAAATGATTTTTAATTACAACAGCTCCTCAAATGAGCAAATATTCAAATAAAAAACAAAGTTTAGAAAAGCCTGATTTGAAGTTGGTTGGATTTGAGCTTTTCTTCTTTTCTTCTTTCCTCAACTCCTTTGAAGTGTAGAATCGGGCCTCAACTCGGATTCTTCACAGACTGAACGTTGGAGTTGATTTGAGCTTTTTCTTCCTTTCTTTGAATATTAAAATCTTTTGATTTGCTCTTGAATAGCTCTTGGATTTTCTTCTGAAGCTTTCTTGGATTGTTGAACTTGAGCACAGACGAAGCTTCCTTTGATTTCACACTTTTTCTTTCACTCTATTTTGAATCTCGATTTTTCAAATGATGCTCTATTTTTTGATTTTTTTCTTTTTCTCTCTTGATGTGTATATCTCTCTATTTGTATATGCTTGATTTGAAAACGGCTTCTCTATTTATAGATTCTGCAAAAATATAGCCGTTAGAAACAAAGAAATATAGCCGTTAATGAAAAATCATACCGTTGGCGCTGAGTTGGCATTCAAAAAAATTACGCCCAGATTTGTTGGAGTCGACTCCTGCTTTCCGCGAGTCGGCTCGAAGACGCGATACCAAAAATAGAAATATTCAGAAAGTTAAAGGGTCGACTCATCGAAAATAAGGTGTCGACTCCTGACAGTCGGGGGTCGACTCATGAAAAGTTAGGGGTCGACTCGCGAAGTGCTCAGAAAAATATTTCTCTGGTGTCTGAGCGGAGTCACTCACACAGTCATGGAGTCGGCTCGACAGAATCGGGGGTCGACTCTTGAAATCACAGGGGTTGACTCGTGAAAATCAGGAATCTCTGTATACTGAGTGGAGTCGACTCTGAAACTCTAGAGTCGGCTCCGGAACGTATCAAAAATCAGAGAATTTTCTGATTGACTTGAAATTCGTTCCAGATTCATTTTAAATCAATTTTTGACTTGAATACAATAAAATTGTCATTAGGAATCAATTCAAGAAATGTTCCAAAAACTCATTGATTGAGATATGAAGTATAAAAATTTCTTTTTGAAAGCTTAAACATGGAGCTTGAAGTTACTTTCAAATTGATTAAAGTCATACTTAACATACTCATTGATT
>UESW01004959.1:0-146797 GCA_900491605.1 Calamus simplicifolius | reverse complement strand
TCAACTCTTGAATAGTTGAATGTACCATTAATCATTACGACACTTATATCAATCATCATAATATACTTGGTTTCACTCTTGAATACTTCAAGCTAACATCAATGAACATTATGCCAATCATTTAAGATATCTTTCATAATTATCGTAATTAAAATTCATTTTCTTTGAATATAGATATGCCACTCATGGCTGATTGATAATTTATCCATCCAGTCTCGAATTCAGAAAGTACTCAATTGTGATTAATCAAAAACATGTAATTAACTATTCCATTCCCAAAATATCATCAATATTAATCATCCCTATAACCAGCAGATGAGTTCATAATCTTACAATATCAATAATGTAAGTTCTACAATTAAGATTCATTAAATTCAGATTTAATACCTCAAGATCCATATATCAACTCAATTGCAATATGGACATAATGTGTTTAGTTATATTAGTCATCAATTGCAATTTTCAACTACTATATCATATTCCATATATTCATCTGTCTTTTATTGCATATCCAATTAAAATTTCATCTACCCATATTATTTAAAGGTCTAAAATTGCTACGAATCATTTCCAACAAGTTTAATGGAGCTAAAACCTCTAGAAGCCCCTTGACCTCCCCACTGATCAAGGCTACCAGCTAGGGAGCCCACATAATATATTGACTTGCGATGGTTCATTCTCAATTCCTATCAAACTTGTAATTCAATTAATATCTTGATAACTTTAAATTTCAAGCTCCCAAAGCATAATTCATGAAATTCCTTGAAAGTCATAATTGTCTCAATGTCATCCAAGTATTTTGCCTAGAGTGTCAATATGCATATGTCCCTAAGATCATAACCTGGGTCCTGTGGGTTATGGGCCCACCATGCTTCCGCTGCGCACTCTGATGCTGCATGTCCTGCATAGACTGCGCCATACTCGAGAGAGCTTGAAGCATCTCGGACTGGAATCGCTGGTGCTCAGTTCCTACTGGTTGGCAGGGGCCATACCTCCAGTAGTTCCTTGACCCACCGGCTGATCAGCATTACCGGCCAGAGAGTCCTCCTCATACAGTTGGCTCCTAGTATGGCGAGCCATAACTATTTTCTGTTAAATTAGATGTGGTTAATATCATAAACTAAAGTGTCAGGTGTCTCTAAGTATAATGTCATCAAAATATGTTCTCTACGTGTTATCATGTCAATATGTCTGTGTCCCTAGGGTCATAAGTTCTCTACCTGTTATCATGTCAATATGTCAGTGTCCCTAGGGTCATAACCTAATGCTCTGATACCATAAAAGCTGTCACGCCCCAGACCCAAAAATTTTGAGCTAGGGTGACAACCCGCCGCGTGCCGGGCACGCAAGGCGTCCCGAAACATGACACTGAGTTCAAGAAAAGCAACAACCTATATATCATTCAAGTCCATGTCTTTAATACAATCCATAACTAAAGATTTGGGCTACAAGCCCTACACATAAGCATTACTGGGGTTACATCAACATATGAATCCACTTTATTTTAAATAGAAGCTCCAACGAACCTATGGTTCCTTACACACCACAATAACATAGTCTGGGCATCAAGCCCTACACATAAATACACTGGTATAGCAATAAAACAAAATCTATATTTTATTTGAGTTGAGGTCCATCACTCCAACATGTTATTCTCAAATCTCATGGTCCTGTAGCAAAAACATTATAATATTTGTGAGATTACACTCAGTAAGTAAACCATGTTATGCAGTCCAATCATAGCATAGCAATCAATAAGCATATAAATGATCTGCATGCATAAACATTTCACAAATACTCAAACATGCAATGTAAGTAAACCCATCATTGTTTATTATATCATATGTGTCCCACGGCCCTGCAATGCCCCATAACAAAGGAGAGCTGCGGTGGCACATATAAATATAATTCAAATCATTTGCACTCATCATTGTTGTATCATAGCAAATTATCAGTGCATATAAACAATTCATTGTCATATTATATTATATGTGTCCCACGGCCCTGCAATGCCCCATAACAAAGGAGAACCGCGGCGGCACATATCAATATAATTCATTCTTTTGCATTCACAATCACTCCATTATGCAATGTAAGTATTATATCATGCGTGTCCCACGGCCCTGCAATGCCTCATCTGAGCACATCCTCTAGATGTGTATGGCCATAGCAAAGGAGAACCGCGGCGGCACTTATGAATATAATACTAATCAATTGCATCCATAACCGCTCAATTATACTATATAGTAAACCCACTGTTTATACTCTCAATGGTAACTGTAAATGTGACCCACGGCCCTGCAATATCTCAATAATGTACCAACCGGTATCCCCCCTACTGAAGTAGGGTCGCCATAATGAACCAGTATCCCCCCTACTGAAGTAGGGTCGCGGTATCCCCCCTACTGAAGTAGGGTCGAAATACCAAGTATCCCTACCCTACAAGTATCCCCCCTACTGAAGCAGGGTCGAAATACCATAATGTACCACCCGGTATCCCCCCTACTAGGGTCGAAATACCATAATGTACCAACCAGTATCCCCCCTACTGAAGTAGGGTCGAAATACCATAATGTATCAACCAGTATCCCCCTACTGAAGTAGGGTCGAAATACCATAATGTATCAACCAGTATCCCCCCTACTGAAGTAGGGTCGAAATACCATAATGTACCAACCAGTATCCCCCCTACTGAAGTAGGGTCGAAATACCATAATGTATCAACCAGTATCCCCCCTACTGAAGTAGGGTCGAAATACCATAATGTACCAACCAGTATCCCCCCTACTGAAGTAGGGTCGAAATACTAGGATATGACATGATAAAGGAGAGCCGCGGCGACACATAACAGTACCTCACATCACATGCACTCATCATATCAACAACAACACAATATTGTATAAACAGTGGATTATACCTATTGAACAATTGCATGTAATACATCACATCAATTCATAATAACTGCATCTCTCATGCATAGCAACTGCATCTCTCATGCATAGCAACACATCTCTCATGCATAGCAACAACATCTCTCATGCATAGCAACAACATCTCTCATGCATAATAATGCATAGCATCCACACATGAAATCATAGTATTCATCTACTTACACATTAGCCAATAACAATTCACAATTTAACTACGCATATCCTGAAATAAATTATTTAATAAACTGATAACTGGCTTACTTACCTTCGCACGCAATCCAACAGATATCATCTAATCAGATGTCGGGGTACCTACACAATTAATTGATTAAAATCTGGATAATGAAATGATTCCTAAGACTCTACCCTGACCAATCCACGGGCCCAACTTCGGACTCGAATATCTCTCACCATACTCACTCAAATGGGGAAGTAAAATCATCCCAGAAACTAGATTCACCTAGATTCCAACCATATAATTATTTTATTTTTCGGATCCGTTACAGAGCCCAAAAACTCTGTCCAAAATGGTCCCATAAAACGGCCCAACAGGCCTGAACCGGCCGGCCCAGCCGGCCCGGTTCAGCCTGATTCACCCGATTTCATCTTCCCCCCCGATCCCCTGTTTCACCGAACAGGGGACGGGAACATGGCCGGCGGCCGGGGCCACCGCCGGCCAAATTGAGGGCGGCCCGGCCGCCGGTGGCCGGGCCAGAGCCGGCCGCCGCCGCGGCCGGCCACCAATCTCCCGATTTCTCCCTCAATTTCTCTCACTCTCTCTAACTCCTCCGCGCGGCACGGGACTGTGCCGGCGGCACGGCCGGCCACCATGGCCGGCCGGACCTCCACCGGACGCACGCCCGGCGCCGGTGGAGGCGACAGGCCAAGTCTCGGGCCGGCGAGGCGGCGAGCACGCCGCCGGGCCCGAACCAACCGGCGGAAGCCGGTTTGGCTTCCGCCACCGCGCGAGAGGAGGGCCAATTGGCCCTCCCTCTCCTCTCTCTCTCCACCACCACCCCGCCGGATGCCTGCCCCGGCGCCGGCGGAGTCGTCGCCAAGTATCAGGCCCGGCGTGGCGGCGAGCACGCCGCCGGGCCTGAACCAAGGGGGACGACCGGGTTCTCTTCTCTCCCTCCCGCGATCTCTCTCTGTTTCTCTTACACGCTCTCTCTCTCTCTCATGCTGTCTTTCTCTCTCTCTCTCTCCCTCCTCTCGAGCACTCTCTCTCTCTCTCTCTTCCGGCTCTCTCTCCCTCGGGCACTATCTCTCTCTCTCTCTCGGGCACTATCTCTCTCTCTCTCCTCTCGCACTAAGAGGATGGGCCTCTCGGGCACTATCTCTCTCTAGCACTAAGAGGATGGACAGAGAATTACCTGGAGGGGACGCGGACGCCAGGATGATGGAGGGAGTCCTCTTCCTCCCTATTTATTCCTCACGCGCTGCCTCTTAAAGAGACTCCGAAAATTCATTCGTTACGCGGAATTGTAAACATAATCGCCACGTGAAACTGCAAGATCCTACACTAAATCTCACGAACCAGGTAATTAAGGTCTCGGACGAACCAGGTAATTAAGGTCTCGGAGGGTTACATTCTCCCCTCCTTATAGGTAATTAAGGTCTCGGGGGTTACAGTATCCTTCAGACCTGAAGATCACAACCAGTGGCTTACAAGAAACTCATTGTACTTAGGTGTCGGACCACCTGGATTTCTAATCCAGCTACGAAAGGTTACTGGGTGCAGTCAAGTACTTGTAGTAGTCAGTTGTGGATCAAGATGGAATTTGACCTATCCCGTTAAAGAAGAAATGCTTGTATTTCAATTTAGCAAGACCTTGGCCAAGGCACTTCATGTGAAAGTCACATGATCACTAAAATTGAAATCACTTTATGGATTTGTTGTTTAGAGTTGACAGGCTCTTAAGCCATCCTTATCATTTGTGGTCAAGAGGATGAATTATACGGTAACTGTTTCTTAGGGTTCTTGAAGTTTGCTCGACAACTCTTCGACCTATCCGGACGTCGGGTTTCATTGCTAGATGGACACATCGATTAGTATAGAAAATTATTTCTATGCTACCGGCTTAGGTTTGAACCTAGAGAGTCACACGCATAGAAGTTTCCTAGGATGATCTATTTGCTGATCAACGATTGAGAATCGTATATGATTTAATTAATCAATTTGATTGATTGAATTTCTCAATTGGATTAAGTACAAGTGATAAGATTCAATTTGGTTTAAGTCTAATAGAATGACTAATCAATTTCAAATATTGATTTGAAATTAGATTTGATTGGATTTAAATAGATTCAGGATTAGCCAAATTTGATTTGGGCTAGGACCATGATCTATATTGGTTTAATCCAATAAATTCAAATTAGCTTAAAACTAAAATCCAAACCCCATGTGTGAAAAAGGTTTTCTCGCTGATGAGCTAACTAAAATTTTATCTCATGAGAAATTAAATTATCATGCAAATTTAATTTATAACTTTTAGTCTTCTTCAAATGATTCCCAAGTTCAAGAAAAATAAATTTTGCTAAAAGGTGCCTCTTTGGAAGAGCACTCTACACAACTCTTCGTGCATTGACAAGTGTGTGAATTAATTGCCTCTTTGGAAGAGCACTCCACACAACTCTCTGTGCATTGATAAGTGTGTGAATTAATGTGCCTCTTTGAAAGAGAACTCCATACAACTCTTCGTGCATTGACAAGCGTGTGAATTAATGTGCCTCTTTGGAAGAGCACTCCATACTACTCTTCATGCATTGATAAGTGTGTGAATTTAATATGTCTCTTTGGTTTTCATAAAAATAGCAGAATTCTAAATGTTAGAATTCAATAGGCTAGCTTAATATGAAACTATAAATAGAGGACATCCTCACCAGATAACAAAACATAAGATCAAAAGAGATCAAAAATTCTAAACAGTTAGAACTAAGTGTTACAGTTCTAAGAGTTAGAACAGAAAATTCTGGTGTGATTTTAGTGTTAGCAAAAGCTTGGTGGATCTTGGAGGAAGATTCAAGTGGAAGAATTCAAGATCAGCAAAATTATTTTTCTGCGAGCTAGCACTCCCGGGAATTCGATCATTCGGGGGCTTCGCGTGGACAATACTAGAGGCTGGACGATTGAATGGCTGCAGAGCACAAAGGATTTACCTATTGTCTTAAGGTGAGTGATTTGATCCTTAGATCTTAAGGTAGGCTCAAGATGAGTAGTATGACTTCTCATCTTGAAGATTAAGATATGATCTTAATTATTTAATTTATATGCAATACTTAGATCAAACGATCTTATAATATAAGGCAAAGATATGATCTTGATGCATGTTAGAAAGATTAATATGTAATCTTTAAATTTCTGCATTGATAATTATTACCAAATTTTAAAATATGCATGCCTTGAGGATTAACTCTCCCAATAGTTCTTTCATTCTTACATATCTGCAAAACAACATCCTCACGTAAGGTTTGAGATGGTTGGTCCCTGCAGAGGATACTCCGATGCCCAAGTCAATGAAGATCCTTGGCCAAATAATATAGAGAAGGTTTTTGAGAGAAAGATATTTCAGAGAAGGGTTCTGAAATGTTATGGCAGCAATGAGGAGTTGTTGTGTGTTCGTTACCTGAGGGGTCCTAAGACCTGGTGTTTAATAGGCAGCAGGGATGGTATGATGTCATCTGATTTTTGAAGAGTAGTTGTAAAAATTAAAAATGATAAGGCCGATTTCGACATATACCTTATCAGAAGGATTTATGATCCCGCAAATCATGAAGAGGGGGAGCCTTATCTGGCTTTCACTTTTGTTTATGAATAACCACTTCGAAAAAGAGCTTCAAGATTATTGTGATTCTTAGCAATCTATTGGCCGAGATGTTTGGCACGGGCTGAAGGTTGGCGAAGGGGAGAGTTGATCGGGTAACTCCCGACTGTTGAGGTTCAGTTGTTTTGGCTCAGGGGCTAGACTCGGCAAAATAAGCCAAGGTTCAATTGGCAAAGCTCGAGCAGAAATGCAAAGATCGGCGAGGCATCCTTCGACTCATGAGGTTCAGCCATAATTCCAAAGTAGGCTTAATTCGTTTGCCCATGTTAGCCAATTTATACGGAAACCTTTTTACCCCGCATCAATTATAAATTGTTCTGTGCCAAAAATACTCTATGACATTCAGAGTTTTTATGGACTTGCCTTATTCTATAGGTGATTCATCAAAGGATTTAGCTCAATTGTCGCTCCTATCACTGAATGTTTGAAAAGAAATGGTTTCAATTGGACTCATGAAGCAAAAAAGAGTTTTGAACTCATAAAAAAGGTCACATAAGCTCCAATTCTTTCACTTCCAAATTTTGATCAAGCCTTTGAAGTTGATTGTGATGCTTCTAATATAGGAATTGCTGTTATTCTTAGCTAAGAAGGTAAACCAATTGCCTTCTTCAGTAAAAAATTGAATGAGTCTCGCAAGAATCACTCTACTTATGATAAGAAATTTTATGTAATTTTTTTAGCATTAAACATTGGAGTCAATATTTTTTTTGCAAACCATTTATTCTCTACTCAAATCATGAAGCTTTGAATATATTAACAGCTAATAAGTGACATGCTTTGTGAGTTAAATTTCTTCAAGCTTATAATTTCACTATCAAGCATAAGCCTAGATCTCAGAATGTTGTAGCTGATGCATAAAGCAGAAAATATTCTTTGCTTATGCAATTGCAGGATAAAGTACTAGGATTAAAAATTCTAAGAAACTTTATGAAAATGATTCTTATTTGCTAAATTTTGAAAAAAAATATAAAACTAGTTTCCAGTGCTATTTTTTTGCTATATGATGGCTATCTTCAAAGCTAATCATCTATCTATTCCATAATATTCTTTAAGGGAGTCAATTATCATGGAAGCTCATGAAGGTGGTCTTGGAGGACATTTTGGGTGATATAAAACTTTGGCTCTTGTGTAGGAAAATTTTTATTAGCCAACAATGGAAGGGACATTAGTAAGTATGTGAAGCATTATAAAATTTGTTATATAGCCAAAAGCCATAATCAAAATACTAGTTTGTATACTCTACTTCTAATCCCTAATGTTCCTTAGGAGGATGTCAGTTTGGATTTTATAGCTGGTCTGCCCAGAATTCAAAGGAACAAAGACTCAATCATAATTATCGTTGATCATTTCTCCAAAATGACACATTTTGTTCCTTACAATAAGACTTTTAATACCTCTTATATTGCTGACTTATATTTTTGAGAGATTGTGAAACTACACAAAATTTCAAAGCGCACTCTTTGAAGAAAATTGAGAGCTAATCTAAATTCAGTTCTTCTTATCATCACCAAACTGATGGTCAGACTAAGGTTATCAATCGTAGTGTAAGAAATCTTTTAACAAGTTATATAAGGAAGAAGTTATGCTAGTAAGATCTTATTTTCATGCAACTAAATTTTCTTACAATCAATTTAGTCGAACTACTAATAGTCTTAGTCCATTTCAAGTTATCTGTGATCAAAATCCCATAAGTCCTTTAAACTTAACACCACTTCCTACTACTTTTCATTAAAGTGAAGATGTTGAAGAGGGAGTGAAAAGTATGAAGACACTCCATGATCAAGTTCATGGAAAGATTGCTAAATAAAACAGAAAGTACATAAGGAATGCCACCAAACATAGGAAGCATGTTGAAATATGGGTTCATCTTTGAAAGGAACATTTTTCCAAAGGAAAGTATGCTAAACTCTATTCAAGAGTTGATGGTCCCTTCAAAGTCTTTCAACATATTAGGCAAAATGCTTATGAGATTGATTTACTAAAAAATTATGACATTTTTAATACTTTTAATGTTGTTGATTTGTCATTCTACTATGGATAAAATAATATCAAAGACATGAGGAGGAGTCTTTTTTAACAAGGAGAGATTAATGTAGAAGTGTTTTCTTTGATGATAATGAATTAGGAACCAAAAGAACTAAAAAAAAACTTTCAATGGTTTCTTAGTTTTCTGTGTTCGAGACTCATTTTCAAGAATCAACTTTTAAATTAATTCTAGAATTATTCCCTAAACTTTTATCAAGCAAATATATATATATATATATCCTTGGAAAGCTTAACAAGATTTCAAAGTATTTTACGGATCTCAAGTTAGAGTTTCCTTAAGAAAGTTATGGTAGATCTTCTCAAGAAAGGCTACAAAGTCTCATCTATTCGAATTTGGAAGAAATTCTTTTCTTTTTTCAAGTCTTTTTTTTTTCTTCATGATTTTTAATAAGTCTAGTAATCTGATAATTTATTGAAGTCATTAATTAGTTATTATTAATTTTAGAATTTACTCATGCTTGAAGGATTATTCCAAGTCTTCTATAAATACCTAAGTTATGTAATCCTTTGGAAGGAAAGGAAAAATTAAACAAGTAAATTTTGATACAAGTATTGAAGAGTATCTCTCTTCTTTTATCAAACTCTATATCTCTTTTGTAGATTTCCATAGAGTAGTAAGTTCTTAAGCCCTCTATCCTTAGTTGAGTTTCTTTAGGTGGTAGTTATTCTGTATTCCTTAGAATCTAACTTGGACAGTGAGCTTGCATTCTATCTTTTTAATTCCAATCTCATGTTCCAGCATCATCTTAGATTTTGGTAAAAAATGAATAATGACTTCTTTTGAGCCGATTTTGGCTTGAAAAAGAATATCGTTGGTTGGCTCAGACCGAACAATTATGAGTTAGGCTGCATTAAGGCTTGAAGTTTAAACCCTTGTCTATTTTAATTTCATGACTAAAACATACTTTTGTTCCTTCAATTTTTATTAAATTATTTTGGTCCTTAAATTTTTAGTTATTACAATTTAATTTCTTATATTTTAAGAATATAGCATTTCTTCTATCTTAATATATGAGATTGGTTAATTAAAATTGATATAGTAACTCATATGTCGTTCTAGCATAAATATACAAATTTTTTTTAAGACATCAATTATTTTATTAATTTTAAATAATTTTATATAAAAATATTAAAATAAAATATTTTTAGAATATAAAAAATAAATTATAATAATTAAAATTTAAAATTTAAAATAAAATTTGAATTTTCAAAGTTCAAAGATAAAAAGTATTGACTTTGGCCTAACTTTATGCCAGGGCCTAACTCGGCCAACCATCCTATTAAGTATTAACACCTTCAAGAGATTCAACTCAACGCCCTAGAATTGCCTTGGAGCGGAGGGACCCAGCCACCACCACCAATGAACCGTAGGGCAGTGCAATATACATATGCTGGGACTAAGCGAACTGAATGCGGCCAGAAAAAGGAAATGAAAAGGATGTGAGAGAAGGGCAGGGGTTTCGGGAGTCGGGCCGGCGAGGCCGGTGGGGCCTCCTCTGCGAAGCCTTTCCCTCCCTCGTTTGCCGGCATCTTGTCTCCTCCCCAACCTATACACGCCAAAACCCATCTATTCCCAGCCACTGCACGTGCATGCTCCTCCCGGCCCCCATCCATCCATCCATCCATCCATCCATCATTCACTCCAATCTTCCTCTTCTTCGATCTCCTTCTTCTCAATTTCCTCACTCCCTCCCACCATTATATATATAAACGTAGTCCATACCACCTAACTCCTATATATCCTCCCCTGCATTCACCAAATCTCTTCTTAATTACTTGGATCATGGACTCTCCCCGCAGCTGTCCTGGCCATGGCTTCTTCACCACCAAAGGTGGTGGTGGTGGTGTAGGAGGAGGAGGAGTCACCATGTCTCCTCAGCAGGAGGAAGAAGAACACTCCATACTAGTACTCACACTTTGGCCCCCCGGCCAGCAGAACGGCCCTTCTCCTTGTTCCTCATCCAGCTCCAGTACTACTTCTTGGTTCCAGACCAGCTCCACTAAGCCACACCTCTCCCATTCCTTGAACCAACCGAACGACGAAGACTCCAACGTGACCATCGCCCTTTCCATAGGCCCTTCCACTAAGAGCGCTGGTGCAAGCACGAGCAGTACTACCAATGCCACCAACACCACCGCCTCTAACTCCACGCCGAGCCAGTTCTGGATCCCCACCGCCGCCGAGATCCTCGTCAGCACGACCCAGTTCTCCTGCACCGTGTGTAACAAGACCTTCAACCGGTTTAACAACATGCAGGTCGTCTAGCTAGCTAGAATATTTAATTAATGCAACGCATGAATTGTTTGATGCAATTGCAATGCAATGCGTTCGCTTCACAACTCGGTGCTAGCTATAAGTGTATCAAATATATATCAATCTCACGCTTACGCTAAGTTAATTACTAGTCGTTGCGTTAATTCTTTGAACAGATGCACATGTGGGGGCATGGCTCGCAGTACCGGAAAGGCTCAGAGTCGCTGCGAGGAGCGACGAAGACGATGGCTTCACCGTCGCTGATGAGGCTTCCATGCTACTGCTGCGCCGAGGGGTGCAAGAACAACATCGAGCATCCGAGATCGAGGCCACTCAAGGACTTCCGGACGCTGCAGACGCACTACAAGCGCAAGCACGGGGCGCGACCGTTCGGGTGCCGGAGGTGCGGGAAGGCGTTCGCTGTGCGCGGGGACTGGCGCACCCATGAGAAGAATTGCGGGAGGCTGTGGTTCTGCATCTGTGGCTCCGACTTCAAGCACAAGCGCTCCCTCAAGGACCACGTCCGGTCGTTCGGCGGCGGCCACGCTCCCCACATCGTCGAGTCGATGAATGTAGACGAGGAGGACGAGGAGGAGGAGGAGGAGGAGATTGATGAGGAAGGAATTAATGGAGAAAATGGTGACATGCTTTGCTAGTTAGTGAACTAATTAACATCCATTTTCAAACTTAAAACCCTCGTTAGAGAGAAAGGGGCCACGAGAGAGAGAGAGAGAGAGAGAGAGAGAGAGAGAGAGCTTTTCTGAGAGTACCCTTTTCTTTATCTTTTTTTTTTGGGCTTGCTGTCCATTGCTCAGTCCTTGTGTCTAGTGCATGAGACAGGAGATCGAAGAAGGGACCTTTTTGCGAGTTTCTTTATCTTTTAACTTACTTTTTCCTGCCATGTCATGATTAATCTAATGTGGTGTCAGTGCACAAGTTTTAGGGACAAACAAGCAGTAATGCGAATTAGATTCCCAACTTAACTATTATCCTCTTAATTAATAAGCTCGCAGCAGTTTCAGAATATTGCAGGCTTCCGGCCCCTACTTGGTGATGAAACTGGAACCCAGTTCAAATGGCATCCACCTTTTTTTCCCTCAGTCAGCACAAACAAGGAAACTTTACCATTAAATCAGGTAGTAAGAGAGAGAGAGAGAGAGAGATTCTCATATATCTATGCTAGCTATAGCTTTAAATTGAAACGATTCTGGACTCATGTCAGTTGCCCGCGGCCGGCCACTGATTTATTTGGCCACGTATTCTCTCTCTCTCTCTCTCTCTCTCTCTCTCTCTCTCTCTGTGTCAAGCACTCGCTCTCTCTTTGCCTTTCTCTCGATCGCTCCTCCTCGACTGCTGCTGCTACTTCAGACGCTTTGCGCAGAGCGTCTGTACGGGACGTGGACCACAGGGCTCGTCTCTATGCATCTTCGATCTCTCGGCCAACAACAAACGCAAGTTACAAAGAGAGCTCCCAGATGCCTCAATGCCCGGTTCCCTAAGTTTGCACGGAAAGAGAAACCCAGACAGACTACTACGTTTTTTTTACATGCGTGAGTGAAAAGGGTAGACACTAATAATTAATCAAGCATCCACACCATCATTTGGCATGGCATGGCATGGCATGGCATGGCAAGGACTAAAACAAATTAAGCCTCGTGGAAAGTTGGGCATGCAGTGTCTTCTAGAGCTATTGCTGAGAAGGATATGTTTGCAGCCAACGTTACGTCCCTGTCGATCGGCGCGTTAACTCGGGCACAGCTCGCAGCGCTACAAAACAAAACTCCCGCCGCGACATGCCACAGAGCCATGCTCGGCGTGCCGTGTACCAAGGGTTGCATGGACGTAAGGTGGTACTGCTTATAAGGTGCAGCTCCATTGGGAGTAGGAAAAAGCAAAGGTGGTGAGATAAATATAATAGGAATTGCTTGGTGCAATGGATGCAACCCACCAAGCTGCAGAATTTGCATGATGAGTTATAAAAACCGGAACGCGTTCCAACTTCCATGTGGCCGGCATGGCAGTATCAATGACAGAAAGTTATACGGATGCAATGAGTAGCATCATGCTGCCACCTTGTAAGAGTACGTGCCGCATGGATGCATGCAGACTACGATCCAAGAGGGAAAGATGACGTGGTTAACCGTACAGTACCGCCTCAGAAAATTAAGCATGGAATAGTATTCTACTATAGATGGAAATTAATTAATCATGGGCCGGCTTTTAAAATTTGGTCTCTCATGGATCGATCTCACTGGAGTGGCCTTCTAAAATTCTTTTTTCCTAAGGCTTTGTTTTCCAGCGAGTGAAGGGGCGGAGACGATGTTAGAAACAGTATCTTTAAAATTAGATGTATTTATATTTTTTAATTTTTTAAATTAATAAAAAAATAATTTTATTTAATCTTATCTTATTTATATAAAAGATGAATGTTTATATAAAAATTTAAAATTATTATGAAGCTATAAATTTAGTATAATGTAAACAAGAGAATTAAAATTACAGCTAATATATTTAAACATATCCGTGATTGATAGAAGTAAGAATCTTCTATCGCTAATCTCTAACATGGTTCATGAACATTCTGAATGTAATAATCTTATTCGGATTGTTATGTAGAAACACTTAGTGGATATATTATATATAATAAGATTATATAGGACAAGGACCGACATAATTTGAATCTTTATTTAAGACCGTTATAAAGAATTCAATTTATGTCATAAGATGATCATATATAAATCAACCTTAATTCTGATTTAATCACAGACTTCTTGATTGTGCTATTGGATCTTTTGATTTGTTTGTTAAAGCTCATTTGATATTGGGCCCAATACTTACATCTTGGAGGTTTAATAACACATTGGGCTTGGAATGTGATTTAAAAATATGGAATCCATGACTTTTGAAAAAAGGCTTAAAATTAGTTCCCTTAAGTGTTGATTATGGGGCTAAACAGTTATGTATGCAATTTATGATTCGATCATAAATTAATTGTTTAACTAGTTAATCAATGGTACTTAAGGAATAATAGAAAATTAGAGGGGTATAACGGTTATTACATGTTGGCCCAGATGGCAACCCAAGAGGGGGAAGGGTGAATTGGGTTCTTTAAAAAATTAGCCTTTTTAAAATAGTTTGCTTGAGATTAATGAAGGCAAATGCAAGGTAACTATAAAGTGCAGTGAATAAGATAGAGATAGAGAAAGAGACAATGAACACGGCAAACACAAAAGATTTTATAGTGGTTCGGTGTATCCAACACCTACGTCCACTCCCAAGATTCACTTGGGTCCACACTATAATCACCCTAGATTACAGCGAGTTGTTTTACAAGCTCACAACTCAAACTTGTTGTTTTCCGGGCGCACAACGAACCCAGCTGGTTTTCAAGGGCTCACCAGCACAAAAACCCTAACCCAAGCTTAACCAAGCTTGAACCGAGGTAAAACTACCTCCTCTAGTTCAATCCCCCAGATTGAACTAGGCACAAACAAAATAAGTATTGTTTTTGAAATACAAAGCTCCTCAATGAGCAAATATACAAATTAAGAATAACAAGGTTTAGAAAAGCCTGATTTGTAGATAGGTTGGCTTTTGAGCTTTTCTTCTTTTCTTCTTTTCTTCTTCTCCTTGCTGGATTGAATCAAGCCTCAGCTCCGATTCTTCACAGTTGAAGCAGTTGAGAAGAGTTGAAAAGCAAGAAATGAATCTCCTTTCTCCAAGTTGGGAAATCCGCCAAGACTTTGATTTGAACGCTTTGGATTCCTCTTGAGCTTTTTGGAGTGGAGTGGATTTGAGCTAGAAGGTTTTCCTCTTCAAGATTCAAGCTCTCGGATTTTTGAAATGGGATTTGTCTATCTCAGATTTTCTCTCTTTTTCTTTCTATTTTTCGTTCTTTTTTTGAACAATAGACTTCCCTTTTTATAGATTTCTTTTACACCATTTTTGGAAGAAAACTATCCGTTGGAGTGTACCTTGTATCAAAATATATCCGTTAGAAATAAGGTAAAATAGAAATATTACCGTTAGAGCTGATCTGGCAACTTGATTTTTCGTTCCAGGTGGGTTGGAGTCGACTCTAACTTTTCTGGAGTCGGCTCTAGCTCGAGGCATTCAAAACGATATTTCTGGAGTCGTCTCTGGCTTTTCTGGGGTCGACAAGAAACTTTTCCGGAGTCGACTCTAACTTACCCGGAGTCGACTCTAGGTCGGGGCCAGAAAAATCGACTTTCTGCTTCGTCTGTGAGAGTCGACTCTAACAGTCTCGGAGTCGACTCTAACGTCCGTGCCAGTTCCGGAGTCGGCTCTGTGATTCTCGGAGTCGACTCTAATGTCTGCAATTCTTACCTAGACATTAGATTCGATCCAGAACACTATGTAACTCCTGATTTTGATCATTCAATAGTCTTATAATCTGAAACACTAAATCAAAATCATCAGAGCCTTCAAAAGTTATACTCAATAGTTTTGTTAATCATCAAAATCATCAATTGGGTCAACAATCTCCCCCTTTTTGATGATAACAAAAACTTTGAGTATATGCATTCAAAAATTCAATCAAACTAAGGATTATAGTCATTTTAACTTTAAACATTTGAAATTAAGGTTTTGATGCCAATGTTCAATGTAAACTTTAAAATTGTACATGAGTTCAATATAATCCATCAATTATGAATATTTAATCTTAATGTGCATAAAATTGCAAATGAGCTTTTTGTTAAGCTCCCCCTGTATATAAGCATCAAATTTTAACTGATTAACATTTCAAGTCATTTTGCATAAACAATTAATTCTCCCCCTTTCTTTCTTTCTTTATGCATATATAACCATTTCTCCCTTCATTAAAATTTTCAAGTCTTTGCATATTCAATATTCATATTCAATCTTTCTTTGCATACAACCTTCAACTTTGCATATTCAACCATCTCAACCATCTCTCCCCCTTTTTTGTTATCAGCAATAAGGAGAGTATTAGATAAAGAAATTTATAATTGTAGACTCAATAAAGCATAGGGATCCAAGCAATCAATATTTGAAAATGTGAAATTGTATTTCATAAGCAAGAACCATTACATTAGTTGATTCATTTACATTTCAAAATGAAATACATTAGATATTCAAAAACTTCCTAAGTACAAACTATCAAACTCAAAATCAAGGTCAGATGTGTTTGAATACAATTTTCTTCAGATGACCTATGATTTCCATTACATCATCCTTTTGTGATTTCTTAAAGTTTTCAAGGCAAGCTTCGATTTGAGAGACTGCAAGGTCAATATCCTTCTTCAATTGACCCGTTGCATGAACATACGATCCTGATCCATCGGCAATGCCTTCCATCCTTTCGAAGATCTTGTGAAGCTCAGCTCCAAAGGATTCAACAGAACTGCCTAAGGTAAAGGATAGCATGTCCAGTCTCGAATTTAGTTCTTCCTTCAACTGATTAAAGTCTTCTTTTAATTTGAAATTTCTTGAGATCTCTGGCTATCATACTCAGCAAGCAAACCTCTTAACTGATCAAGTTGTTCATCAGAGAATCTCCCAGAATTTGTTATAGGCTGATGTGGAGGTGAGGGAATAGAACTAGGTCCGGCCTCTGAAGGTCCAGCTGAAGAAGGTCCCGCAAAAGATGGATCAGGGACAGATGGTCCCTCAGTGGATGGTCCCGGGATGTCTTCTACTCTGGTTTCCTCTGCTCTTTCTCTTTCTGCTCTTTCCTCTCTTCCTCCCTTCATCCAAACACCATTTACTTTCTTGAAGCCCATTCCGATGAATAGTAGATATGCTATAATAATCAGTGTGTCTCAGTTTCTTAAAGGTTCATTTCCATAATGAGCACACCTTGGCTTCTAAAGACTAGTGTCAGAATCATACCGTATGGCAGTGTTGATCTCTTCTTTGTAGCTGCCTCTGCCATGTATCCAATCATCATGCCAGCTAAATTGACTGGCCTTCCAGTTATAATGCAGTCCATCAACAGAACGTCTCGCTCCGAGACATACTCGAATCTCCCAATTTTTGGAAATAAGATTCTTCCACAGATATTATGCAATAATCTGAGTTCTAGATTCAACTGATTTGCAAAGATTTCTTCAAACTCAGTCACATCTCTCCCTAGCATCCTTGTCAGTGCACCACTTCTATCCTCATGTTGATATTCCATAAACCGACAGTGGGCATTTCTAATAAGTTTCCAAGAATCTCAGAGGTTATTGTCACTCTTGTTCCTCTTACTATGCTTATTAATCCACCTTCTCCTCTGCTTAATCCGTTGTAAAACTCTCTTACTAAAGCTGGATAAGTGGGTAATCAAGTGAGCAAATTTTTTCCCATCCCATTTCCTTCAAATTTCTTCCAATAGAGAAACCTTCCGATTCAAATAAATCAAAATTCACTTTTCTCCCAGTGGTAATGGTCTTACCGGCTAAATGATCAACCTTTGGTGAAGATGGTGAAGGAGGGGAATCCTCTTGAGTGGCCGAAGAGGAAGAAGGCGAGGGTTGCCTCCGAACAGTGCGTCTCTTCGTTGGAACGGATGCTCCACCGACGAATCCGCGCCTCTTAGGTGCCATTGAGAAGATTGGAAGATTAATCAAGGGTTTTGAGTAGATTTGGGGAAGTTGGAAAGGTTTTGGAGTTCTTTGGATAGGTTTAGGAGACGATTGGAATGATTGGGGGTCGACTCCGCCTTTTTATTTTTGACCTAGCTCGACTTAGAGTCGACTCCCGAAAACTGGGTGTCGGCTCCGAACCAGAAAATCTGTCAGCGCTCGTATTAGAGTCGGCTCCACAAAAGCCAGAGTCGGCTCTAATCACTTAGACAGAACATCAAAAACTCAGGTGTCGACTCCACAAACTGTCAGAGTCGACTCTAACAGTTTCAGAGATAAAAAATTAAGTTTCAAGGATTTGAAACTATTCAAATTAATCATCAAATTATAGATTAATGTTCTTTAGCAATTGGGGAAACAATGAATCAAGATCTAGATAGATTTCCTTATTGAAATATCAAGATTTTTCAAGAAAATGATGAAATCTAGATAGATGTCCTTAAGAGTTTCAGAAAACTATTCCAAAGGATCACAAACTCCTAATTCTCCTCTAAGATAACAAAATCTCTCTTCACTTAAGGGTTTTGTTAATATATCTGCAAGTTGTTCTTCAGTATTCACATAATCAAGACAAATTTCATTATTGGCTACATGTTCTCTTATAAAGTGATATCTTATTTCAATATGCTTTGTTCTTGAATGTTGAATTGGATTTTTAGTTAGATTTATTGCACTTGTATTATCACATCTTATAGGTGTCTTATCAAGTGTGATACCATAGTCTTCAAGTTGTCTCTTAATCCATAGGATTTGAGCACAGCAACTTCCAGCTGCAACATATTCTGCTTCCGCAGTAGATAATGCAACCGAATTTTGCTTTTTGCTAAACCATGAGATTAAGTTACTTCCTAAAAATTGGCATGCACCACTTGTGCTTTTTCTATCTAACTTGCATCCAGCATAATCAGAATCTGAGTATGCAATAGATTTAATGTGGAGTCTCTAGAATACCATAAACCTACATTTTTTGTTCCACTTAAGTATCTTAGTATTCTTTTAACAGCTATTAAGTGTGATTCTTTAGGTTCTGATTGAAATCTAGCACATAAACATACAGAAAACATAATATCTGGTCTACTTGCGGTTAAATAAAGAAGGGATCCGATAATACCTCGATAATACTTTTGATCAACCTTTTTACCTTCTTCATCTTTGTCCAGCTTGCATGAAGGACTCATTGGTGTTCCGAGGGGTTTAATTGATTCCATACCAAATTTCTTTAGAATCTCTCTTGTGTACTTTGTTTGGTTGATAAAGATACCCTCTTTGCTTTGTTTGATTTGGAGTCCAAGGAAGAAGTTGAGTTCTCCCATCATGCTCATCTCGAATTCTCCCTGCATTAACTTAGCAAATTCTTGACATAGAGAATCGTTAGTAGCACCAAAAACAATGTCATCAACGTATATTTGTACTACAAGTAAATCTTTACTTTTTCTTTTCAAAAATAATGTTTTATCAACATTTCCTCTTGTGAAATCATTTTCAATTAAAAATTTACTTAGTCTATCATACCAAGCTCTAGGTGCTTGTTTCAAACCATATAATGCCTTGTGTAATTTAAAAACGTGATTTGAAAATTCATGATCTTCAAAACCTGGTGGTTGTTCTACATAAACTTCTTCATTTATAAAATCCATTTAAAAATGCGCTTTTAACATCCATTTGAAATAAGTTAAATTCATATGACATGCAAATGCAAGTAAAAGTCTAATGGCTTCTAATCTAGCTACAGGTGCAAAGGTTTCATCAAAATCAATACCTTCTTCTTGATTATATCCTTTTGCAACTAATCTAGCTTTGTTTCTAATTACTATGCCATTTTCATCTAGTTTATTTCTAAAAACCCATTTTGATCCTATTACTGAATGATTTTTAGGTCTTTCCACTAATGTCCATACATTATTTCTTGTAAATTGATTTAATTCTTCTTGCATTGCTAACATCCAATTATTATCTTTTTCAGCTTCTTCAATAGTTTTAGGTTCAATTTGTGATACAAATGCAAGATGATTACTAATATTTCTCATATATGATCTAGTTCTTATTCCTTGAGATGGATCACCTATAATCAATTCCTTGGGATGACTATGAGCATATCTCCAGTCTCTTGGAAGATCTATATCATTATGATCAATATTGACATCATCGTCCTTATGTGAATCATCATCTTTAGCTTCTTGCTCATGATCTGAAGATACTTCAATATTAAGTTTTTCAAGATCTTTTTCAATTATGTTTGTATCTTCCTCATCATCAAGCTTTTCAGAACTAGATGCTAAAGACTCATCGAAAACTATATGAATGGATTCTTCAACTACTAAGGTTTTCTTGTTAAATACTCTATAAGCTTTACTAGTTGTTGAATATCCTAAAAAGATTCCTTCATCAGATTTAGCATCAAATTTTCCTAAATTGTTTTTACCATTATTATGAATAAAACATTTACATCCAAATGTATGAAAGTATTTTATATTGGGTTTTCTTTCATTCCATAATTCATAAGGTGTTTTCTTTAAGATTGGTCTTATTAGGGCTCGATTTAAGATGTAGCATGCTGTGTTAATAGCTTCCGCCCAAAAGTACTTTGGTAGGTTACTTTCGCATAGCATGGTACGGGCCATGTCTTCTAGAGTCCTATTTTTCCTTTCAACTACACCATTTTGTTGTGGAGTCCTAGGGGCTGAAAAATTATGATTAATACCATTTTCAGTGCAAAAACTTTCAAATAAGTGATTTTCAAATTCTGTTCCATGATCACTTCTTAGAGATACTATGGTAGTGTTTTTCTCATTTGTGACTTTCTTGAAGAATTTCAGAATATCGAGAAAGTCTCATCTTTGTGAGCTAAAAACATTACCCAAGTATATCTAGAATAATCATCTACAATCACTAGACCATATTTCTTTCCTCCTAGACTTGTGGTTCTAGTTGGTCCAAAAAGGTCCATGTGAAGTAGCTCTAATGCCCTAGAAGTTGAAACAACATTTTTAGATTTGAAAGAACTTCTAGTTTGTTTTCCAAATTGACATGCATCACATATTTTGTTATTTTCAAAATCTAGTTTAGGTAACCTTTAACTAAATCCATTTTAATTAATTTTGAAATAAGGTGTGTGCTTGCATGACCTAATCTACGATGCCACAACCAACTAATTTCATTTATGTTAGCATTGTCAGCAATTAAGCAATGATCATTCAAGATAATTTTTCTAGATCAACCAAGTAAACATTGCCATGTCTATAACCAGTAAATACAATGCTATCATCAATAGAATTAGTTACAGTGCATATAGAAGATTTAAATGAAACATTAAAGTTTTTATCACATAATTGGCTTATACTAATTAGATTATGCTTCAAACCATCAACATAAAGTACATTATCAATAAATGTAGATGGAGTTATACGAACTTTACCAAGGCCCATAATTTGACCTTTACCATTATCGCCAAACGTAACAACTCCACCTTTCTTTTCTTTCAGGGTGATGAATTCATCTTTGTCACCCGTCATATGTCTTGAGCAGCCACTATCAAGGTACCACTTTTTCTTTGATCTTTTGGCTACAAGACATTCCTGCAACATAATTTAAACTTTATGTTTAGGTACCCAAGCTTTCTTGGGTCCTTCATGGTTAGTAGCAACAAAATTGTTCCTTTCGGAACCCATATTTTCTTTCCTTTAGATTTAACTTTTCATTATTACTTATTGTTTTGCATTCAAAAGATTTATGTCCTTTTTGATTACATTTAAAAAGTAATATTACTTTGGTTAGCTTTTACAAAAATATTTTTCAATGATTTTTGTTTTCTAATGTGTTATACCCTAAACCTGCTTTGTCAAAAACTGCTTTTTGACTATCTAAAATCATATTTAGTTTAGTTGAGCTTAGAGTAAATTTCTCAACAATGTCTTTATACTTTTTAACATCTTTCTTTAGAAAATCATTTTCATTAGAGATTGATTCTTTTTCTTTAATTAGATTTTCATTTTCAGATTTAATCAAATCAATCTTATGAACAAATCATTCTTTTCATTAAAAAGTGTTTCCTTTTTATCTTTTAAATCTTTAACTACAAGATTTAATTTATTTTTCTCTTTAATTAAATTTAAGTTTTCAGTTTTCAAAGATTTGTGTTTCTTTTTCAAAGCCTTGAAATCAATCATCAATTCATTGAAAGCTTCAAACATTTCATCAAAAGTAAATTCATCATCGGGGGTTTCGGTGCTTACCTCTTCGTTGTCGTCGCCATGAAGCAAACATTTGCAACTTCTTTTTGTTCTTCTTCTTCGGAAGAAGACTCTTCACTGTCAGTCCAAGTTGCCATGTAGGCCTTTTTCTTTTTCTTATAGGCCTTCTTAAGTAAAGGACAATCATATCTAAATGCCCTGGCTTTTTACATTCATAACATACTAAGGGCTCTTTCTCTTTGTCCTTGTCCTTTTTCTTATCCTTTTCTTTTCTCCTTCCATTTTTGATCCAAATCTCTTCTTGTGGAAGGGCCTCCTTCTTTGCATAAACTTCTTGAATTTCCTTGCAAGGAGGCTGTCTCATCATCATCATCCTCTTCATTACCGCTGCTGCTATCTTCAACTTTTGCAGCCTTGAGGGCGATGGTCTTCTTCTTTCTTGACTCATCCTCATTGACATGTTGTTTAACTTGAAGCTCATGAGTCATTAGCGAACCAAGAAGCTCTTCTAATGGTAGGATGTTCAGATCTTTGGCTTCTTGTATGGCTGTCACCTTGGCTTCCCAAGTCCTTGGAAGTGACCTAAGAATTTTGCGAACAAGCTCAGAGTTAGTATACTTTTCCAAGACTTTTTAAACCATTCACAATATCAGTGAATCTAGTGAACATGCATGTGATGGTTTCATTTTGTTCCATGGTAAATAATTCATATTTATGAACCAAAATATTTATCTTTGATTCTTTACTTGGTTTGTTCCTTCATGTGTTATTTCCAACCTATCCCAAATTTCTTTTGCGGAATTACATGTTGAGATTCGGTTGAATTCATTAGAATCTAAGGAACAATACAAAATGTTAATGGCTTTAGCATTTAATTGTGCCATTCTTCTATCATTATCATTCCAATCCCTTTCGGGCTTAGGAACAATAGTGCCATCAATTACGTGTGTGGGTGTACTAGGTCCATTTATTATTACTCCCCACAATTCATAGTCAGAAGCTTGAATGAATATTCTCATTCTAGCTTTCCAATATGAATAGTTGGTTCCATTAAATAAAGGAGGTCTATTCGTAGAATGACCTTCAGCAAAACATGAACCACTTTGTGTTGCCATAAGGATCTTTAGCCCTTGATCGTGAGATCAAATTCTAAATGAGCACTTGCTCTGATACCAATTGTTGGCCCAGATGGCAACCCAAGAGGGGGGGGTGAATTGGGTTCTTTAAAAAATTAGCCTTTTTAAAATAGTTTGCTTGAGATTAATGAAGGCAAATGCAAGGTAACTATAAAGTGCAGTGAATAAGATAGAGATAGAGAAAGAGACAATGGAACACGGCAAACACAAAAGATTTTATAGTGGTTCGGTGTATCCAACACCTACGTCCACTCCCAAGATTCACTTGGGTCCACACTATAATCACCCTAGATTACAGCAGAGTTGTTTTACAAGCTCACAACTCGAACTTGTTATTTTCCCGGGCGCACAACGAACCCAGCTGGTTTTCAAGGGCTCACCAGCACAAAAACCCTAACCCAAGCTTAACCAAGCTTGAACCGAGGTAAAACTACCTTCTCTAGTTCAATCCCCCAGATTGAACTAGGCACAAACAAAATAAGTATTGTTTTTGAAATACAAAGCTCCTCAATGAGCAAATATACAAATTAAGAATAACAAGGTTTAGAAAAGCCTGATTTGTAGATAGGTTGGCTTTTGAGCTTTTCTTCTTTTCTTCTTTTCTTCTTCTCCTTGCTGGATTGAATCAAGCCTCAGCTCCGATTCTTCGCAGTTGAAGCAGTTGAGAAGAGTTGAAAAGCAAGAAATGAATCTCCTTTCTCCAAGTTGGGAAATCCGCCAAGACTTTGATTTGAACGCTTTGGATTCCTCTTGAGCTTTTTGGAGTGGAGTGGATTTGAGCTAGAAGGTTTTTCCTCTTAAGATTCAAGCTCTCGGATTTTTGAAATGGGATTTGTCTATCTCAGATTTTCTCTCTTTTTCTTTCTATTTTTCTGTTCTTATTTTTGAACAATAGACTTCCCTTTTTATAGATTTCTTTTACACCATTTTTGAAAGAAAACTATCTGTTGGAGTGTACCTTGTATCAAAATATATCTGTTAGAAATAAGGTAAAATAGAAATATTACCGTTAGAGCTGATCTGGTAACTTGATTTTTCGTTCCAGGTGGGTTGGAGTCGACTCTAACTTTTCTGGAGTCGGCTCTAGCTCGAGGCATCTCAGAACGGTATTTCTGAAGTCGTCTCTGGCTTTTCTGGGGTCGACAAG
Organism: Calamus simplicifolius; assembly: GCA_900491605.1. Classification (NCBI taxonomy): domain Eukaryota; kingdom Viridiplantae; phylum Streptophyta; class Magnoliopsida; order Arecales; family Arecaceae; genus Calamus; species Calamus simplicifolius. The sequence goes on along the minus strand of UESW01004959.1, from coordinate 122,659 downwards.
AAACTTTTCCAGAGTCGACTCTAACTTACCCGGAGTCGACTCTAGGTCGGGGCCAGAAAAATCGACTTTCTGCTTCTTCTGTGAGAGTTGACTCTAACAGTCTCGGAGTCGACTCTAACATCCGTGCCAGTTCCGGAGTCGGCTCTGTGATTCTCGGAGTCGACTCTAATGTCTGCAATTCTTACCTAGACATTAGATTCGATCCAGAACACTATGTAACTCCTGATTTTGATCATTCAATAGTCTTATAATCTGAAACACTAAATCAAAATCATCAGAGCCTTCAAGAGTTATACTCAGATAGTTTTGTTAATCATCAAAATCATCAATTGGGTCAACATTACACCTAGCTCTAATTATAAACTAATTATGGAGGGTTGAATTACATGTAATAATTATATCAGTGGACAACTCAAGTTTTCGAGTAAAATTAATCTGTAATTTTCAAGAGTACACTCTTAAGTTTTTAGTGAAATAATTTCGAGATTAATAAAATAAATAAATAATTAAAGAGTTTTAATTGAGTTTATTCAAGTTTATTGAAGCTTGAAATTATGGGTCCATGGTCCCCATACCGTCTTAGGTTAATAGCATCGAATACTCTTAGATTGAATGATTAATGTGATTAATTAATTATTTTTTTTACTTTATAATAAGTGTTATTGTGGAACATCACACAAGAAAATTTTGCTCTTGTAAGTGACTCATATTATGAGTTGATGGAGAGAGAGAAATTTTATTTATTTTTGATATTTTTGATATTGTGATTATTAAGAATATTAAAAATAAAATAATAAATTTAATTTATTAGATATTATATTTAATTTAGATATTATTTGTAAATTAGAATGTTCCCATGCGATCAAAATTAAATGTTGTAACAGATAAACGTTATCTAAATGTTGTAACAGAATCTAAATTAAATGTTGTAACAGATAAACATTATCTATATCAAATGTTGTAACAGATAAATGTTATCTAAATTAATTGTTGTAACAGATAAACATTATTTAAATGTTGTAACAGATAAACGTTATCTAAATTAAATTTCTAATTCACCTAGAGCCTATAAATATGGCATAAGGTGGACTTTCAGATGGGAAGGAGATGGGAAGAAAAAATAAAAGAAAGTTTCTTTCATCCTTTTTCTCTCTTATTTTATGTGCGCCATAATTGTGAGAAATATAGAAAATTAAGAGTGAGCCCACTCTCATAATTCGATACCGATCCTGAGAAAGATGAGGAAGGCTCTGGTTTTGTTTTCATTTTGTAGGTATTTTATGAAGTACCTTGGCCCGTAAACTCTACCGTGGGATTCTTCATCCATAGCTTCGAATCCGGTAGTAGGGCGCATCTGTTCCTTTGAGATCTCAACATATCGTATGATTTTTATGTTTAAAAAAATTATATGATAATTTTTCCTTTTCATATGACAATGTTAATATTATGCATGTTAAACGGTCCGCATGCTTCCACTACACACACACACACACACACACACACATATATATATATATATATATATATATATATATATATATATATATATATATATATAAACCAACAACTGGTATTCATGCACTAATATTAATATTATCATGATGTCAATATGCGATAATTTGACATGTTTTATAATATTTGATATTAGACATGCATGTTATGGATGGGTATGCATAAATATTTGATATTTGGTATGCATAAATATTTGATATTTGGTTTGCATAAATATTTGATATTTGGTATTTATTTTTACCGTGAACTGTTTGCTTAAAAGTTGAGCATGGGATATAGATCCCAAGAATTGTGGGCATGGGATTTAACATGTTCTTGATTTATGTCGTGTTCAATCCAGAGGTGATCCAAGAGGGAGGCTAATGGTAGTACCTCGGATCTCTTTTCCAACGGACGTATGGTAGGGATATTAGGGATGCACCGCAAGAGAGGCTGATGTAGTACCTTGGTGCGTTTGACCCAACTATCTGCGATCCAAAAAAGCACAATAGGTTGCTAAGAAATATTTGTGATTTAATTAATTACCACATTGGGAATTAATTTTTGAAACCAAAAGGATCTGCGATTTGATCACAGATTTTATCACGTCAAAATCCAAACTGGTTTGTGTTGTACGTGAAGAAAATTATTATAAAAATCCCAAATGGTTTGGAACAAATTCCAAACTTGTTTTTGAAGCAAATTGGGCCTAAGCCCACTCCAAACAGTTTGGCCATAAGATGGCCCATAATCATTAAAATAAAATAATTTATTTGATGAGTTAATTTTATCATGCCATATAGAAATTAGAAATATCCATCCTATGCATTATAAAATTATTGATTGGGACTATTTGACTAATCATGATTATGCCTATTTATAGGGTCTTAGTTAATGAACAAAGATAATATTATTATAATTCTAAATATATTTAAAAAGGTTTTTAAATGGATGGTTTGGAATTATAATATTAAGAATTTGATTCTTAAATAAAATTATGAAATTAAAAATAGTCTTAGGTTAAGTTAATATATGATATTAATTTAATAATGAGATTATTAAATCTAAGACTAATCTATTTAATTTCACAAATAACAAGAATATGATTCTTTATATAGAAATTAATTTCAAAAGATAATATGTGATATTAAATTTTAAAAATATGATTATTAAAATTTTTTGATATTAATTTCTAAAAAAAAGATAATAGTTATCTTAAAATATTTACAAGAATTCGATTCTTGAGAGAATTAAATTCATATATTAAATATACATGAGATGACAAGATTTAAAGGTTATTGAATTTAATTCACAAAGATAAAAGGTTATCTTTATATAATAAAATACAATTTCACTTTAATAATGAGTAATTAATAAATTTATTGGTCTCCACCTTTGGTTTAGCACCGTAAGAGTTGAACGGCGCCTCGAGGTGCTTTGATTTCGTCCCCCTATGGATGGTGTCCGTTCAATTCAATAACAAGGCTAGATCTCTTAGGATAGAATTTCTAGATGTATTTTTAGATGTGAAGAAAATCATTATAAAAATCCCAAATGATTTGGGACAAATCCCAAACTTGTTTTTGAAGCAAATTGGGCCTAAGCCCACTCAAAACAGTTTGGCTATAAGATGGCCCATGATCATTAAAATAAAATATTTTATTTGATGAGTTAATTTTATCATGCCATATAGAAATTAGAAATATCCATCCTATGCATTATAAAATTATTGATTAGGACTATTTGACTAATCATGATTATGCCTATTTATAGGGTCTTAGTTAATGAACAAAGATAATATTATTATAATTCTAAATATATTTAAAAAGATTTTTAAATGGATGGTTTGGAATTATAATATTAAGAATTTGATTCTTAAATAAAATTATGAAATTAAAAATAGTCTTAGGTTAAGTTAATATATGATATTAATTTAATAATGAGATTATTAAATCTAAGACTAATCTATTTAATTTCATAAATAACAAGAATATGATTCTTTATAGAAATCAATTTTAAAAGTTAATATGTGATATTAAATTTTAAAAATATGATTATTAAAATTTTTTGATATTAATTTCTAAAAAAAAAGATAATAGTTATCTTAAAATATTTACAAGAATTCGATTCTTGAGAGGATTAAATTCATAGATTAAATCTACATGAGATGACAAGATTTAAAGGTTATTGAATTTAATTTACAAAGATAAAAGGTTATCTTTATATAATAAAATACAACTCTACTTTAATAATGAGTAATTAATAAATTTATTGGTCTCCACCATTGGTTTAGCACCGTGAGAGTTGAACGGCGCCTAAGGCACTTTGATTTTATCCCCCTACGGATGGTGTCCGTTCAATTCAATAACAAGACTAGATCTCTTAGGATAGAATTTCTAAATGTATTTCAAGCCTGACCTACCCTACGGTCGCACGCTTGGGTTAAGTCTAGAAATTTGAAATGATGGGTCTTACTCATAAAGATATGAGATCTAATGTGTTGATTATATCTTTGACCAAACCTTTTCTAATTCGGTAGTTAATAAATATGGAAATAAGAGTTATTTTATAAACATACTTATTAATCAAGAAGAGTCTCGGTTTAACTAAGTGTGCAAGCTGACCTACCCTACGACGGCAGTCTTGTACATGGCTAGTTGAATTATCGAGGGAATAGAATATGAGTTTTTTCTTGTATTTTTCCTAAATTGTTCAATTATTTTTTGAAATCTCTATTTCAAAAACTTATAAACATTCATCTTGACTAATTTTTTAGAAAATGGCTTTGAACAATCCCATTACTTCTCTGCTTACTAGTAACACCCTAACTAAAGAAAACTATCCCAAATGAAAATCCGATCTTGACAATATTTTGACTAATGAGAATATCAAATTTGGTATCACTGAGCCAACCCTTGCTGCTGATCGTAATGTTAGAGAACATTATGACAAGTGGCAAGTTGCCACCAACCAAATGAAAGAGAAGAAAAATAGTAAATGTGTTTTACTTGTACTTGAAACTTGTCTAGTTGAGGTTGATACCTCCTCCTGGATAATTGATTCAGGGGCAATAAATCATGTTTGTTCTTCTATACAACTCCTTAGTTCTTCAAGAGAGCTTTTTGATGGTGAGTTGACAATGAGGGTTGGCAATGGGGTTACGGTATCGGCCAAGGCAGTTGGAACAGCCCGTCTTTTGTTTGGAGAGAAATTTCTTATTCTGAATAATGTTTATTTCATTCCAAACTTTTCTAGAAATTTGATTTCAGTTTCTAAACTTCATGAACAATGTTATGGAATTTCATTTAATGAAAATGTTATTTCAGTTTCAAGAAATGGTTTGAAATTTGTCATGGATGTTTAGTTGATGGGTTATATGTTTTATTGCCTTATGAAAATGTTTCTTACAATACCGAACTATTTAAAGTAGCTAATTCTAAGACTAACAAAAGACAAAAGGTAATAAATAATGATAATGAAACATATCTCTGGCACCTTAGGCTTGGTCACATTAACCTTGATAGAATAAACAGACTTGTGAAGGATGGTCCTCTGAGAGAGCTAAGTGTTGGCACTTTTCCTCTCTGTAAGTCTTATTTAGAAGGTAAAATGACCAAAAGACCTTTCTCTTAAAAGGGCCAAAGGGCTAATGAACCAGTAGAGCCAGTACATTCGGATGTGTGTGGACCATTCAACGTACAAGCTAGAGGTGGTTATGAGTACTTTGTTACTTTCATTGATGATTACTCAAGATATAGTTTCGTTTACCTAATGCAAAGAAAGTCTAAGACTTTTGAAAAGTTTCGGGAATTTCGAGCAGAAGTTGAAAAATAATTAGGTAAATCACTGAAAACACTGCGATCAGATCGAGGTAGAGAATACCTTGATATAGAATTCAAGGATTACCTTATTGAGCATGGAATTGTTTCACAGCTCACGGCTCCGAGAACTCCACAGCAAAATGGTATTGCACAAAGGAGGAACCGGACATTATTAGATATGATTAGATCAATGATTAGTTATTCCTCACTATCGATATCATTTTGAGGATACGCCTTACAGACGGCAATGCATATTTTGAATGTTGTACCATCTAAATCTGTATCCAAGACACCCTTAGAGACGTGGAACGGCAAAAATCGAGTTTACATCATTTTTGCATATGGGGGTATCCAGTTCATGTTCTTAAGGGCAAATTTGGGAAGCTAGAACCACTAACATAAGTGTGTCTATTCGTTGGCTACCCAAAGGGCACCAGAGGAGATTTGTTTTATAGTCCATAAGAAAAGAAGGTGTTTGTATCGACAAATGCCACTTTTCGTGAAAATGATTATATACATAAATTCAAACCTCGGAGTAAAGTTGTACTCGAAGAGTTGCTCAAAGATCAGATTACCACTCCATCAACAAGAGTTGTTGAAATTAGGGAAGAAGAAACCAAAGTTCTTAGTCAGGATATTATGGTGCCTAGACGTAGTGGGAGGGTTATCAGAACTCTAGCCCGCTATAGACAGGATAGCGTAGCAAATGTTGTGATAGCTGATACCAACGATGATGATCCATCATCATACTAGCATGTGATGGATGATCCTGATAAGGACAAATGGCTAGAAGCCATGAACCAAGAAATGGAGTCTATGTACTCCAATACTATCTAGGAACTTGTAAATCCACCTGAAGATGTCAGGCCTATTGGCCATTGGATGTAAATGGATCTTCAAAAAGAAAAGAGGAGCAGATGGAAAGGTAGAGACCTTCAAAGCTAGACTTGTGGCAAAGGGTTATACCCAAAAGGAGGGAGTTGATTATGAAGAGACTTTCTCCCCAGTTGCCATGTTAAAGTCCATTCGCATTCTCTTATCCATAGCTGCATATTTTGATTATGAAATATGGCAGATGGACGTCAAGACAGCCTTTCTGAATGGCTATCTAGAGGAGTCCATATATATGGAACAACCAGAGGGGTTCATTGTTAAAGATCAGGAGCAGAAAGTCTGTAAGCTTAATAGAGCCATCTATGGACTCAAACAAGCCTCCAGGTCTTGGAACATTAGGTTTGATGAAATAATCAAAACCTATGGCTTCGAGCAAAATATTGATGAACCTTGTGTATACAAGCTCATTAATGAAAAAAGTGCTGTTTTCTTAGTACTTTATGTAGATGATATCTTACTCATTGGTAATAATGTGAAAATATTATCTAACATAAAGAGAAGGCTGGCCGAACATTTCCAAATGAAAGTTTGGGAGAGGCGAGTTATGTTCTTGGTATCCAGATCATTAGGGATAGGAAGAACAAACTCCTAGCATTGTCTTAGGTATCTTATAGCGATAAGGTGCTGGCTCATTTTTCGATGCAAAATTCCAAGAAGGGTCTTCTTTTGACCCGACATGGAATTGTTCTCTCTAAAGAATAGTATCCTAAGACACCACAAGAAGAAGAGGACATGAGACAGATTCCATATGCATCGGCAGTTGGAAGTCTAATGTATGCTATGCTATGCACTAGACTAGACATCTGCTATGCAGTGGGAGTTGTTAGTCGGTTCCAGTCAAACCCTGGGATAAAGCACTGGGTGGCAGTAAAGCACATTCTCAAGTATCTTTGGATAACGAGAAATTATATGCTTGTGTATTCAATTGGAGACATGAACCCCTTAGGTTACACTGATTCTGATTTTCAATCAGATAAAGATTCTCGAAGGTCGACATCTGGATCAGTATTTACATTTGGTGGTGCAGCAGTTGTTTGGAGAAGTATCAAACAATCTAGCATTGCTGATTCTACCATGGAAGCTGAATATATAGCGGCTTGTGAAGCAGCTAATGAATCAGTTTAGCTTAAAAAGTTCTATATTGACTTGGAAGTTGTTCCATGAATGGATATGCCATTAACATTATTTTGTGATAATAGTGATGATGTGGCTAATTCAAGAGAACCCAGAAGCCATAAAAGGGGCAAGCATATCGAGAGGAAATACCATCTCATCAGAGAGATCGTGTATCGAGGTGATGTCAATGTTATGAAGATAGCATCAAAACAAAATCTAGCTGATCCGTTCACAAAGACGCTGCCTGAGAAGACGTTCAACAAACATCTTATGGGAATGGGATTAAAAGATATGTCACATCTGCTTTAGGGCAAGTGAAAGATTGTTAGGAACAGTGCCCTTGAAATCAGATGTATTTATACTTTTTAATTTTTTGAATTAATAAAAGAATATTTCTATGAAAATCCAAATATATTATAAGGCTGTAATTTTAGTATAATGTATATAAGAGGATTAAAATTACAGTAATATATTTAAACATGTCCGTGATTGATAGAAGTAAGGATCTTCTATCGCTAATCTCTAATACGGTCCATGAACATTCTGAATGTGATAATCTTATCCGGATTATTATGTAGAGACACTTAGTGGAGGTATTATATATAATAAGATTATATAGGACAAGGACCGACATAATTTGAATCTTTATTTAAGACCGTTATAAAGAATTCAATTTATGTCATAAGATGATCATATGTAAATCAACCTTAATCCTGATTTAATCACAGATTCCTTGATTGTGCTATTGGATCTTTTGATTTATTTGTTAAAGCTCATTTGATATTGGGCCCAATACTTACATTTTGATAGTTTAATAACACATTGAGCTGGGAATGTGATTTAAAGATATGGAATCCATAGCTTTTGAAAAGAAGATTAAAATTAGTTCCCTTAAGTGTTGATTATGGGGCTAAACAGTTATGCGCGCAATTTATGATTCGATCATAAATTAACTATTTAACTAGTTAATCAATGGTACTTAAGGAATAATAGAAAATTAGAGGGGTATAACGGTTATTACACCTAGCTCTAATTATGAACTAATTATGAAGGGTTGAATTACATGTAACGATTATATCAATGGACAACTCAAGTTTTCGAGTAAAATTAATCTGTAATTTTTAAGAGTGCAGTCTTAAGTTTTTAGTGGAATAACTTTGAGATTAATAAACTAAATAAATAATTAAAGAGTTTTAATTGAGTTTATTCAAGTTTATTGAAGCTTGAAATTATGGGTCCATGGTCTCCATACCGTCTCAAGTTTATTGAAGCTTGAAATTATGGGTCCATGGTTCCATATCGTCTTAGGTTAATCGCATCGAATACTCTTGAATTGAATGATTAATGTGATTAATTATTTATTTTTCTTACTTTATAATAAGTGTTATGTGGAACATTACACAAGAGAATTTTGCTCTTGTAAGTGGCGCATATTATGAGTTGATAGAGAGAGAAAATTTTATTTATTTTTGATATTTTTGATAATATGATTATTAAGAATATTAAAAATAAAATAATAAATTTAATTTATTAGATATTATTATATTTAATTTAGATATTATTTATAAATTAGAATATTCCAATACGATCAAAATTAAATGGTGTAACAGATAAACGTTATCTAAATGTTGTAACAGAATCTAAATTAAAAGTTGTAACATATAAACGTTATCTACATCAAATGTTGTAACGGATAAACGTTATTTAAATTAAATATGGTAACATATAAACGTTATCTAAATATTGTAACAGATAAACGTTATCTAAATTAAATTTTTGATTCACCTAGAGCCTATAAATATGACATAAGGTGGACTTTCAGATGAGAAGGAAAAATAAAAGTCCTTTTTGTCTTTTATTTTATGTGCGCCAGAATTGTAAATCAAGAGTGAGCCCACTCTCATAATTCGATACCGATCATGAGAAAGGTGAGGCAGTCTCTGGTTTTGTTTTAATTTTGCAGGTATTTTATGAAGTACCTTGGCCCGTAAACTTTACCGTGAGATTTTTCATCTATAGCTTCGAATCCGGTAGTAGAACGCGTTCCTTCGAGATCTCAACATATCGGTATGATTTTTATTTAAAAAAATTATATGATAATTTTTTTTTTTTATATGACAATGTTAATATTATGCATGTTAAACGATTCGCATGCTCTATATATATATATATATATATATATATATATATATTAAAAACCAACAGACGGGTCGATAGCCATCCAAATTAAGTCCTAACCGTACGTAATAGGCTGCCGCGGTTTGCTTACATCATGAACAGGCCAATTACATTCTTCGTTAATTTCTAGATTAGTGACTTGATATAGACTCGATCGATTTTAATGCAAAATGGAGTTAGGAATTGTAGCTTTAATGAAGTTGTAGTCTCGAATAGGTCCCATGACTTTCTGCAAAGTTTCAGATAGATTCTTGAAAAGCTAGCATAAGGCTGCACCATTAATATAATTTTGACTAAAATTTATTCTTGGTCCCCAAACTTTCACTTAAAATTCAGTTTAATCTTCAAACCTTCTGTTGTTAAAGTATAAATTTTTATATTTTAAGAACGTTACATTCTTAATATTTCATTATAAAATTAAAAATAAATAAATAACTATTAATAAAAGCTTTTGGAAGGCCTTCTTTCTTCTCAATTACAATAAATAATAATAATATGCTGCTTTATCAATAAATTCATATATTTATGTATGAATGTCAAAGTGACACATCAGCCATTTTGCTAATTTTATTTGACTATATAATAAAACAAATGTAATATTTTTAGAATATAAAAAAATAAATTATAATAACTAAAAGTTTGAAGATTAAAATAAATTTTGGGTGAGAGAGTTTGAGGACGAAAAATATATCTTCACCTAATACCGTATGAGTGAACCATGAACATTAATGTCCCCAAACTAATATCTTGGCATGATTTTTAATTAAGCACAAGATAAACTATTAATAGAGCTTTAGTGTGAGAGTTTTATCTAGTTGTTTTCATGCTTTAAGAATCGTGCAGCCTAAGCTCCGGTTCTCTCAGTCTTTAGTGCTTTAAGATTTGTGCTGTTCTTTGCTTCGTCCTCGATCTTCCGACGATCTCATCGTTTGGTCTTCGCCGTAGTCCAGCTGCTCCTAACTGATCTCTCCGTCCTTTCTATGACCTCGGATGCGGCTGATGTAGGCCGGGCTTCCGGGAGGGTCACGGCGGAAGGAGGGTTCGTTTGGGTGGCTTCGTCCCCGTCGCCGGCCACTGTGGCGAGGTTGGAGGCTGCCTTCCCTGAGGTGGTGACCCTCCCAGCTGAGGAGCTTGCTGAGGAGGTGGCTGGGTGGATGCAGACAGCCATCATCGCTCGTTCATATTATCGATGGGTTCCGACGGATGCTTTTCTCAGGGAATTTCGGTGCGCCGGAGTTCCTGGAGAGATTGTTCCGACCAGCATGGCATTCCGGTGCCATGTATTTCGCTTCGAATCTCCCGAAGCTCGGGAGTTAGTGATGCAAAGGCCGTGGGTAATCAACGGTCAGGTTATTGGCATCGAGGGATGGCGGCCGGATTTTGCTCCGGCAGAGGACTCAATCTCGTCGGCGTTGGTCTGGGTCCAGCTGCCGAACCTCCCCCTTGAGTTCTGGAAAGCTGATTTCCTCAAATCAATTCTGGCTATGGCGAGGGAATTCGTTTGTCCTGATGCTGCTACCCTGGCGAGAAACAGAGGAGGTGGCTTTGCATGGGTTTGTATGCGGATCGACCTATCTCGTCCTCTTCATCCAGGAGCTCGAGTGCAAGGCCTCAACCAGAGGTTTTGGCAACAGTTCTCTTACGAGAACCTTCAAGGGCTATGCTGGAACTACGGTTCGCTCCACCTGGGAGGTCCCTGCTCTCTCCCGTCTCGTTCGGCTGAGGAGGATGCGGCTTCGGTTCCGTTTTTGGGCCATGGCTTTCAGCTGTGAGACAGCGGAGAGGAGCTCTGGGATCTCAGACTAAGGGAAGGAGAAGCTCTCTTCCGAGTGTGTCTGCGTCTTCTGCAGCCTTCGCCTCTGCTTCCCCTTCCTCTGTGGATGGGCTTCGCCCTGGGTCAGAGGGTCGACGTGATGGTTGAAAATCTCCGGTGAAGGTGGCTCGCCGGCAGGTATCTTCATCCAAGGCGACCGCTGAAGGGTCGGGCATTGCAGTGATTCAGCCGGGGAAGAAGAACTCCCCCTTCTCTTTGAGGAAAGGAGATTTGCCTGGGGGTGCCGTATTGAAACAAAATGTTCAGAAGCTGCAGCCAGTGAATAAGGATAGTGCCAGTGATCCTCCTCTGAATAATGTGGTGAAGACTTCCAATCCCTTCTCCTCTCTTGATATGGAGCTGGGAGCTGAAGGCCACATGGACTGTAGGGACGGGTTCCCGGGTTCCCTGAAGCGGGCCAGACCGGAGGTGTCAATGTCTCCAAGGTCTTTTCCTAAATCGGTGCTCCGGAGGGAAAAAGGAAAGGCCTCTGTGATTAAAAAAGGGGGGGCCACATCTTGTTCTCGTGTCGGACTTGACTTACCCCCTTCTGGCCAGAACGGTGACCTTGATCGGTCAAGGGGGCAGTCTATCCAGGGTTCTGGGCCCTTTGCGGATGAGATTGACGGATGTCCTATTGGTCAGGGTCCTGGTTCCGTGTCAAACGGTTCTCCTTTGGAGATGGATGGGCCACTGGTCTGTTCAGATCTTCAGTCTGATGTTTGCCCTCCGTTGGTAGGGGGTATTGCTGACAGCATTATGTTGGAGGACCATGGAGGGGTCCTAGCTTCTCCCAGTCTATAAATGAGGATTCTTCTGTGGAATGTAAGAGGTGCTCGTAAGCCATCCTTTCGTTCCTCTTTTGGAAGATTGTTGCAGCTGCATAAGTTTGATATATGTGTCCTTTTGGAAACGAGATTGTCGGGTGAGAGTCTGGCTCGGTTTCCTAAGCAGATGGCCCGATCTTGGTCCTCGTATGCCGTGGAGGCTGAAGGATTGTCAGGAGGTATGTTGGCTCTTTGGCGTTCCACTGCGGTTACAATTGATGCTTTTCATCAGTGTAGTCAGCAGATCAGTATGATTGTCTCTGAAGGTGCTTCTGAGCCTTGGCTTTTATCGGCTGTCTACGCCAGTACTGACTATAGGGAGAGAAGGATTCTCTAGTCTGAACTTCGATCCCTTCTTGACTAAGGTATTCCTTCTGTTATTGCTGGGGATTTCAATTGTATTACGGAGCCTAATGAGAAACGAGGGGGTAGACGGGTTACTGGCTCTACTGACATAACTGAATTCAGATCTTTCATTGATTCTGCTGGATTGCTGGATTTGGGATACTCTGGACCCCAATTCACCTGGTGTAATAATCGGCAGGGTTCTGCTCGTGTTTGGGAGAGGCTGGATAGAGTAATGGCTACAGCTCAGTGGCTTCATTTGTTCCCTGTGGTTACAGTCACTCATCTTTCTTGAATTTCTTCTGATCACTGCCCTATTTTGATTTCCACGGAGGTTGTTCAGCATCAGTGCAAGCAGTTCAGATTTGAGCAGTTTTAGTCTGCCCATTCAGCTGCTTGTGCTATTATTCATCACATCTGGCATCTCCCTGTCAGGGGTAATGCAGTTTATCGTTTATCTCGCCGTCTTAAGATGACCAGGCATAGATTATCCAGATGGAGTAGAGTGGAGTTGGGGATTTGGTCAGACATATTGAATAGTTAGAAAGTGATATTAGCGCTCTACAGGCTAAGGAAGATCAGGACGGATGTTTACAGGCCTCGGACCTCTATTCTCTCCGGGATGAGCTTGCTCAGCATCACTCTCTTCTTCGTCAGCAGGAGGTTTATTAGTGGCAGCGATCCAGGGCTCAGTGGATCTGTGATGGCGATCGTAATACCAGATTTTTCCATCAGGCTACTCTAAAGCGGCGTGCTGCCAATAGGATTCGGAGATTAGTAGATGATGAGGGGAATACTCAGGAGGATACCCAATCTATTAGGGAGATGATTCTTCACTTTTTCCAGTCTAGATGGGCTGATTCTTCTGGTGCGGGAGGGCCAGTAACTCCGGTTTCTGATTCTGTGAAAGTCTCTTCCGTGGATAACAGTATGTTGGCCAGATCAATTTCTGCGGACGAGATTAGGGCGGCCCTTTGGGACCTTGGCCCGGATAAGGCCCCTGGGCCTGATGGGTTTCCGCCTTTCTTTTATCGTCATTATTGGGACATTGTGGGTCAGGGGGTGGTATTGGCAATTCAGTCTGTTTTTCTGGCTAAACAAATTCCTGCGGAATGGAATCAAACCTTTATTTCTCTGGTGCCTAGGCGTCCTGATGCCTCCCTTCCTCAGCACTTTCGGCCCATTAGTCTTTGCACTACTCTCTATAAGGTCTGTGCTCGGCTTTTGGCTCGTCGGCTTTCTCTGGTGATCCCTCGCCTAATTTCTGCTGAACAAGGGGCGTTTCTTAGAGGGCGTTCTATTTCAGATAATATTCTCATTGCCCAGGAATTTATGTTTGATTTGCAGAGAGCTCCGGCCAGGAGAAGTCTTATGGCTGTTAAACTTGATATGGAGAGAGCCTATGACAAACTGAATTGGGCCTTTTTGCGCCGCTCTCTTACGGAGTTTGGAGTTGATGACTTGTTCATTGAGTGGATTATGGCTTGCATTCAGACGCCGTCCTTTTCTATAATTATTAATGGAAGTCCGACCAGATTCTTTCACTCTACTGTGGGGATCCGATAGGGTTGCCCTTTGCCCCCTTTGTTGTTTATTCTAGCTGTGGATGATCTGTCTCGGGCTTTCCATCAGGCGCAGAGAGATCGGAGTATTGTCCCTTTTTTGGCTGGTGCGGAGGGCCCTTTGGTGTCCCATCTCCTGTTTGCGGATGACTGCATTCTCCTGGGCCAGGCTTCTATTGTTAATGCGTCGTCTTTCTATTCTATTATCCATGATATTGTCAGGCTTCGGGCCAGAAGGTTAATTTTCTAAAGTCCACTATATGTTTCAGCCCGAAGACTCCTAGAGCTATCAGGGAAGCCATTATTTCTTTATCGGGAATTTCTAATCAGGCAGACAGATTGATGTATTTGGGGATTCCTATCATAGGAAGACGTCCCCGTTGTTCTGATTACTACGAGCTTGAGAGGAGGATTCATCAGCGTATGGAGGGGTGGCAGGTTACTGGCCTTTCGATGATGGCCAGGATTATTATTATACGCTCGGTTCTCTCCTCCCTTCCCATGTATCTTCTGTCTAATTCTATTATTCCAATTACTTGTCTTAAGAGGATTGAGAGAAGTTTCCATGATTTTCTGTGGGCTTCTACGCAAGAAGGTCATGGTATGCATCTTCTATCCTGGGAAACTATCTGCATGCCTATCCAAGACGGCGGGCTTGGGATCCAGTCTCTGATTGTTAGAAGGGATGCCCTTCTTGCCAGACATGCTTCTAGATTCCTTCTGGAGCCGCATTGCCTTTGGAGTACTATGATGCGTGCTAGGTATGGTGGCTGGGTGCCGGATTCTTATATCAGGCCACCACGTGGTTGCTCCTCTTTTTGGAAGGAAGTTTGCAGATTGGTCAGGCTATCAGGGGTAATGTTACGTGTATGATGGGAGATGGATCATCTATTGATGTTATTCAGGATATTTGGTTTTCAGATATTCCTCTCTCACGATGGCCCTCCTTTATAAGTATTGACATCCCTTATAACCTTCGGGTTAAGGATTTGATTTCTTCTGATCCCCCTGCCTGGCATATCCCCTCTGTGACCCGTTTCTTTGGGTTGGAGCTTTCTAGACGTATTCTCTCGATGCCCATTATCCCAGGTTGCTCATCTGACTCCAGACTTTGGCAGAGATCTTGTCTCTCTAGGGCTCCTATCAAGGATTTGATGATGATTTTCAGGCCGGGGTCCCAGCGTTCGATGGATGCTGATTGGATTTGGAAGCTTCCCACCCTCCCTAGAGTGCAGCTATTTATGTGGAAGCTTCTGTGGGATTATCTTCCCACCTGTCTTCTTCTTTCTAGAAGAGGTCTGTTGATTCATCCGTGCTATCCTTTATGTAGGGTGGAGGACGAATCCTCAGACCATGCTATCTTTACCTGCCCCAGGGCGAGTTGGATATGGCAGAGGGTAGGTTATTCTTTCAGGATGGACGATCAGGGTTCTCCTCGCTCTTCTTTCTTCCTGGATATTCGTAGAGCTTCTCCGCAGAGGTGCAGCTGTTGGATTGCCACGGCTTATCATATATGGTTATCGAGAAACCAGATTCTTTTCACGGACGACCCTATGTCTTCCTTCAGAATTATGAGGAAAATCAGATCTTTGGTCATGGACTGTGCCCGGGTTGGTTCTGATGTCTCTGGCCTCTGGGGATCCCCTGCTGCTTCGGTAGTGAACCGTCATTCGGTGTTCATCTCCTGGGATCCCCCTCCTCCAGGGTTCGTCAAAATCAATTTTGATGGTAGTGTCCGTGGCAGAGCGGCTGGTTCTGGTTTCCTCGTCTGTGGCCCTCAGGGTGAGCTTCTGGGAGCGGGAGGTTTTGGTTCTATTGACTCCTTCGTCCTAATGTCTGAGCTTTATGCGGCCTGGACGGGCATTTCTTATGCTGTCAGGACTCTTCAGGCCCATAGGATTGTCATTGAGGGTGATTCCCTGTTGGTTATTTCCTGGCTGCAGAAGGAGAATTGTCATTCTGGTCCTACTAATCCGATACTGACGGACATTCATTCCATCCTTTCCAAGGTCGACTGTACCCGGATTCGCCATATTTATCGTGAAACCAATTCGGCGGCGGACTGGGTAGCATCCTTTGTGGCCCAGCATGCTGTATCATGGTTTTGGAAGCCGAGCGATCCCTGTCCATCTATTTTACAGCAAATTTTATATTCGGATCTTTCTGGGCTGACTCGCACTAGGTTAGTGTGATCGCCCGTTTTTGTACCAAAAAAAAAAATAGAGCTTTAGTGTCTCAAAAACTTATATTTCCAGTCCAGATCAGACCCAAATCTAGTCTAACACTCCCCCTCGATCAAGACCGGCTCAATCAACAATCATGACAAACCGGGCCGCGAATTCATTGGCATCCGCTTGAACCCGACCATATCATCCTCGAGTTTGGCCGAGAAACCAAATTTTAAGCCGTGCACCAGGGCGCGGCATTGACCGTGCGCCCATATGGGCACATGTGCCACGACCCAATGAGTCTCATGTAGGACTTAATTTAACATATTGATCACGATGTCAATATATTATTATGATCGAAAATTACCTCCAGCCATTATTATTAATGGTCTATCCGATGAGGGTAAGGAATCCGATCTTTTGGACTCTGAATAAACATATGGTTTATTCATTATGTTATGTTGTCACATTTGGAATAGTGGTAAAGAAATTGAATGCATTGTAATACATAGAAGATAATACTCAATTATAGAGGACCTATCGCTATGATTCATGTATTTAGTTTCTTGTTCAGTGTTGATAAAATATACGGACCAAGTGGGAGAATGTAATAACCCATCTTATTAATGGTCCTATTTTATTGACTAACGTTTCTCCTATTAAAAGGTGATAACAGCCCCCCCCCCCCCCCCTTTAATACCTGAACGCTTGCTTGATGGGGCATGCGGTGAAGGAATTGGGTATAAAAAGGGACCCTTCCTAAGATTTTAAAACATGGTTCTCGAGAGAGAAACCTAATAAGCGGAGGCATTGGAATTGAGTCCCTGATCAAGAGCAATCCTGAAGGCATACACCATTAGAATGCGATGGCTCGTTGATTAGAAGACCTCAATCAAGATCCATCGCGAGGAGGAGGAAGATCAATCGAGATCCCTAAAGAAAGGAAGATCAAGATCCCGTGCAGCTGATTAAGGAAGATCGGATTCCTTACCCTCATCGGATAGACTCTCTATCCGATGAGGGTAAGGAATCCGATCTTCCTTAATCAGCTGCACGGGATCTTGATCTTCCTTTCTTTAGGGATCTCGATTGATCTTCCTCCTCCTCGCGATGGATCTTGATTGAGGTCTTCTAATCAACGAGCCATCGCATTCTAATGGTGTATGCCTTCAGGATTGCTCTTGATCAGGGACTCAATTCCAATGCCTCCGCTTATTAGGTTTCTCTCTCGAGAACCATGTTTTAAAATCTTAGGAAGGGTCCCTTTTTATACCCAATTCCTTCACCGCATGCCCCATCAAGCAAGCGTTCAGGTATTAAAGGGGGGGGGGCTGTTATCACCTTTTAATAGGAGAAACGTTAGTCAATAAAATAGGACCATTAATAAGATGGGTTATTACATTCTCCCACTTGGTCCGTATATTTTATCAACACTGAACAAGAAACTAAATACATGAATCATAGCGATAGGTCCTCTATAATTGAGTATTATCTTCTATGTATTACAATGCATTCAATTTCTTTACCATTATTCCAAATGTGACAACATAACATAATGAATAAACCATATATTTATTCAGAGTCCAAAAGAAAAGTTTGTCATTTCTCAAAAGTCATATAACGTGTACACCTGAATGAGAAATAAACAAACGATTGAAATAAGAGTTTCTTTGTATAAATTGTTATCAATACAATTATATCATGGAACCAACTCCCATTCTTATCACATGATCCTTAAACTTCTTAATTGGCATGCCTTTAGTCAAAGGATCAGCTATCATCAATTCAGTGCTAACGTGTTCTATGACCACTTTATTCTCTTTAACACGTTCTCTTATGGCTAAATACTTAATGTCGATATGTTTACTTCGACTACCACTCTTATGGTTTTTAGCCAAAAATACAGCAGCTGAATTGTCACAGTACAGTTTAATTGGCCTAGTAATGGAGTCAACAATTCTAAGCCCTGAGATGAAACTCTTCAACCATACACCTTGCGATGTAGCCTCAAAACAAGCAACGAACTCCGCTTCCATAGTAGAGGTAGCAGTCAAGGTCTGCTTTGCACTCCTCCATGATATGGCTCCACCAGCTAACATAAATATAAATCCTGATGTTGATTTCCGAGAATCAACGCAGCCAGCAAAGTCCGAATCTGAGTAGCCCTCTATCTCCAAATGATCAGTTTGTCTATACATGAGCATGTAGTCCTTGGTCCCTTGAAGATACCTCATGACCTTTTTAGCAGCTCTCCAGTGGTCTAAACCTGGATTACTCTGATATCTTCCCAACATTCCTACTGCAAATGCAATGTCAGGTCTTGTGCAAACCTGAGCATACATTAGGCTTCCAACAGCTGAAGCATATGGAATGTTGTGCATCTGTTCCCGTTCAAGTTCATTTTTAGGGCACTGGTTCAAAGCGAACTTGTCACCCTTCACTATAGGTGCAACACTTGGTGAACAATTTTTCATCCGAAATCTCTCCAAGACTTTATTGATATAAGTTTCTTGAGACAATCCCAAAATGCCTCGAGATCTTTCTCTATGGATCTTAATGCCAATGACATAAGATGCCTCACTCATATCTTTCATATCAAAATTTTTGGAGAGAAATTGTTTCACCTCATGTAGCAACCCTTTATCATTGGTTGCAAGTAGAATGTCATCCACATATAGGACCAAGAAATAAATTTTGCTCCCACTAACCTTCTGGTATATACATTGATCCATGATGTTCTCTTCAAAACCAAAGGAAGAGATCACATCATGAAATTTTAAATACCACTGACGTGAGGCTTGTTTCAATCCATATATGGATTTCTTAAGTTTGCAAACCAAATGCTCACCATCACTAGAGGAAAATCCTTCAGGCTGTTTCATGTAAACCTCTTCCTCTAGATCTCCATTAAGGAATGCGGTCTTCACATCCATTTGATGTAACTCAAAATCAAAATGAGCTACCAATGCCATAATTATTCGGAGAGAGTCTTTCTTGGATACAGGAGAAAATGTCTCCGTGTAGTCGATTCCTTCCCTCTGAGTGAATCCTTTGGCAACGAGTCTTGCTTTATATCTCTCAATGTTGCCTTGTGAGTCTTTCTTTATTTTGAAGATCCATCTACATCCAATGGCTTTTACACCATCAGGCAACTCAACAAGATCCCAGACTCGATTAGATGCCATAGATTCCATCTCGCCTTTCATGGCATTGAACCACAAGTTTGATTCCTTAGAACTCATGGCTTGTGAAAACGTTTCAGGATCATTTTCGGCTCCAATGTTATAGTCAGATTCATGTAGATACACAACATAATCACTAGGAATTGCTGATTTCTTTATTCTAGTTGATCTTCTTAATGTTGTGTCAATGACCTCTTGAGGAGTATCTTGCACAACTGATTGTTGATGAACAACACGATCTTCTAGATTACCATCAGCTTGTGAAATCTCAATGACTGGTTGTTGGGCACTTAATTGAGTTTGAGGAGTGCTATAAATAACAACCAATCCCTCACTTGAAGTGGAAGCTGGAATAACTGAATGATCTTTCTCAGAAGAAGCCAAATACTGAGATTGATCACTCCCACTGATCAAGTCATTCTCAAGAAATTTTGCATTTCTTGATTCCACAATCCTAGTGCTGTGAGATGGACAATAAAATCTATAACCCTTGGACTTCTCAGCATATCCAATAAAGTATCCACTAATAGTCCTTGGGTCTAGTTTCTTTTCTTGTGGATTATAGACTCTTACTTCAGATGGGCATCCCCAAACACGTATATGTTGCAGACTTGGTTTCCAACCTTTAAATAACTCAAATGGCGTTTTGGAAACAGCCTTGGTTGGAACCCGATTCAATATATACGCAGCAGTTTTAAGAGCTTCAGTCCACAAGGATTTAGGTAAGTTAGAGCTGACAATCATGCTCCTTACCATGTCCAATAATGTCCGGTTTCTCCTTTCAGCTACACCGTTTTGGTCAGGAGACCCTGGCATGGTGTATTGTGCAACAATTCCATTTTCTTCAAGAAACCGAGCAAACGGACCAGGTGCTTGTCCATTCTCAGTGTATCTACCATAATATTCTCCACCTCTATCTGACCTCACGATTTTAATTTGCTTGCCGCATTGTTTCTCTACTTCTGCCTTAAATACCTTAAAGGCATCTAATGCTTCGTTCTTATTATGAAGTAGGTAGAGATACATATATCGTGAATAGTCATCAATAAATGAGATGAAGTATCTCTGACCATACGAATCCATATCTGGGCTACAGATATCCGTATGTATGATCTCCAGTATTTCCGAACTTCTCTTGGCATTTTTCTTGGACTTGTTGGTTTGCTTTCCCTTTATGCAGTCCACACAAGTGTCAAAATCAGTAAAATCAAGAGTATCAAGTACTCCATCTTTTACTAATCTTTTAATTCTCTCAATGGAGATATGACCTAATCTCCGATGCCACAAAATAGAGGAATTCTCATTTATAACACATCTTTTCATACCAGTTTGGGCGTGCATCACATTATAGGTGGTATTATTTTTTAAATTGATTTGGAAAAGATTGTCTGACAATGTACCATTCCCAATAAGCTTAGATTTATAAAATAAATCAACAGAGCTTTTATTAAAATTAAAGGAGTATCCTGCTGGTACAAGCCTTGACACTGAAATCAAATTTCTAGAGAAACTTGGAATATAAAATGTCTTTTCCAAATCCAAAACAAAACCAGAATGTAAAATAAGTCTGCACGTTCCAATTGCTTCCACATGTGAACCCATCTTGTTTCCTGAATAGATGCTTTGTTCACTTCCCAATGGTTTCCTTTGATTTAGAAAACCCTGCAAGGTATTTGAAACATGGATTGTAGAACCAGAATCAATCCACCATGTGTTATGACATATAACCAAATTGGATTCATGACATACGAATGAGGTTAGAGTACCTTTCTTGTCAAGCCAAGCTTTGAATTTGAGACAATCTTTCTTTATATGCCCTTTCTTCTTGCAAAAGAAGCACTTGGACTCCTTCTTGTCTTCTGTATGGATGGATACTTTACCCTTTCCTTTGCGTTTGGCTTTGGGAGCTTTAGTCTTTCTCTGAGTGACTAAATGTGCACTTTCTCCCATTTCTAAAATCAGCCTCCCTTCCTCTTGAACACACATGGTCAGAAGTTCATTAATTGACCATTTGTCCTTATGTGTATTGTAAGATATTTTGAAGGGACTATATTGCTGTGGGAGTGAGCTCAAAATAAAGTGCACCAAGAAAGATTCTGACATCTCAACCTCTAGGGATTTCAACTGAGCCGCAATGTCCCTCATCTTCATGATGTGCTCACGCACACCTCCAACGTAGTGAGCTTCATTGATGATAATTTTGTCATTAGGGTGCTAGCCATTGCCTTATCTGAAGACTCAAATTGTGCATCAATAGCCTTCAGAAGTTCCTTGACATTTTTGCACTCAGGAATTGAACCACGTATACTAGCAGAAATTTTAGTACGTATGAACATCATACTGAGGCGATTGGACCGTTCCCATCGTTCATACGCAGCAATCTCAGCCTGAGTGCTAGTAGATGTAACTGAATGTGGTTCATCCTTCCTGATAGCATAGTCAATATCCATGCACCCTAATTGAAGAAGAATTCTCTCCTTCCATAATTTATAATTATCACCACTTAAATCGGGAATGTCACATTTCATATCAGAAATATTAACAGGCAAAATAGCTGCATAAAAAATAAAATCATGTTCATGTAATTGAATTTGAGGCATATAACTTGATGTCATGTTTTACCAATGTAAACATGCAATAACATGAATCAATAACATACAATAACTACCTGTGGGCTAAGTTATTATACTCAAATAGACTCATTAGCTTAATGATGTGACTAACAAATTATATTCCTTTCTTAATTCCTGTGGGTAATTAAGAAAATAATTTGTTATCGCATCCTAATTAATTATATTAGTGCAACAAAAATTCCTGTGGGATAAGATTCATTACATTAATATAATTAGTCACAATTAATGTCATCTAACCTTATGTGATCTTTGCAACTCAATATATAATTTTGATTAATCAAAGATGCTGTGGCTACTCCTCAATTAATCAACATCATATTGATCACATGACATTATATGCATATAGATTAACCATTTAGCATGATTATTATTAGGTAGTGATCTTAATCAACGTAACATTTCCAAATCAAGATCTGAGTTAGTCAAATTGGCCAGGCCAGTGAAAGAGAAGTGGGGGTCCCCCCGTTGCTTTCCTTAGGTCAGTCAACGGAACCAATTAAGTAACCACAATCTCTTTACCTTTCTAGACACCAACTGACCAATCAGACCTTGAAAGGATTTGCACTGTGATTTTCACACTACCACCAAATTCATGCATAGAATAAATCTAGTATGCAGAACAGAAGACAACATTTCAATATCTATTTAATGAATTTTAAAATTATCATCTTAAGAAAAATTTTTGTTAATTAAAACACGTCCGGCCGTAGCTCATTATTCCCTTGGGCCAGTCTATGCAAAACACCGTAGGCATAGAGACTCAGGAGGCGTATTTTAATACAAAAATTTAAACTCAAGAAACAAATAAATCATGTTACATGATTTAATAAAACATTAAACAGATAATAAACATTTAAAATCAACCAATTCAGATTTTAAATCCCGTGAGAGAACGGAAAGACCATAAGCGAGAAAAACGAAAACCGAAAGTTTTCTCTCCTTTTTAATATGTCACCGCATGTGGTTATTGAAGCCACGTTTCCGCTGCATTTCTCTTCTTTAGTTTTTCTTTTCTTTAATGCTACGTTTCTTTTCTTTTTCTTTCTTTAATGCTATCTCTTTAATACCATAAAAAAGAAATCCGAGAAACCTTTAATGCTAGAAAGAAATCTTTAATAGAAAAGAAAGAGGCCACGTTTTGTTTCCGCAAAAATCGGAATCTCCAATAGGTTTAATGGTTTCTGTCAATCCCGTGAACAAAGATCAGAACTGATCGAAACCTGAGATCCGAAAAACTGAAAACGGAAAACACGCGGCATAAATTGCTTGAAAAGAGAAACTTGGATAGAAATCTTCACAAAATAAGGCAGAGGTTTTAAAAAGCTCTGATACCAAATGTAGACTTAATTTAAACATATTGATCACGATATCAATATATTATTATGATCGAAAATTACCTCCAGCCATTATTATTAATGGTTATCCGATGAGGGTAAGGAATCCGATATTCCTTATCCTGCACCGGAGCTTTGCGATTGACTCGGATCTTGATCTTTCTTTCTTTAGGGATCTCGATTGATCTTCCTCCTCTTCGCGATGGATCTTGATTGAGGTCTTCTAATCAACGAGCCATCGCATTCTAATGGTGTATGCCTTCAGGATTGCTCTTGACCAGGGACTCAATTCCAATGCCTCCGTTTATTAGGTTTCTCTCTCGAGAACCATGTTTTAAAATCTTAGGAAGGGTCCCTTTTTATACCCAATTCCTTCACCGCATGCCCCATCAAGCAAGCGTTCAGGTATTAAAGGGGGGCTGTTATCACATTTTAATAGAGAAACGTTAGTCAATAAAATAGGACCATTAATAAGACGGGTTATTACATCTCATACATGCACACGTGCATGGACACGCGTATGCATGCACGCGCATCATGACCCAATGAGCCTCACACGGACGCGCGACCTTCCTGCACCAGGAGCGGTGCAGGAAGACTTTTCCTTCAGTACAAAGTCCCCTGGCCCCAAAATCTAATCCCCACCGTCGCGGGCCTGCAAAAACTTCCAGTGTTCCGGTCACCGGCACGTCGACGTCTATCGCTGGTTGGACACCGTAATACTGGCAGCTCGACAATGGTCAGAAAGAAGCCGTTGATCAAGATGTCTGCAACCTTTTGATCCACGGTCGCGGGCCGGCAAAACTTCCAGGCGTCCGCTCGCCGGTACGGCTTCCGTTGCTGGTCCCGCACCGTCATACCGGCAGTTCGACAATGGTCAGAAAGAAGGCACTCGATCAAGATGCCTCCCGTCTTTGGATCCGGCCGGCAAAGATCCAAAATTTCTTATCTGTTCAAGAGCTTCGGGCATATCTGTAACAACGCCCACAGCTGGCCAAGACCAGGATGCCAGCCAAGAATCCGACATAGATCAACAAGGGACCAGGTGTCATTTCTTTTGTTTTCCTTAATTTTAAAAATCAACTGATAATGTAACAATATAGTGTTTTCAGAATATCTTCTTCGGAAATTCATCAAAAAAAAAAAAAAAGTAAATTACTTCATTCCTCTCGTCAGCAAAATAATTAAGAGTCAATCACGTTATAATATTTTGGAGCACATCAATATTATTATAAGTACCTCTCCCCTAAGACAATAAGGCGATCGAGCTTGAGCTAGGCCTAGCTAGCTGGCTCATTCACAATATTAGCAGCATATATGAATGGAGGAGGATGACAAAACTAAGGCAAGAAAGAGCCTTTGAAGGCTCCAAGCATTTCCATCGTGCATATAGAGCCCCAGCCAGCTGGGATGTAAGAGAGGGTTAATTCCAACTATTATTATTCCAAGTCACGTCACGTTACGTTACGTTACGTTACGTTGTGTCCGGGCCCGGGGGAAGTGGAGTCGGAGACGGATGAAGTGGGTCTACTCTTCTTATAACTTACCGCGTCGGACCAATGCAGCCAACAAGGCTAGCTGAAAGGTGGCCGGGGTGCTTAGGGCCACGCCAGATAAAGCCAAGGGCCATACTCCAGAGCTCCACTAAAGCCACTGTTGAGAGTGTCTCGCCCATCCCGTGTCTCTTCTCCGCAGCTGCGCAGGTGCTGGCCCCGGCTAGCAACCTGGACTGGACGTAGTACGTACGCCTTGTCTTACTTGAGGAGTGTCTCAGTCTCAGATAATAGATGTTGATGGAGACTTCGCAGGAGGCCTCTCATGGGATCCCGACAGCTGCTTCCTTCCATGCGAAAACGCAGAGCCAAATGTCGGAGGAGCCCACCCAGTCCCGGCCACAGTCCTCCATATGTTGCTTCCTGCTCAGAATTCTTCATCATTCATCAACTTGCTTGCTCGAAGATTGAAGGAAGTCATGCATGCTTATCTTCCAGGACGGATTTCTAATTTCTTCCCCAAAAAAAAAAATGGTTTTAAAGCATACAAGCATGTGCATCGATCATATGAAATTCTTGTTTGGATGCCTGAGTAGTAATAATAGAGGGAGACATAATAAAGAATGTTTTATGACTGAGAAATTTGGGAGATCTCAGGTTAAGGCATGTTTGGGCGTTGAAAGACGTCAGTCCAATAGCATCTTCCACGGATCAATTCTGACTAGGAGCACAGGTTATGCATGGCACCGTGTCCGATGAAGCCTTTCAATTCCCCAGTACCTCCCAGCTAGAGAAAAGCCGTCAGTCCAAAGTTTACAGTTTGATAGACGATTCACGCGGGGATGGTTATCACCAGTAATTTACCTAGAACCGAAGCTTACCTCACCGTCGCTCTGGAGTCCTGGCCACAGTCCTCCATTGGGTGGCACCTGGTGTTGCTATCGCTTGGCTCAGAATTCTTCATCATTCATCAACTCTGCTTGCTCGAAGCCCAAAAAATAAATGCTCATGGCCGGCGAATTGAGGGAGGGCCAAGTGGCGGAATGCCGGGCCCATGGCTTCCACCGGCGCCGGGCGTGCGTCCTGGAGGTCCAAGGCACACGGATTTCTAATTTCATGTTCCCCTGTTCGGTGAAACAGAGGATCGGGAATAAGGCTGAAAGGCCTGTTGGGCCGTGCCTGGTTGGGCCCTGTAAAAGCATGGCTAGAATCTGGGTGAAAGTATTTTTACTTCCCCATGGTGAGAGCGAGTCCGAAGTTGGGCCCAGGGTAGATAGGATCCAGATTTTAATCATGATCCTGTAGGTATCCCGACATCTGATTAGCTGATATATCTGTTATTGCGTAAGGTAAGTAAGCCAGTTATCAGGTTCAGGATATGCATTGTAAATTGCTATTGGCTAATTGTGTAAGTAGATGAATACTATTCATGTGTGGATGCTATGCATGTGAGATACTGTTGCTATGCATGTGAGATGCTGTTGCTATGCATGCTGTATGCATGTGAGATGCATGCATGATGCATGAGAGATGCAGTTGCTATGCATGAGATGCATTGTGACATTGATGTGATATATTACATGCAATTGTTCAGTAAGTATAATCCACTGTTTTACTACATGATTGATGTATTGATGTATTGATGTGATGTGAGGTACTGTTATGTGTCGCCACGGCTCTCCTTTATCATGATGACCCTGGTATCTTGATTCTGATACTATGCTGGTTGAGCGGATACTTCATGCTGGTTGATACATTATTGGCATGGGCACCGTGGCGTCCGAGTGAGATGCCTGGCTGGTCTATTGAGATATCCACCAGTTACCATTGAGAGTATAAACAGTGGGTTTACCCATTGGCATAGTGCCGCCGCGGTTCTCCTTTGCTATGGCCATACACATCTGGAGGATGTGCTCAGATGAGGCATTGCAGGGCCATTATGTGCATAATGGAGTGATTGTGAATGCATGTGCCGCCACGGCTCTCCTTTGTTATGGGGCATTGCAGGGCCGTGGGACATTGTTTATATGCACTGATAATTTGCTATGATATAATACAACAATGATGAGTGCATGTGTCGCCGCAGCTCTCCTTTGTTATGGGGCATTGGAGGGCCGTGGGACACATATGTAACAATGATGGGTTTACTTACATTGCATGTTTGAGTAGTGAAATGTTTATGCATGCTGATTATTTATGTGCTTATTGATTGCTATGCTATGATTGGACTGTATAACATGGTTTACTTACTGAGTGTAAGCTCACAAAATCCTTACAATGGAGCCCGAGGTTGAAGATGGATTTTGGGGTGATGGACCTTCTATTAAATAAGCCAGATCATTATTTTGTTGTAGCCCCAATATTATATATGTGTAGGGCTTGATGCCCAGACTTTATCATGATGGTGTGTAAGGAACCATAGGTTCGTTGGAGCTTCTATAAAGTGGATTCATATGTTGATGTAACCCCTGTAATGCTTATGTGTAGGGCTTGTAGCCCAAATCTTTAGTTATGGATTGTATAAAGACATGGACTTGAATGATATATAGGTTATTGAACTCAGTGTCATGTTTCGGGACGCGTGCCCGGCATGTCACCCTAGCTCAAAATTTTTGGGTCTGGGCGTGACATTGCCCCTTAACCACATTTTTTGAATGCAGGAGAGCACTTCCAGCTCTTATCATATGTGGCACAACTCAGTGGAACTCCATAATCTTAACTATCTTACTCATCATGCCTATAATTGAGGCTGGCTTTGGTAAAAAATCAGACAGCTTTTAACACCTGGTGACGAAGCAAGGCCTGAAGATGGCTATTAAGATCAATGGGCATAAAATTTTCAATCAACAAGTAGGATCAAGGCCACGGTAACAGAACCATTCCATTAAAAGAGGTCCCATAGAAAGCATCATCAACTGTTATGGTGTAATATTAATTGATATTTCTCCTATCTTTTGTGATTTAAAACTAAAATAATAGCTACATCAACTGTTAAGACAAGAGACAATAATAGGTGATGTGGTTGATCCAGCGCCGTTAGAGAACCATGAAGGAAATTGACGGAGGTCCTCTCGGCCTCTTAGGTCCCTTTGGCCTTAGCTCCCAGCATCCATTTACGGCATTGCTATTACATCTCGTCATAATAAAGAAAGAGAACAAAACGGAAAAAGGGTCACGTTGAGTGCGTGGGTTCTCCCCAGGGCCACTTTCCGTCATTAATGTCCGGTAGTAATGGGCTAGAGGCCACTTTCCATCATTAATGTCCAGTAGTAATGGGAGCATTTAATGATGGTCATAATGACTTGAAGAGTATTTAATGGAATGAAATGTCACGGACATCTCGCCTCAGCTCTCCTTCTCAGCCTACAAGTCCTGCCTCGGCCTTCGAAGCCCTTTTCTTCCTCGGAGGCATCTTCAACATCGGAAGCCCGCTTCGGCCTCCCGCAACCACGACATATCTCTCGCACCAAAGCTCTTATGACCTCATAAAGGCCACGTGCACCCACTTGCTCTAAGGCATTTATTGCCTATTCTCTCTCCTGTATAAAGGCATTTATGGCTGCAAAAAAGGCGAGCGCGCCACGCCCCCTGCAGCAGTGTTGTCCAAACTAAAATAGCACCTGCCAACTAGCTGCAGCCACTTACTCTTACGGGACACGGCCTACCTGACACGTCACACTGAGGTAAGCTCCACTATTGCTGCTTTCATAAATGCTTTGACAAGTGGTAGCACCCCATGCCTCATAGACATCAGTTTTGACACTCCACCCATTAAAGCCTCAACCACTCAAGCCAAGCAAACTCTAAGCGCCAATAAAAAGGGTAAGAGGGACCCCGACCAGGTAACTGAGAACGGAGAACTCACTACACTTTTAACGCTCATTCTTGCCCACAGAGAGCAAGGCTCTAAGCCCCTCTCTTCTTCCCTCTTTCGAGCTTCTTCAAGCTCACGGCTGTTGCCTAGAGCATTGACTTAAGCGTCGGAGGGTCCCCACCGGAGCATTCAGTTTTCGGGGACTTTTCTTGCAGGAGTCCGGCGAGGAGGATCTCTGTTTCCCTGGCGTTCAAGGAACCCCGAGCTCGCTGGAGGAGGTGACCGGACGTTCGCCGACGTTCGAGGACAGTGATTTGGCGTCAACAGATTGGCATGCCAGGTAGGGGGAGAAAGCAGAGTTCTGTGACACTAAGCTATAAGCTCTCACTCCCTCTACGACAATAATGGAAGCTTCCGCCAGTTATGCTGGGGGGCACCCTTAACAAGCTGAGCAACAAGATGCTAGTTCTCTGTTCCACCATCACCACCAGTTCATGCCATTCAAGCAAAATACCGTGCCACCCTCACCCTGAAGATCCAAGCATTAACGACAGTTGTTCAAAGGCTATGGGAGCGAGCAAGAGCAACCTTAAACTCAAGCTCAACGGCAATTTAAGGCTCAGGCTCGTTAGCCAGCAAGAGCGCCACTCCTTGCTAACCAAATCCTAACTCCTAGTTACCTCAAGTATTTATGGGCATTTTTATTCCTGGCGGTGATAAGCTAAGACATGCTGATGCTATTAATGCAAGGTGGGAGATGAGGACAAAGGGCTTTGACTGTTGACTCTATCTACCCCCTCTCTCTTTTCTTTTTCTCTGCTGCACCCAGAGCCAATCCGAGTCCAAGACCTCCTGCGGATTCCATTCCAGCTGCCCTCGGATTTCAGCACTGGTACCCCCCACCTTCAATCAACATAGTTACCTGGAGGCAGGTCGTCAACTCAGCGGAAGGAGACCAATTTCTTTAAATAAAAAGCTCTCAAGCCTATAATCGATGTCGACACCAAACACGACGTAAAGGCAAACAACTACGAAAAAGCTAAGTACACTACACTTTAAGAAAAAAGTTCATTTTCATTAGTATCTAAATGCATTATGGGAAAACCAACCATTCAAAAGGCTCTCGACGGTCCTATGATCAAAAGGTCACCTTCGGGCCGGCCGCGAAACCCCCGCGGCGGTTCAAGACCTATGATTCCGACAATCTTGAGTCACCCCTCGGGCTGGCCACAAAACCCCCGAGGCGGTTCCGGAGTAGCTCGACGGTATGGCGACTAACGGATACCACTCGGCCTAGCTAGCATACGCCCCAATTCGGTTCAAATCCCTAACAGCCTGTACCCGCTCGAGTCACCTCCCGGACCAGCACACAAACACTCGAGGCAATTTTATTTTAGCCCCCATGGCTCTATTTCTGCTTCGGCAATTTTATTTCAGCCTCAACGGTTTATCTCTGCCTCCGCGGCATTATTGCAGGCTCAATAGCTCCCTCTGCCTCAGGAGCATTATTGCGGCATCATTGGCTCTCTGCCTCAACGGCATGTAGACGGGGACCCATATCCGAACTTCATGTCAAAAGTTGAAGACCCCAAAGTCAGGTGAGGATCAGCCACTTGGGAGGTGACGCCCATTTCGCCTTGCTAGGGTGGGCCCGTTTCGTCTAAGGAGCGAGGGGGCATCTGATGTGGCTGATCCAGCGCCATTAGATAACCGTGAAGGAAATTGACGGAGCCCCGCTTCGGCCTTCGAGGTCCCTTCGGCCTCAGCTCTTAGCATCCATGCATTACTCCGCATCTCGTCATAATGAAGAAAGAGAACATAATAGAAAAAGGACCATGTTGAGTGCGTGGGTTCTCCCAAGGCCACCTTCCGTCATTAATTTATGGTAGTCAAGTTGGGTTGGAGCATTTAATGGTGCAGAAACGATTCTTAGAGAGAGCATTTAATGGTGCAGAAACGGTTCTTGGAGAGGAATGAAGCATCACGGACATCTCGCTTCAACTCTCCTTCTCAACCTCCGAGTCCCACCTTGGCCTTCGAAGCCCCCTTCGGCCTCCGAGGCATCTTCAACCTCCGAAGGCCGCTTCGGCCTCCGAGGTCCCTTCGGCACGCACCAAAGCACTTATGGCCTCATAAAGGCCACACATGCACCCACTTGCTCTAAGGCATTTTCTCTCCCCCTATAAAAAGGCATTTATGGCTGCAAAAAACGATCGCCACGCCCTTTAGCGTCCAACCCTGTAGCGTCGTAACGATTGGCCCTGCAGCAGCCTATGACAGTTGTCCAAACCAAAATAGCATCTGCCAACCAGCTGCAGCCACCTACTCTAACGAAACACAGCTTGCCTGACACATCACACGGAGATAAGCTCCACTGTTGCTTTCATAAATGCTCTGACAAGTGGTAGCAGCACCCCATGCCTTACGAACATCATTTCTGACACTTCACCCATCAAAGTCATCATTATGAAGCCTCAACCACTCAAGCCAGACAAACTCTAAGTGCTAATAAAAAGGGTAAGAGGGACCCGACCAGGTAACTGAGAACTCACTACACTCTTAAAGGGCACGGCTCTAAGCCCCTCTCTTCTTTCCTCTTTTGAGCTTCCTCAAGCTCACAGCTTTTGCCCAAAGCATTGACTTGAGCATCAAAAGGTCCCCACCGAAGCATCCGGTCTCCGGGGACTTTTTTTGCAAGAATCCGGTAAGAAGGATCTCCGTTTTTCTGGTGTTCAAGGAATCACAGGCTCGCTGAAAAAGGCGATCAGACGCTTACCGACATTCGAGGACGATGATTTGACGTCAACAATAGAAAATAACAGCATTATCATCCAGCTCACTGTTAACAAGAAGTGATTGTTTGGTTGCCGTCAAACTTATGCGGGTCCATGGCAAAGGTCCCAATTCCGTAGCCACCATACTTGACCGTGACAAGCTATGAATGACCACGCAGAATGATCATCAAGCATGCTCTCTGGAAGGCCTATCAAACTGTATACCGAGCCACCAAATTAGAGCCATGAGATGGTCAACAGTTTCACACTGGTTGATTCTTTTCAGCCACGCTAAGAATCCTTTGAATCTCGATGTTTCCGGGACTAACAAAATAATTTTTTCCCGAGAAAAGGTTAAGAGGAGAGAACAAAATTTGATCATCCTCAACTTTCTTGGCATCCGCAATACATAATCCTTCCATACAGCAGATGAGCTTATGGCATGACCTACTTGCTACAGAAGCATTCAGCCCCATATGAAGCTCTGGCGCTTGATAAGTGACAGAACATCAGAAACATAGATTAAATATAATTGAAGAAATCATGATAATTACAATAAACAAGTCTCTCTATCATCTTTTTCAATAATAACCTACTGATTACATGTCACACTATTGATAAATAGACAGGAATTTTTGAATCTGCGAATCAGCTTAGAGTATCATTAGAAAAATGACAGCTGCAATATCTCAGAATATTAAGGAAACGGCACAAAATGAAATGAATCATATTTTAAGGTCTGATTAACACAATTGATTGGAGACCCTCATTATTCATGTGAAAATCATGATAGTCCGAAGTGTTCTTTGATAGGAAAACAATGAAGAATATGAACTGTAAGAACCCTGGAGCACCACCGGAACTTCTGCAGGGCAGCATATATAATTCTTATGATAACAAGAGAGAGCTGCAGAGCATAAATATAAACAAAAAATGTGTCATTACATAGACTTTTCTCCTACGAACTAAATCCTACATCCTTACAAATTTACCAGTACAGTTTATAAGATCAACATGAAGAAACATAAAATGATAAAAATATTGCAAGACATGAAAATCACAATATCAAGTAAAGAAATTATCTTGTGTAACTATGCAAGCATCTAAAACTTGATCCGTCCCTGAAGCACTGTAAAACTTCTGGAGGCATTGTGTCTTATTACAACAAAAGAAAGGGCTGTCAATCACATGTACAAGCAAGACAAGTATAATTACATGGTCATCTCTCTTATACGTGCTAAAGCCTGCATTGCTAACCAGTGAGATTTCAAAAGAGTATTATGAAGGTATAAATCAATAAAAATGTTATAAGATATGGAAATTTTTATATCCAGGAATTATAATTTGCAGCTGCAAGCATCCAAAATGTCCTGTCACAATACTCCAAAGTCCTGGAACTTCACCAGTCAGTAATCCTCCACAAAAATATAGACCAAGACGCAGCAAAAATTAGTTTATAACAATAAATCTTAACGATTAAAACCCATATTCTCATATCACTATGATTATGCCCCAGGTAATTGGTAGTTTACCATTCTTTTTACTTTTGAGCAAAGAAAAGTAATACGTTTTAACAATAAAAAAAAATGAACCAAAATCATTTACCTCATCAGTGCATGTTATAATGATAAGAAGTCCCAATCTTCTTTTGACATATCAAGGGTGTCTACTTTTTCATCCTCAAATATTATCTAACAACATAAGAGGATTAAAGTTACAAACATATTACTAAATTATCATTCAATGACCAAAATCCACAAAACTTACTGTGTGCTTTCCAGAGTCGTTATTAAAATCAGATATGAATCCTCCATAGTACCTGAAAAATCAGGCATACACTGAGAAGCAAGAAATGAAGATAACACACAAAATGGATACCCTTTTTGAAATATTATTCACCATGTCATGTTGACCCACACCATATTTGAAGGTATGGCAAACTAAAATGAAAAATAAGAGAATAGCATCTTATGCATAGTTGATGAATATTCTTAGTTTAATTAAATCATCAATGGCAAAACTGTGCAGAGATGCTATTTCTATAGATCCTTGGATAGGACCGTCAGCTTAATAAAGTGAAATGCAGCATTGCTGTTCAGCAACCTAATAATAACAAACATCGGGAATAAGAGAGATTTATATGTTTTAGTGACAATTTGAACATTCATTAGTTAAAGTGCAACAAATCAATCCGGCGATAAAAGAATTAAGTTTTGAGCAAACGATGACAAAAGACCAGAACTTGAATCTAGGGCCATATTCTGGACTCTGCTCTATTTTTCTCCCCCATCAAAAGCTTAGGTCTTCAAAAGTTATTTCATATGCTCTATTTTTCTCCCCCATCAAAAGCTTAGGTCTTCAAAAGTTATTTCATACACCCTAACCGTTTGACAGACAGCTGAGAACCCATTTCATTACTAGACAATGAAATTTATGATACTGAATTTCCCACATCCATTGGAGCAGCTTCACAAAATCTCCTTGTAACTGATAGCTTTATACTCATTTTGGGCCAGTAAACTTTTTCATGTCCCTATTAAAGTGTGGATGAGTCACGATCCATCCATCAATTTAAATCTTATGAGATCCTTAAATACCATTCAATTGGATCAAATAGGGATTTGGTGCAGGTTGCTGTTCAAGCTAGAAGTTGCAAAAGAATAGCAAGAAGACCAGGAAGAGGCATATAGATCTTCAATTTTGTTGGGACTTGGATATTTCTTACACATCGAAGGTGGAGTTTGAATAAATTTGGGAACATGGTTTCCATCTCAGCCACTGTACCAATCTTGAGTACTCATAGATACGATCCATGTATAAAATATAAGATCCTATTATCACACCCAACGTAACTACCCAAATATTGGGCCTAAAAAACAGGTCATTAAGAAGAGTTAAGAAGAAATAATAAAATAAAAGAATAAATTGAAAAGAAAGCAAATGGGTTTGTTATCAATAATTGAGTGTGATGAATCATAACAATATCGATACCATATCCATGGATGGTTTGCCTAAGTTTATGGTGCATTGTAAATCATCACCAAGGATTTAAATCTCAAGTATCAATACTATATTGTGCAACATATCAACCGAGGGTGTCAACTAATATGCTTTGATACAGCACATACACCCTGGTACAGCTTCTTTTGGCCTTCAAAATTGTTTTTTTCTTTTTCCAAAACTATGGTAAAGATTAAAGTGCCCTAGTCATCCTCTTTGATGGTGCTGAAGTTTTCTTATTTACGATTTATTAAACAACATAATATAATTTGAAATTAAAAGTACATTGAAAACATATGCCTATGCATTAACAATTAAAACACAATTAGGTTACTTGAATTCATTAAATAAATGAATTATACATAAGATTATTAAAATTCAAGTGAAACAGTACAATACTAACAATTATTTGACAAGCAAAGAGAAAAAATATTTTCTAATATTAGTGAACCATGGTTATGTTTTTGACAAAGAAATTTAATCCATTGACTCGATTGTTTGACAAAGAAATTTAATCCATTAAATCGATTGCACAATGACTTGCAGCCCCAAACCAAGTGGAATGGAGGAAAAAGACTTATGTAGTGAACCCCGTTTAATTTCAGATTAAGCAACAGATGAGTTAAATACTCAATGCCAAAATGAGATACACATTAGATGTGACAACCTACCAAGTATGCATCCACATGTGCAACACTTGAGTATATATATTTCCATAAAAGAGTAAAGTGTGGCTTATAGTCATTTTAGGTGAGCAGCTTTAGTGACTAAGATTGATTTTTCTCACCAAGCTGAGCAATGTTGCATAAAATAAAATATATGAACCTTTAAAATTTAAATATAACTTTACAATTTAAAAGTTGAAATTTGATCTGAATCCAAGAAATTTGGAATTGAACTAAAGCTGATTTTGTAACTCAAGGAATTTGATTTTTTTAAGTACTTGTACTGAATTCAAATAGGAGATGTTTTCATATTTACACGCAACTTTTCAAGTAAGAGGACAGTCACTTAAATGATATTCATCTAGAATAGTGAGGTAACTGGCCTGTTAGTAGTGTTTCCCAAGCAACCAGCATGCTTAAGATTTGGTTCCTTGATCATTATCCAAACTGTCTACAAGGATCTTTACACCGAAAGAGCATCAAACTTCATAAAGAAGCTATTTATTATCAACAAATGTGGGAAAAAAAAATGAAAAAATATAAGATGTTTCCTCATGTTATGCTTCATACATTCTTGGAAACTGGGCCATCTATAATAGACTATTATGGTTTATTTAACTCCAAGATCTAAAAAGCCAGCTCCATAGCCCACACAATTGTTAGGAAGTTCTACCCAATAAGAGACTATTATAGTTTGTTAAAAGACAAACTAATAAAAAGAAAAAGCCATTATATGCAACATACACTAATTAAGAATGAGATGGTGCATATACCATAAATGCTATACAGCCAAATCTTGAAGTGCACAATTTTTAATCATATCCTAGAAATGGGAGTTATTTGAGCTAAGAAATAAAAAAAGAATATTGGCACACCTCTTATCCTGTGGACGCCACACACGTACAAGTTCCCCGATACAGTTTTGTGAATGGGTCTTCCTTTTGCCAAGAAGCACATGATTTGGACTTCCTAAGTTGCAATTGAAAAATAAAATATAACTGAGTAATGCACAGACAAAGTCAGAGTCATCACAAGTACAAAAGTGCTTACTGCGCTTGTTGCCTAGCTTTTGCTTGCAGCATAGAGAACCACAATAACAAACTTGATCTGCTCCAAATTGAACAAACCTGCAGATTACATTAAATGAATTGTACTATCAAAGATCAAAATTCTGTAGAAAAAGGCACAAGAAGATGTTAAAAAATAAGCAAAGTGAACAGGAAGAATGAAGGAAGAATGTGCAACTGGATTGAAATATAATAGGAGCTATTATGATGGGGCATACTTGTAGTCGTAGGTCAGTTCCTCGCCTCTTTGTATGTTATGAAGGGCAAAAATGCCAACTCTAGTTTCACCATCAACTCGCCTATACACAAGATAATCTTAGATTAATAACTTGCACCCCAAATATGCAACAGGAAATATTTCATAAAATACAAAGAAAATGGAGGGATGTAGAGAACCATTTCTGCATCTCAGTGTTTGGCTGACAACTATGATTTATAAATCTTGACCTATTTCCTTTGTACGTGGCATCAATCACCAGATCATGATTAACCTCGCATAAATAGAAATTGGTGTCTCCACG
Organism: Calamus simplicifolius; assembly: GCA_900491605.1. Taxonomy (NCBI): domain Eukaryota; kingdom Viridiplantae; phylum Streptophyta; class Magnoliopsida; order Arecales; family Arecaceae; genus Calamus; species Calamus simplicifolius. The sequence continues at coordinate 85,961 of UESW01004959.1, read as the reverse complement.
GTGTTTCATTTTCCAAAGTCTTTCCTCACAGGTTTTGTCATCAATAACTGCAGACGTAGGAAAGAAAAGTAATGAGCATGGATGTGACACAAACTAAATCTTCCAAAATGTGTATATTTTAAAATTTAGTCCTGTTCCTGCGTTATTCATATCAGAGCTTAGGGGAATACTGAGAACAGCAAGTTACCTTCTCCCACATACTCCATTACAAAATCCCCTTGTTTTATATCTTCATCTGCCACCAACCCGAACCCGCATTTCTCTGTCTAGAAGAAAACATTTTTTTATGGAAGTCATAGGGATGAGCATATGCTAGAATAGCATTACATATAGAGAAAAAAATTAAAGCATTTACAATGTGGAGTGCCTGAAGTCAACTGTTCCCAGAATTGAATCATCAAAAAAAGTTGCCAGAGTTCAATTATGTTCAAAAGTCACTACTTGAAACCATGTGTTCTAGGTGTATGGGGCAAGAATAATTAACTACAATGAAGAGAAAAGTAGTTTCAATAAACCATTCAGTCAACCCATTTCTAGACCAAAACAACAATGTTATAGTCATGACACAAAAGCAATATCTTACCTAACAATAAGCATATACATATGGCAAGGATTAAATCAGCAACCTATATGAAGTTTTATACATCTTAAGCAACAAGATTGTCTATATGGTTCAGCTTCTTGAAGTAATCTAACACTTAGCAATCATCCTTCCCAAGTTTGATCATGGATTTTATTTTAACAGTCTGCCTCCGAAAATTCTAATATAGGAAACATGAATATAAATTTTAGACAGATTTTCTTATTTGCATTATTATTATTTTTTAGCTGATGATTAGAGTTTCTTATGGTGACATTAGAAGCATGATCTTGAAACTAAAAATTGTGAAAAACTACAAGTTCTTATAAAAAGTAAATTCATTTATATTGCCTTAGAGTTCCATTATAACAAAACAAGTTCTCACATTCGCATTACAAGTTTGTGGGGACCTAAAACTGAGAATTGCTTAGGCATACCAACATCATACTTTCTATAACACATAAGCATCATGCTCAAGGAAATGGGACTTTGAAAACTTGTAGGAGCACATACATGACAAGGTCAAAACAAAAGACTTTAGCTCTAGAAATCAGGTTAGTTGATTAAAGACTCTTATGTGCTTCAAACAAAACTGAATTGTTTGTCCCTTGCAAAACATAAGAAGAAAAATACCAAAATTTTATTCTGACAGCTAGTTTTATGTGTTGAAAGTACGGTTGGCAGAACCAAACTAAGCTGGCTAGTTCAGACCGGACTAAACAGAACCGATCAGAAAATGATCTGAAAACTACATTCGGTTATGTTTTACCTGCAAACCAATTCAAACCATGCCAAACCACCTGGTTCGGATGTGGGATGGCTCATTAAAAAAGAGAGAGGGAGGTTGAGAACCTTTTACGAGCTCACATCCTTTATCATCTCTTTTATTTGCATTCAAATCATTTAAGTAACTATTTACTTAAGATTTCTCATGAAAATAATGAAAATACCTCCATTTGAATTCAACAAAAATATCAAAAAAAAACAATTTTTTTAATAATAAAAAATCAACTCACCTCTCAAGAATAAATTTGAAGAACTTCAAGAAATTCCGATTTAGCAAATAACAAGTTAGATTATTTCAACTTCAGATAAAAATCCTTAAAAATCAATTTAACTTAAAATAATAAGAAAATAAAATATCAAATAAAATCATAAAATATAATTTATGAGGCTTTGATCAATACTTTGTCAAACTTACAAAGTTTCAAACTTAAACAAAATCACAAAAATAGTGAATCTCGCACTAACTTATGCCAACTTAATCCATAGCTTATTAAAACAATAAAATTAAACTTGCTATAAAATATTAAAGTTAAAACATATTTCTTAGGATCCAAACTATGATGTACCAATAGGCTGGAGGACAAAATGTTTTTCTTAATGGAGAGGATGTAGCACTTCAACCTTCGATCTAGTGATACATCATAATTTGTATCCTAAGAAATACATTTAAACCTTAAAATTTTATGACAATTTTAATTTTGATATTTTGATAAGCTATGAATAAAGTTGGCATCGGTTAATGTGAGGTTCACTATTATTATGATCTCGTCTGAGTCTTGAAATGCTATAAATTTGACCAAGTATTAATCAAAGCCTTACAAATATATTTTAAGATAATTTTTCTATTATTTTTCCATCATATTTAAGTCAAATTAATTTTTTAAGATTTTATCTGAAGTAAAAGTATCCTAACTTAACATTTACTAAATTGGGATTTCCTAAAATTCTCTGAATTCAAAGAGAGAGAGTTGACTTTTTATTCTTAAAGAAATTAATTTTTCTTATATTTTTATTAAATTCAAATGAGAGATATTTCTCTTATTTTCATGAGATAGCTTAAGTAGATTGAAAGAAATTTACTTATATGATTTGAACGCAAATAGAGAGAGAAGAGAGAGAGCTATGAGAGTTCATGGGAAGCTTTCGGCCACATATACTACATAATATATATATATATATAATATATATAAGGCATACTAGTTCGAACCATTGATACGCTACTCTTTCAATTCGGTACCTAATTTCACCAACCTTGGTTGAGAGATATATAATAATACAAAAAATTGCTAAACTTACTCCCTCTAACCACTAGTTATGGCTAGTCCATGAATTAACAATCAATAAATAATCAGCTGCCATATAATCTAGAATTTTAACATAAAAAGCACCGGAGAATAAGGATGTGTTTGGTTTTTAAGTCAATTCTATTTTCTATTTTCATTTTCATAGAAAATAGGGAAAAAACTTGTGAAAATGTGTTTGATGATTAAAAATAAAACAATGTTTTGAAAATATAACTTCAAAATAGCAGAAAATTAAAAATAATATAAAGATGTTTTCACTATTTTTCATCAAAACAGAGAAAAAATACCAAATAAGGCTAGAAAACTTGAAAATATGGGAGTGAACAACATTCTCTTTAATTTTTTCCTTTTTAAAAGGCATAATTATAAGTAAAAATAACTTTTGTTCTCACTAACCAAATGTATTTTCTCATGATCTAAATACAGAAAATGAAAATGAAAAACATTCTTGAAAATCAAAAGCAGCCCTAGTTTTTTTCCCATATGAAAATTAACAAGACATTTCTTCATTGGCACAAGTGTATAAAGGTATAATTAGATAAAGGAAAGAAAAATATATACAATAATATACATGATAATTACTAACAGCATTAAAATTACAATAATGTGCATTTAACATATATAAAAACCAGTTGAATGCAACTAAATATAATAATTTGTATGATAATCACTTTATGATATAATGTGTTTAACAAATCTAATCATATGTTGTCCCATAACATGAATTTTTTGTTCATTCTAGAAAGACAATAGAGGATTCACATGATAGAACTATAATTGTTGTGCTTTATCATATGCCTTATCCAATAGCAATCCAAACCAAATGTATTTGCTGATTCATTGAAATTCTCAATGACAAGCCATAAAAAGTAGAGGAGTAAAAGTACACCTTCACTACTTTCATTTTCTTGATGGCTCTGTGCTGAAAAGGTTTGTTGAGACACTTATCACCACATTTGCAACTAGATGAACAGGTAGAGAATAGCATCCTGCCAAAAAATATATACATATATAATTTTAGAAAATATCCAAAATTTATAACTGACAAGGAGTGTGTGAGAGAGTGAGCTCTGTTTCGATTTTAGTACAAATGCCTAGGCATTTAAGACTTATTTTTAAAAGCCAACATAACACAGAGTTCCACTATCTTTTAATTTTCAAGGTAAGAAGTGAGTGAACATTAAATACTGAAGGCAACCTTGCTTACCCACAATGGCAATCTCCATCACAGACAGCTGATGCTCCCAATGAGGGGTTACACAAGCAGAATATACCATCATCCTCAATGCGTCTTTTAGTAAGATAGACATCTTTAAATAGTCAAGCTCATTGATGGAAGTTTATTTGTTGGGAGAAAAATTTACGAATGCCAAGAGAAAAGGATGATGGTATATTGCATTCTCCCCTTAAGGTATGAAGAAAAAGGCCCACTTATGGCAAACCTGTTCACCTTTTCTATGGTCAACCTGCCACACAAAGAAAATTATCCTAGAATTTCTAGCATCCCTGATGTCCTTTTTTCTAGTTAACAGGAGAATAAGATATATCTGTACTTCCTAAAGTAATAACAAAGCAACAGTGGTTCTCACTTTTTTTCTCAGGCAAATGCTAATGGGCAAAGTAAATGATGGCTATCATTCAGGTTGCAGTACATATAATTAACATTGCAAGCCATAGACACACATTATCCAATATATTACTTTAAATCCATCCATGCTCTGATATGATTTTCCTTTTATGGCATGCAACAAATGATTGCAAATAAGAATTACTGATGTGCAGATACATAAGTAGAACCTATACCAATATATAATAAAAGCTAATCTTAAAAAGGCAACAAGAACAGCAAAAATGAAGCATGAAACAGAAAGATTATTTAAGGAGTTCAAAATATTGAGTCATATGGATACTGCGCTTTATATTTATGTATTGCGTTAGCTTCCATTTCTTCGTCCAGCATGGAAGTTCAAATTCAACTGGTGCTTCGAGCTCCTTAAGCATTTTTTCAAATATAACTTCAACGCTGCATTGTTCATTTCTCTGCTATCCAAGAGAAAAGAGAACCAAAGAAAAAAATCTCCTGAATAAATTAACAAGAATGGGAATCATAAGGAGAATACCACTCCAAAAACATAAGCATCATTAAATAAATGAAATTTAGATTAAAGAAAGATAATATTTGAAACATATTTAATCACTATGAGTACAACTTAAAGAACTAGCACTGGGTATTATATTTGGCTGCAGCATTCCTTAAAGGACAAGAATCACATGCACAGACACGTGAGATCCGAAAATAGTATCAGAGTTATATCTTCAAAGAAGTCAGGAAGCAAGTATTCATATCAGTGGTGAAGTGATGTGCTTAATATACAAGAGGAAACTCAGTGTAAAAATTCCAAGCCAGGGCTATGACATAACTAGGGAGTTCAATGACCTGAAGTAATGGAGAGAATTTTTTATTATGATGTTATGGTTAAAATTTCAGGATTTAACTCTAGTGGACCTTCTTGTTCCAATTGAAAGGAGGTAAGTAATGGTACCTTTGAGTGTTGAAGGCAACAAATGCATACCAACCTTGTAGAAGAGGAAGAGCACGGTGAAGAAAAAGGCAAGACTTCATTAAAGATGCCATACCTGAGGTCATACCACTCACAAACACAAACTCAATAGCCTTATGAGTGATGTGAATGGTGTCTGAAAAAGGCAAGACTTCATTGAATATGCCATACCTGATGTCATACCACTCACAAACACAAACTCAATGGTCTTATGAGTGATGTGAATGGTGTCTGAATACCTATCAGACTATCTTTCTCAAGGCATAAAGTTATTGATACTGTAAAATGATAAGGAAATAATACATCACAATACTTAAACTTCTCACGGGAAACCATGCTCTTTTCAGTTTAAAGAACAAAAGCCACCAAAGACCCCAGCCTTACCTTTTGACTAGAAGGGGAAAACTGCTTTCGGGAAACACACTTAAGTTTTATACTGATTCTTCATGATCTTTGGGCCCTCTAATGCTTTGAGCACTTTTATACAGAGATTGTGTTTAAGGTACCGCATCATTCCTCACAATTTCTCTCATACTACTATATTTTGACTTTTTTTTCTTTTCTTTTCTTTTTTGATAAGAGGTGTTTTCATTTATATTGCTTGTGAAGAAAGTGTTTTGACAGCCACCACCAACTTGAAATGTCTTGGAGGAAATCAAAAAATTGCAAACCTGTTCCAAACAAGCTCATTCCTGCTTCCTAGTGGAAAATTTGGTTTTCTGGGTTATGTTCCATTTAGAAATTATGTCACTTGTTGAGAATAAGATTCACACAACCTGAGAATGTCCAGTTCCAATAGACACTCATAATTTAGAAATTTCACCTAAAGGAAACAGCTAGGACAAATGATTACAAATCTCAAGCACTATGTGTTTGGTCATTTTTCCCTGCATATTGATGGAGTTGTCTTTCATCTTGGTACTTGTTCCTTCTCTGGCATTTTGTTTCCCTGTATCTGCAACTTGCTGGTAACCTGATCAGCTTAGCTCATGTTGGTTTTGTTTTCAAAATAGTGTACAAAATAAAATGTTTTAATGTTTCGGAAATAACTTTAATATCAATGGCAATTTGTTCTGGTTTCAAACACAATCTCCTACACTGGTTCTTATTTTAATGCAAGCTGGATTTGGCCTTGGGCGGGCTGTTGTCGGGCTTTGGAGCCTTAGGCTTGAAGATCAAATTGCTAGGGCATGGACCTAGACCGGACCCATCGGTGTTGGAATTGCCCATGTTAGGCCTTGGGCCCGTTCATCGACCTGACCTAATCGAGAGGTGATTTTATTACCATTCTGTTCCTTATCCCCTTACTTTCATTTTGTATTTTGGGGATTTACCAATCTCATCTCTTGGAAATTAAAAAAAAAAATCATGCAGCCAATCCTAACGAGGCTGAAACTAAGGCTTTGCTGTGGTTGTACTGATCCCCTTTCTCTCCTTTCTCTTGGCTGCCACTTTGCCCTCTTTTTTCTTTTTTGTGTATTGTTCAGCAAAAACCCCTTGGAGGTAGAGGTAGAGGGAATGGTGAGAGTCTCTCCCTTGTCTTTTATGGACCAATCCAACATGGGGTTTAAAGTAGGAGGAGAGAGGTGTGCTTCAGTCCCATTCATGGCCTCAGCGCCCTTCCTTGCTCCACCACTGGATCAGTGCCCACCTAACCTTTGTCCTCTATCAAATGCAGCAACTTTCTCCTCCAACAGCGCAATGAAGGCCAAAGTAACGTCTTTCCATGAATAAACTATAATTTCCCTATTTCCATATATATAACCGATCTAAAACTTTAGCGTAATCGAAATTTCCAGAGGATGGTAGCAGCGGAAACAAGAGGAGGCCTCTCTCAGCCCACCCTAATGGCTGGGAGAATAGCACTGCCAAGAGCAAACGAAGGGAAAAGAAAAGTAGAGAGAGAGGGAGGAAGAACTCCTAGCACTAGGATGTCATGAGAAAGAGGGGAAGAGATGCTAACACCTAGAACCCGATATCATAAAAAAGAACCCTAAATGGGATCCCACGCGTTTTAAGAAATAATATGAAGGATATTTTGGTCCCTAAACCCTCGACAGCACGCCAAGACTTCCAAAGAACTGTAATCCAAGGCATATATTGCGAACAAATAAAGCGCTATCTGGGTCGATTCTTAAATAGGTATAAGGGGAAGTTTAATCCACAATATTGGCAAAATCTTGGATGAGGAAAATTAAACAAAATAAAGTAACGCATTGGACACGCTGTCTAAATTAGGACAAATTCAATTTGTTTTTTTTTTTTTTCCTTTCCAACTCACAGTGAAATCCCACTCCAAACAGCTCAACATCACAAAATGAACATAAAGAAGCGGACAGATCAGAGAAAAAATGGCTACGCCACTATCCAAATTTCTAATTCTGATGTTCATAAAAGGCATAATAGAAGAACTCTATGAACTAAAATAGATCGTTAACGCAGTAGCCGAAGAATAGAACTGGAAGAAGGCATTAAACAAATGTTAAAAGACGACCGAGCGCCGTCGAATTTCCATGAAACCTAACGTATCAAACCATACAAAATACTAATGTTTTCAAGGGTTTTCATCTCTTGAGATCACAAGAAAGAGCACTTGATGAGAAGGAAAGAGGCGGTACCTTATTCTTAGCTGCGGCGGGCATGGTCGGGGGTCTCCGTGAGGGAGAGGTAATGGAACAGCGTCGCCGGCTTGGCTGAGTAAACTGGGGCTCGGAAAGAGGGAGGGAGGGAGTCGCGAATTGGAGATGGGCGGGAGGGACGGAGGAGGCTGGGAGGGAAGATGGGATTTAGAGTTGCGTGCACAGCGCCTCTTTTCAATTCGGATCCGGTGGATGCGAGGAGAGCACGGGGGATTGTAAGGTTTGAAGCCACGGAAAAGACCTTGTACATCGCGTTCAGTCTAGCAAATTCTACGTATACTGTATTAATTTTTTTATTGATTAAAATATAAAAAAATATTAACACAGCTTCATCATATCCTAGTTTTAAGCTTACGATATCATAGTTATAAAATTAAGATAACCATTTAGAAAGTAAAAAATTACAACATATAAACTTACGACATTATAGTTATAAAACTACATCCTTCAGAAAATGTGTCCGAAATATTTCAAAAAATATATATTAATGTATGTTACCTCAAAATTAAGATACTCATTAAAAAATAAAAAAATTACGACATCCTAGTTTTAAACTTACGACATCATAGTTGTAAAACTAAGACAATCATTAATAAAGCAAAAAAAAACTTACGACACCATAGTTTTAAACTTACAACACCATAGTTATAAAATTACGACGCCCACTTGTTATACACAAATTCTAAAAAAAAACTGAATGGTACGACACCCTGGTTTTAAACTTAAGATACCCATTCAGAAAAGGCGTTTGTACAAAGCAAAAAAACTTACGATACTCTAGTTTTAAACTTACGACACCGTAGTTATAAAATTACGACATCCACTCGTTGTACATAAATTCCAAAAAAAGTTGAACGACGTCAAAATTAAGACACCAACAAAAACTTACAACACCTTAGTTTTAAACTTTTTATGAAATTAAGACACCCATTAAAAAAAAAGCAAAAAAAAAACTTACGACATCTAAGTTTTAAACTTACGACACCCTAGTTTTCAAACTCACGACACTAGTTTTAAACTTAAAGACACCCGTTCAGAAAAGGTGTCTATACAAAAATTCCAAAAAAAGCTGAACGGGTATTAACGCACGTCAGACAGTTTTTTTTTTGGAATTTATATATAGATACCTTTTCTGAACGGATGTCTTAAGTTTAAAACTAGGATGTCGTAGGATTTTTTTTTGCTTTCTAAACGGGTGTCTTAATTTTATAACTGCGGTGTCGTAAGTTTAAATTGCTTTCTGAACAGGTGTCTTAACTTATAACTATGGTGTCGTAAGTTTAAAACTGAGGTATCGTAATTTTTTTTCCTCGAGATGTCGTAAAGGTGTCCTAACATTTTTTTAATAGATGTCGTGCGTATGTGGACCAATAAAAAGGGACGGTACAGCCCACGTAGGACTTGCTACACCGGTGGTGGTATACAACTACAAAGTCTTTTCCTGATAACCAGAAAAAATCTTTGTACATCACCAGTGCAGTAAGTCTTACATGGGCTGTATCACTCCTCTTTATTGATCCATATGAATCTTAAACAGGAATACCATCTTAAATTTTGATGTGGCGTGCATTAATACATATTTAGTTTTTTTTGAAATTTATATACAAACTGCATGCATGTTTTTTTAATGGGTGTCGTAAATTTATAACAACGGTATTGTAAATTTTAACTGGATGTCATAAATTTTTTTGGCTTTTTGAACGGGTGTCTTAATTTTATAACTACGTATGTTTACAACTGGGGTGTCATCTTAAATTTTGACGTGACGTGCATTAATACTCATTCAGCTTTTTTTTAAAATTTTGTACAGACATATTTTCTAGATGGGTATCGTAATTTTATAACTACGTTATTGTAAATTTACAACTGAGATGTCATAATTTCTTAATTTTATAACTACGGTGTCGTAAGTTTGCAAATGAGATGTCATCTTAAATTTTGACGTGACATGGATTAATACCCGTTTAACTTTTTTTTTAGAATTTGTATACAGATACGTTTCTTGAATGGGTGTCAATTTTATAATCAAGGTGTCATAAATTTACAACTGGGTATCGTAATTTTTTTTTGGCTTCTGAATGGGTGTCGTAATTTTATAACCATGATATCGTAATTTTAAAACTGGAGTATCGTAATTTTTTTTGTTGAAATATTATAGAGCTATTTAATATTTTTTTAATATAATATATAGATAATAAGAAGAGGCGATATAGTTTTCGTATAACTTACTACACCAAATACTATGTACAAAGACTTTCCCCAGCGGACTCCCTCCATTGCCAATGGGGGGGGGGGGGGGGGCGCCGTGTTTGTTTTGATTCCCTAACCATAAAGATCTTTAATGCAAAAAACTATTATTAATTAATTACTTTTTATAAAATAATTATGCTAAATATAATTTTTATAAACATCATAATAATTTATCATTATTTAATGCAATTTATTAAATTAATAATATTTTAATTTTTTAAATATATTATATTTATATTACGATTATAATATATATTAAAATAATATATTATGATATATATATATATATTATATTTTATAGTATTATTAATATTAAAACAATGTAAGTTTTTTTTAATATGAATGAGTTTTTTTTAAAAGGTGTCTCGGCCAGAATTGCCATCCCTGTTCTAAGTGGGGGTGGCAATTTTTGACACGACACGAGATACGAATACGACACGAATTAAATGGGCTTGGGTTGAATATTTTTGGGTACAAACCCATGTATGACACGACTTGCCAACACGAAATTTAAATGGGTCGTGTTCGGGTTCAACCGCTTAACCCGAATTGACCCAAATTGACCCGTGTATTTAATTGGTTGACACGAACCCGTCTGACCTGTTTTGACTCGAACCTGTCACCTACTTCGCCCCACATACGCCGCCATAGTCCGTCCGTCACCGCTACCCAAGGCCTCTAGATCAAATAAACGAAGCTGACGGTTCCACCAACGAAGCTGGTTAAATAGTCAAAATTTAGATTATATGAATTATATATTTTAATCTGATTAGATTGATCAAAAAGAAATGCAACCAATTTAACCTAATCTACGTCAACTTTTGTGATGGTTGAGTTCAAATATCACATCCCCTTTAATGAAAAGAAAGTGAAAAATAAAAGCAACTGCCGTTACTCTTTTTTCAAGAGAAACTTCCTTCACTCTTAAGCAATTACCTTATAAATGATAAAATGCTAATAATGACTGTTTAATGACATTTTAGAGAGTTTAAATGACGATAATTTTTTACTTGCACCACCACTCTCTTCGACTCTACCCTTCTTTGGCCGGTTCATTTTCCATTATAAAATCTCATGCAGGTTTTATTTCATTATAAAATCATGCGGGTTTTATTTCTTCCGTCCTCTCGGGTCACAGGTCGTGTCAGGTTAATCGTTTTAAGTCAAGTCGTGTTCATATCCAAATTACCTAACCCATTTAACTCATAGGTCATATTTGGGTTGATGTGTTTTGGGAGGGGCGCCGTGTTTGTTTTGATTCCATAATCATAAAGATCTTTAATGCATCGTTGTTGCATTTGGTGTGCCACAAAATCATGGGTTATCCATAGCATTATATAAAAACTATTCTTAATTAATTACTTTTTATAAAATATACTAATATAATTTTATATATATCATAATAATTTATCATTATTTAATGCAATTTATTAAATTTAATAATTTTTTAATTTTTAAATATATATTATATTTTATTACGATTATAATATTATATTAAAATAATGTAATATTATGACTATTATGATATATTATTAGTATTATAGTATTTTTATAATATTAATATGAAAACAATGTAAGTTTTTTTTAATATGAATGAGTTTTTTTTTTAAAAAAAAGGTGTCTTAGTCGGCCGAATTGCCATCCCTGTTCTAAGTGGGGGTGGCAATTTTTGACACGACATGAGATATGAACATGACACGAATTAAATGGTTGGGTTGACTATTTTTGGGTACAAACCCATGTATGACACGACTCGCCAACACGAAATTTAAATGGGTCGTGTTCGGGTTCAACCGCTTAACCCGAATTGACCCAAATTGACCCGTGTATTTAATCAGGTTGACACGAACCCGTCTAACCTGTTTTGACCCAACCCATCACCCGCTTCGCCCGCACATACGCCGCCATAATCCGTCCGTCACCGCTACCCGAGGCCTCTAGATCAAACAAACGAAGCTGACGGTTCCACCAAACGACTGGTTAAATAGTCAAAATTTAGGTTATATGAATTTAGGTTATATTTTAATCTGATTAGATTGATCAAACAAGCAATGCAACAATCTTACCTAATCTACGTCTTGGGAGCAACTTTTGTGACGGTTGAGTTAAATATCACAATCCCCTTTAACGAAAAGAAAGTGAAAAATAAAAGCAACTGCCGTTACTCTTTTTTCCTTGAGAAACTTCTTCACTCTTAAGCAATTACCTTATAAATGATAAAATACTAATAATGACGGTTTAATGACATTTTAGAGAGTTTAAATGACGATAATTTTTTACTCGCACCACCACTCTCTTCGACTCTACCCTCCTTTCGCCGGCTCATTTCCCATTATAAAATCTCATACGGTTTTATTTCTTTGTGTTTTGAGTCAGGTCGTGTTCATGTCCAAATTACCTAACCCGTTTAACTCATAGGTCGTGTTTGGGTTGATGTGTTTTTAACCCGATCGAAATATGACACGACCCAGATACGACATAACACGACACGATTGCCACCCCTAGTTCTAAGCTTCAGATGAAGACTAGATTGAAATGATAAGTGCAACTTCTCTTATTTATTTCGTTATCCAGAGAAAACATGAAGTACCGGAGCGCTACGTTCACCAAGAAGTTTGCTAACACAATCATCAAGATGTTAAAGCAAGTAATACACTTGGGAAAAATACTCTTCTAATAGCTTCCAACTGCGTGAGTCCACAGATTCTTTGGCATGACCCATGGGCAAGTATAATTTTTTAATTTCCTTTTCTAAAAACAAGATAATAATATTTGACATGGAATTTGAATCCATGATGTTCCAAGTCAGTGCCTAAATCTAATATCAGGAAAAATTACATCCGTGGATAACATATGGTCTAGTGCACCGATGTTAAATATCCTATCCTTGGGAAGTTATGGCTAAAATCTAGCGAAGAACTAAGCATAATATATTTGAAGTCAGGACGACATATCATATTGCAGTAATCCAAGCTTTATCTAATCCATTTTTATGGTCAGTCAGTTATCTTAATTTGCATTATTTTGACCTTCTTAGTGATCGATAAATACTCTTCTCTATGCCATCTCTATTTTTACTTCAGCTGTTACTAAGATAAGCTTAGATTTCTGGTGAAATATCTTGGTAGTTTTCACATAGACTTGATTCCAATTTCACCTTCACCGGGATCAGAGATTTTAGAATCATCGCATAAAGTATTGCCTTGACATAACAACAATACAACTTTGTGTTACAGTATAATTTTCAAAAAACAAACTGGAGTTACAATGAGAGCACTTCATCAAGCATTTGTACTCTCACTTAAGTGGAAAACAAAGAAAAGAAAAGTAGCTTATTAATTTGAGAAGAAGAAAGCTTTTCAGCCTTTAGTTGGGCCATGAAATTGCCAACATGCCATATCTTTAGTCACTACTGATAATGCTCGATCACCTTGAGCTGACATCCTTGAGCATCAACTGACGCACCGTGAATCCACTGAGAGAGCTTTACTTTGGCTTCAAGACCTACAAGAAGTCCTAAGGACCGGAGATTCCAGCATGGACCCTCCGATGCTCAAGTTAGTGATCAGGATCACAACCGCAAGCTTGATAAAGTTTGAAACAGATAGATCCTTGGGTCTTAGAGTGGGGTTGGTTTTTTATGCCCTCCTCTTACCTGTGTTATTAGTCTCTTGAGTCTGCATGCTTGTTCGCTAAGATTGGAATCTCATGATGAGTTAAGACCTTTACAGATAGAATGTCAGAGCTGGCTGGATTAGATCCACATCTTCTGATTCATGATGATTAGTACTTTACAGCAGGTAATCGCCTTTTGAGGCTTATTTAGCCAAAGTCATAAAATCTCCCTAATGACTTTTTCGGCTTCACTGGCTTGGAGGTTTGTGATTTCATGATGTATTATGACTTTGGAACTCCATTTGACCAGGACCATTAATGCTGTATGATGGGTCATGATTTTTTGAGGCCTTATATAGTTAGAGTCATTAATGTCGTCTGAAGAGCCGCTACTTTTGGGGCTCATGTTGGAACTGACGGTTCCTGTCTTATTAAACTGATATGAATTAAGGATAATGGATGAGCGCCCATGTGGCGGCTTGTTCGGAAAGCTAGGACGAACTATAAAGATAAGACAAAAGGGGCACCGATGCCGTTCAAGAGCCCAGGCCACCTAGGAACCGCCTTTGTAGCCGGAACCGCCTTGGGCCACCTTGGGCCGCCTAGGGACCGCCTAGGGATCGCCTTTGTAGCTAGGGCCACCCAGAAGCCACCTCGAGCTGCCTAGGGACCGCCTTGTAGCTGGGGCCGCTCAGGAGCAGCCTCGGGCCACCTAGGGACCCGCCTTTGTAGTCGGGGCCATCCAGGACCACCTCGGGCCGCCTAGGGACCACCTTTGTAGCCGGAGCCACCTAGGAACCGCTTCAGGCCACCTAGGGACCGCCTTTGTAGCTGGAGCCACCCAAGAGCCGCCTCGGGCCGCCTAGGGACCGCCTTTGTAGCCGGGGCCACCCAGGAACCACTTCAGGCCGCCTAGGGATTGCCTTTATAGCTGAGGCCGTCCATGTAGCTTCTGGTTGTTAATTCTCACGTGACTTTTACCAGCCAACATCACACGTGGCTTTTACCAACTACATTACATGCCTCTCGCTTCTAAGTCTTGGCACTCATGCGCATAGCGCTTGCCAAGAGAAAGGAGTGTAAAAAATTCTCATTTAGTTGAATCTCATGCACCATACACTAATGAAGGTGGGCACGTATCCCTGGAGAAGTAGAGTCTCCTCAAAGTCCTTTCCTTATTTAAGGAATAGTATTGGGTGTAACGCAGCCCGCGGTGGATTGAGAAAATGCCTCATGACCAGCGAGAAAGATGAGGCATCATAATTGGATTACTCTGGCGGCATCCCATCATTGGGCATGGATCGTGCCCCCTCTATAATCTGCGGACACCTGGGCGATAGTCCCGCCTCCATAGCTCTGCTTTTATAATGGGCAAAACTTTCAAAATTTGGGAATTAATATTGTCCCGCCCGTCTCCTCAATCTTCTAGTACCTTCATTATCTTTTTGTGTTTTCTTCACCCTTTGAATACTGAGTTCTTTTTGTTTCCATTCCTCCGATTCAAGGTTAGTTTCTTTTGCCTTTCTATCTTTTCTTTCTCCTTATGGATCCCCACCCTGATAGAAAAGGTAAAAAACCTTTGGTCGAACCTTCTGGGAGGAAATCCTCCAGGCCCATTGCCGGGCCCCTGGCGGCATCTCCATCCGCGGTCGCCCAGCGACTGCTGCTCTGACTTCGACTAGGGCCTCCTCTCCAACACCTAGGGCTTAGGGCATCGCCTTCATTATCTCGCTCAGCATTTCATCTGATTTTTGAGTCTGAACCCATAGGTCCAGAGGGGATATGATCTACCATGAAGGACCGGGATATAGGAAACCTTAGGATGAAGTACAATATACCCGATAGTATGTGTTTGTCCACACCTTGGCATGGTGACAAGGTAACCTATGATCGATCCGATGGAGTTGCTCTGTAGAGAAATTCTTCAGGAGTGGACTTCGCCTCCCTTTTCATCCTTTCTTTTTAAACCTTCTAGATAGGTATGATCTTGTTTTGGTGCAGTTAACTCCAAATTTCATCCGGATCATCTATATCTTCATAGTTCTCTGCTTTTTTCATGGTGCTCTTGCCGAGTCTCCCTATTCTGGGCCTTGTATAAGCTCCGAAATCCTAAGAAAAATGGGTGGTAAAGCTTGCTTCCCTGCCTAAAAGAGCCCTCAAATTAGACTTACCCTCTAAGGTTAAGGAATGGAAGTCTCGATTCTTTTATGTTCATGCAGAAGGGGTGAGGACATCCTGGAGATTCCTTGACAACAGTCCCAATAAGAACTCGATCATAAAAGAAAGAGACCGAGAGCTTTTCAATGCCTTCATATCTTCTATCATTCCCTCCCGTGCGGTGTTACTATCAGAGGATAACCTCTGCGAAGCCCTTGCAGCGCCGACGTCACCATCATTGGCACCCGATGAGTGCCACCTTCCCCGATTACTAGCCGCAGCATGTCTCTTTCTTTTTTTTCTTCTTTTTTTTTGAACTCTATCTCTTTGTGCAGAGATGAGGTTCTCCCCTAACTTCCTCACGAAGGGCCTTAAGAGAAGAAAGAAAGCCGCTGGTGATCCGGTGGGAGAGGCGCCCAAGAAGCCTCGGTGGACAGAGCAGGGTGGGTCACCCCAACCCTTCGCGACTTCATCTGTGGCTCCTGAGGTCACCCTAGTGAAGGAATCGAGAAGGGAGGATCCCCCCATCAAAACGTCTGCGGCAGGGGTTCCTCCTACTGAGGCTGAGGCGGAGCCGTCGAGAGAAGGACCCTCGGCCCTTGCCGAACCCAAGGGTGAAGCCGCGCCAGAAGCGAGAGCGGCAATGCCTTCGGTGCGAGGAATTGGAGATGACCACTCCTTGATCGCTCACCCAACTTCAAAGGAAGCGGGGGTATCACCTGACGACGTTCCTCTCAGCCGACCGTCTAGGGCCATGGCGATGTGTTGAGGCTACTTGGCGAAGCGCCTTTTTAGTCGCTCAACTCTCCCCAACTTTCAAGCTGGGTTTCGCCGTCAGCCATTGGAGAAGTCCTTGATACCCTCTTTACCGCTGTCCTCCATGTAAGTAAGCTAATCTTCATCCCTTTGATTGAACATAGGCTATATTCTAACCATTGATGTGCTTAGATATCCAACAGTATTTTTGTCCTTCGGGATGCCTACACCGGAAGCTCCAGCAGTCGCAGGTGTGCCCAGTCCGAGCTGACTGCACTTAAGGCTCGAGTTGATAAGTTGACCCAGGAACTGTCCGAGGTCAGGGCTCGGGAAGTGGTGGTGTCTGGTGCACTACAACCCATCGAAGAGGAGGGCCGATCTCACAAGGTCCGGGCCGAGGAGGCTGAAATGAAAGCCAGAGTTACTGAGGCCAAGCTGGCCGAAGCCATGTCAAGGCTAAGGCCGACAGAAGAGAAATTGGGGGATGCCCTCCTTAGAGCAGATTATGCTGAGGATAGGGTGGATGCAACTGAGTTTGAAGCCTGGGCTGCCATGGAAAAGCTGGCTTCTGTCGAGGCGAAGGTTCAGAAAGTCTTGAAAAAGTTGACCGCCATCGAGGTTCAAGCTATGGAGAAGGTGGTAGCCACCCAGGTTGAAGTTTTAATGAAGGTCAGTGCCGCTGAACACCGAGCTCGGAAGGCTGTGGAACTCTATAAAGGTTCCATAGATTTTGCCGCTAAGTTTAGCGAGGCAGCCATCGATGCATATGCTCAGGGTTTTGAGAAGTGTAAAGAAAAATCTCTCGAGCCTATAAATTAAGTGGCCTTGAAGACATTAGCCTAAGGATGAGGATGAGGGTCTGGACGATGGTGATGCTGAGGACGGGTCAGTACCCACCAAGTCTTAGGTTTAGTTTCTTTCTTCTTCTTTCTATAATATCTTGTGACCCGACCAACATTGGTCTTTTTGTATGACAGTGAAATTAATGAAAAAGATATCGTTAATAGCAGCACTTCTTGCCCGAATTTCACAATTTCTTCATTAGCAATGCTTTGGTATTTTTAGCAATCACACTTTGTCTTTTGGCCTTTGAGTTTAGTCAAAATATGTCTTTGTCTTTGTAAATATGCTTAGAAAGTGGACGGCTTAACCCGTGGTCTTCATAGGGGCTGTTGACCCACTTATTGATTTTGATGATTAACAAAAGCCATGAGTATATTCCTTATGTTACTAATGAAATTGACAAATGTTTCAGGAATTTAGAAAGGTAAATTATTCAAATTTTGTATAAAAAATCGGTTTGAAATAGTTCTTAATGGTATATGTCAAAGTTCAGAGTTTAGAGCCGACACCCACAATCATTGGAGCCGACTCCAGAGCGTATCAAAACAGTTTGACACTTTCAGTATGGTTTAGAGTCGAAACCTGGAAAGTTAGAGCCGACTCTAACCTAAGATACAGTAAACTATTTTTTCTGTTTCAAAATTTAGAGTCAACACCTGCAGATTTAGAGCCAACTCTAACCTGAGAACAGAGACTACATTTTTTGGAGCACTGCTAGAGTCGACACCTAGGAGATTAGAGCTGACTCCAGCTCGCGATGTGTCGATACCACATAATCTTGGAGCCGACTCCACGATGAGCCTTTTATTACTATTTTTGGAAACCCGACTTAGAGCCGATACCTTAAAAGTTGGAGCCGACTCCAACCTGTCAGAGTCGATTTTCAAATCTGTCAGAATCAGCTCCAATGGTCATATTTCTTCACCTACTCTTCAACGACTCTATTTCTTTGCATGAGGAACTAATCCAAGTACATTTCAACGGCTATTTTCACCAAATCATGAATTAAGAAAGATTATAAAAAAGGGTTTCGATCGTTCAAAAAAGAGATGAGAAGAAAAAGAGAGAAATCAAGAATTTTAAA
Source organism: Calamus simplicifolius (assembly GCA_900491605.1). NCBI lineage: Eukaryota > Viridiplantae > Streptophyta > Magnoliopsida > Arecales > Arecaceae > Calamus > Calamus simplicifolius. Next base: position 67,386 of record UESW01004959.1, on the reverse strand, counting down.
AAGGAAAATCTCTGAGTCCAAGCCTATCAGTTGAAAGAGATAAAGGAGAAATCCAAAAGCCTTCCAAGATCAAATCCGAAGAATTTCCATCAATTTGAAGAAGAAAAGCTAGAGCCTAGTTCTTCATCCTTCTCTTTACCAAGCCTTCTTCAAGTGCCCAAGCTCAAGCTTGATAGTTCATTTAGAAGAGAAGAGGAAAAGAAGAAACGAAGAAAAGCTCAACTTCACATTGCTTCAAATCAGGCTTTTCTATTCTCATTTTACTCATATTGTTTATTTGCTCATTTGAGAAGCTTTTAATTTGTTGTAAACATATTTGAGTTGTTTGTTCTCTGATTCAATCAGGGGGATTGAATCAGTTGAGGTAGTTGACCTCGGGCAAGCTAAGATTAGCTTGTGTTAGGTTTCGTGCTGGTAAACTTGTGAAAATCAGCTGGGTTCATTGTGACCCCGGTGTAAAACAACAAGTTCGAGTTGTGATCTTGCAAAACAACTCAGTTGTAATCAGGGTGATTATAGTGTGTAGACCCAAGAGTTGCTTGGGAGTGGATGTAGGTGTAGCTAACACCGAACCATAAACATTTTGTGTTTATCATGCTTATCTTTCTCTCTCTTCTTTTTATTGTGATCAGCATTTATTGCATCACTACACTTGTGCACATTTAACTTGCAGAATTGTTTAAGTGTAAAATTTTTTAAAGAACCCAATTTACCCCCCCCTCTTGGGTTGCCATCTGGGCCAACAATTGGTATCAGAGCTTGTGCTCATTTCGGCTTGATCTAGCAATCAAGAGTTAAAGATCCAAATGGCAGCTCAAGTTGCCTCTTCTTTTTTTGAAGGTCAATCCACAAACCGACCACCTTTGTTTAGTGGCACAAACTATTCATATTGGAAAGCTAGAATGTGGATTTTCATTCAAGCTTTAGACTATGAGTTATGGAGTGTCATTATCAATGGTCCTAACACTCTCACACACTTAGTAGATGGATTGGAATGAAAATGATAGAAAAATAGCTCAACTCAATGCCAAGGCCATGAATGTCCTATACTATTCTTTGGATGCAAATGAATTCAATAGAATATCCACTTGCATCTCAGCCAAAGAAATATGGGATATGTTGGAATTACACATGAGGGTACCAACCAAGTTAAAGAATCAAAAATTAACATTTGGTGCACAAATATGAACTTTTTAGCATGGATCAAAATGAATCAATTACATGCATGTATACTAGATTACTAATATAGTAAATGAATGAAAAGTCTTGGTAAGACCTATACTAACTCTGAATTGGTGCAAAAAATTCTTAGGTCTCTTTCAAGAACATGAGAAGCCAAAGTGACAGCTATCCAAGAAGCCAAAGATCTGAACATTCTACCTTTGGAGGAGCTACTTGGATCCCTTATGACCCATGAGCTTACAATGAAGCAACATCAAGAAGAAGATATGAAAAGAAAAGGATAGTTGCACTCAAAGCAGGAGAAAATGAAAAGAGCAGTAGCGAAGAAGATGAAGAAGAAGATGAGACTGCTCTCCTTGCAAAGAAATTCAGAAAATTCATGCAAAGAAGGAGACCCTTCCACAAGAGAAAACCTGGTATTAAAATGGAAGGAGAAAAAGAAAAAGACAAGGATAAGGAAAAGGATCCCTTGATATGTTACGAATGTAAGAAACCAGGACATTTAGATCTGAATGTTCTCAACTTAGGAAGGGATACAAAAAAAGAAGAAAGCTTATGTTGCAACTTGGAGTGACAGCGAGGAATCTTCATCCGAAGATGATCAAAAAGAGGTTGCCAACATGCTTCATGGAAAATGATAAAAATGAGATAAATTCTGAAACCCCCAATGATGATTTTACTTTTGATGAATTATATGATGCTTTTAATGAATTAGTTAGTGATTTCAAGATTTTAAGAATGAAAAACAAACTTTGAAAACTGAAAACTTAGATCTTCTCAAAAAGAAAAATGAACTAGTTCTTGAAATTAAAAAGTTAAAATCTGAAAAGGAAGACACACTAAAGGAAAAAGAATCAATTTTTATTGAAAATCTTAATTTGAAGAAAGAAATTAAAAAATATAAGAATATTATTGATAGATTTACAAATAGCTCAGAAAAGCTTAATCTACTTTTGAACAATCAAAGAACTATTTTTGACAAAGCTGGTTTAGGATATAGACCACATATAAACAAAAATATGTCAACAATTTCTTCATAAAGAAACCAAACAAAAATGATATTTTCTATTACCATTGTAGCAAAAAAGTGACATAAATCTATGAATGTAATTGCAAAATATCTCATAAGAATTTAAATCATAAATGTAAGAAAATATGGGTTCCAAAAGGAATGGTGTTTATTGCTACTAACCATGAAGGATCCAAGAAGGCTTGGATACCTAAACAAAAGATATGATTGCTTTGTAGGAGTATCTTGCGGCCAAAGGATCAAAAAGAAAATGGTATCTTGATAGCAGCTGCTCAAGACACATGACGGGTGATAATGAGCAATTCATCACCCTTGAAGCTAAAAGAGGAGGAGTTATAACTTTTGAAGATAATGGCAAAGGCCAAATTATGGGCTTTGGTAAAATTCAAATCACTCCATCCACTTTTATTAAAAATGTTTGATATGTAGATGGATTGAAGCACAATTTAATTAGCATTAGCCAACTTTGTGATAAAGGTTTCAAAGTTTTCTTTGAAGCTTCATCTGCACTGTATCAAATTCCATTGACAATAGCATTATATTTATTGGAAATAGAAATGGCAATGTATACTTAATTGATTTGGACAATTTGTCTACTAATAACCATTGCCTAATTGCTGATAATGCTAAGATAAATGAGATTGGATGGCTATGGCATCATAAATTAGGTCATGCAAGCACACACTTAATTTCAAAATTGCTTAGAATGGATTTAGTTAAAGGACTTCCAAAATTAGATTTTGAAAACAATAAAATTTATGATGCATGTCAATTTAGAAAATAAACTAGAAATTCTTTTAAATCTAAAAATATTGTTTCTACCATTAGGCCACTCGAGCTACTACATATGGACCTTTTTGGACCTATTAGAACCACTAGTTTAGGAGGAAAGAAATATGGTCTTGTGATAGTAGATGATTACTCTAATTCACTTGGGTATTATTTTTAGCTCACAAAGATGAGACTTTCTTTATATTTCTAAAATTCTTCAAGAAAGTCACAAATGAGAAAAATACCACCATAGTGTCTCTTAGAAGTGATCATGGAACTGAATTTGAAAATTATTTATTTAAAAATTTTGCATTAAAAATGACATTCATTATAACTTCTCAGCACCTAGAGTACCTCAACAAAATGGAGTTGTAGAAAGAAAAAAATAGAACTCTAGAAGACATGGCCCGTACCATGCTATGTGAAAACCAACTCTCAAAATATTTTTGGGCGGAAGCTATAACATGGCATATTACATCCTAAATAGAGCCTTAATTAGACCAATCCTTAAGAAAACTCCCTATGAACTATGGCATAATAGAAAATCCAACATTAGTTATTTTCATGCATTTGATTATCGATGTTTTATTCATAATAATGGTAAAGACAATCTTGGAAAGTTTGACGCAAAATCTGATGAAGGTATATTCTTAGAATATTTCACTTTTAGCAAAGCTTATAGAGTATTTAATAAGAAGTATTTAATTGTAGAAGAGTTAATTCATGTAGTATTTAATGAATCTTTAGCATCAAGTTCTGAAAAGATAGATAATGAGGAAGATAAATTTGCTTGAAAGAGATATTGAAAAATTGAATGTCGATGTATCTTTAGATCATGAACCAAAAGCTAAGGATGATGACTCGCCTAAGGATGATGGTATTGATACTACTCGTAATGATGTAGATCTACATAGAGATTGGAGATATGCTTATGGTCATCCAAAGGACTTAATCATAGGCCATCCATCTCAAGGTGTAAGAACTAAATCATCAATTAGAAATATCAATAATCATCTTACATTTGTATCTCACATAGAACCCAAGACTATTGAGGAAACCAAAAAAGATAGTAATTAGATGTTAGCTATGCAAGAGGAATTAAATCAATTTATTAGGAATAAAGTATGGATCCTAGTTGATAGACCCAAAGGTCATCCTGTTATAGGATCTAAATGGATATTTAGAAATAATTAGATGAAAATGACATTGTTATAAGAAATAAAGCTAGATTAGTTGCAAAAGGATATAATCAGGAGGAAGGAATTGATTTTGATGAAACCTTGCACCTGTTGCTAGATTAGAGGCCATTAGATTATTACTTGCATTTGCATGTCATATGAACATTAATTTATTTCAAATGGATGTGAAAAGTGCATTTTTAAATGGTTTTATAAATAAAGAAGTTTTTGTAGAACAACCATCTAGTTTTGAAGATCATGAATTTTCAAATCATGTTTTTAAACTACACAAAGCACTTTATGGTTTAAGATAAGCACCTAGAGCTTGATATGATAGACTAAGTAAATTTTAATTAAAAATATTTTTCTAGAGAAAATATTGATAAAACCCTATTTTTGAAAAGAAAAGATAAAGACTTATTGGTAGTACAAATCTATGTAGATGATATAGTATTCGGTGCTACTAACAATGTTCTTTATCAAGAATTTGCAAAGTTAATGCATGGCAAATTTGAGATGAGCATGATGGAAGAACCTAACTTTTTCCTTGGACTTCAAATCAAACAAGAAAGAGAGGAAATTTTCATCAACCAAATAAGTTACACTAAAGAAATTCTCAAGAAGTTTGTTATGGAATCGGTTAAACCTCTTGGAACACCTATGAGTCCTTCATGCAAACTCGATAAAGATGAAGATGGTAAGCAAATTGATTAAAAATATTATAGAGGTATGATTGGTTCTCTACTTTACTTAACAGCTAGTAGACCTGATATTATGTTTGCTGTATGCCTATGTGCTAGATATCAATCTGAACTTAAAGAATCTCACTTAATTGCTATAAAAAGAATTCTCAGATATTTAAATAGAACTAAAAATGTAGGATTATGGTATTCTAGAGATTCAACATTAAATTTGATTGCATGTTTTGATTCTGATTTTGCTGGTTGTAAATTAGATAGAAAAAGTACAAGTGGTGCATGCCAATTTTTAGGTAGTAACTTAATCTCTTGGTTTAGCAAAAAGTAAAATTCAGTTGCATTATCAACTGTTGAAGCTGAATATGTTGCAGCTGAAAGTTGCTGTGCTCAAATTCTTTGGATTAAGCGATAACTTGAAGATTATGGTATAACACTTGATAAAACTCCAATTAGATGTGATACACTAGTGCAATAAATTTAACTAAAAATCCTATTCAACACTCAAGAACTAAATACATAGAAATAAGACATCATTTCATTAGAGAACATGTAGCTAATAATGATATTTGTCTTGATTATGTATGTACTGATGAATAATTAGCTGACATATTTACAAAACCCTTAAGTGAAGAGAGATTTTGTTATCTTAAAGGAGAATTAGGAGTCTGTGATCCATCAGAATGATTTTAAGTCTTCTAGGAATGACTATCTAGAATCAATCATTTTCTTGAAAATTTTCTTATGATTTTAAGGAAATTTATCTAGATATTTGAACCTCTTGATTCACCTCATGCTAAGGAAGATTTGTCCAAAATTTGATGATTATTTGGACAAGTTTCAGATTCTTTGAAACTCTTTTTTTTTTTCACTGAAACTGTCTTGGAGTCGATGCCACTATGTTTGGAGTCGACTCTAATTTTATTTGCTCTCTATCTGTGATTTTGGAGCCGACATCTACCTTACGGAGCCGACTCTATTTCAGGCACTGACTATGTTAGCGACTTGGAGTCAACACCTCAACTTGCGGGAGCCGACACCTTGTGGTCCCATTTTGATTTTACTAGGGCAGAGTCGACACCTCTTTGTTTCTATTCGACTCCAATCCTTTCCAAAACTCTTTCCACTCATCTCAAACCTAGAATTCTTCAAATTCATCCTCTCCTAGCACTCAATGGCACCCAAACGCCGTGCATTAGCCTTTGGAGTGACAATGATGATGGAAAGAAGAACGGCAAGGCTTCTGGCGAGACAGCCATCACCAAGCTTATCCTCTACTCGTCATCCTCTACTCCAAGCGTGATTCCTAGTCCATCTTCTCCCCAGATCGATCTCCTAGCCGGGAAGGTCATCACCATGGGAAGAAAGGTTGATTTTAGCTTCTTTGAGGCGGAAGGATTCACATTAGGGAGATAACTCAAGGAAATGGGTTAGAAAAAGGTATGTTCTTTGGATGTTCCAACCTACCCAGCTCTAGTAAAAGATTTTTATCATACTTTGGCAAGAGGAGATGGATGAATAGTCAGTTATGTTCGAGGAACAAGGATTCACTTAACTTCGGAAATATCGGGAAATTTGTTAGAAATTTCGGTTGTTGGTTGATTGCTAACTCTCACAGTGAGAGAGGAGAAGCTTTGTCTACGATTCTGGTAGAAATATGACTAATTTTGAGGAAGTTAGGGCAAACCAATTACCCTTGAAACTGAGGCTTTTACATAATATTTGCAGTAGGATTCTATTTCCTAAAAATGGAAGATTTGATTATGTATCTGAGAGAGACATTGTTGTTATGGACTGTGTTGTTACTGGTCAGCCTATAGACTTAGCTGGTATGATGATTGGGTACATGGCTGAGGCAAATAGCAAGAAGAGATTAACTTTTCCTTATGGAATGATATTGACTATGGCATTTCAGAGTCAAGGTATGAACATTTTAGATAATGAGCCTATGAAGAATCTGAGACATACAGACTACTACAACAGTGCTACTCTACACGTATGGGATTCTTGAAAGTTAATGGGCATTAGGAGAGAAAAGGGCATGTGGATGAAAGGGCAGCTGATGTTGAGACTGCAATCCCTCGTCCCTCAGAGGCAGGACCGTCTATGAGGCACTCTTCACCAGGACCTAGTAGCTCAGCACCCCCAGCAGCACCGGCCCCTACAACCTTTGCTCAAGTATCTTCTGAATTTTCTGAGAGATAGTTAGATTAGCTTAAAGCCTTATTTGTAGATCATGAAGTCAAAATGAAGAATGAAGTAGAAAGTCAACTCTTAAGGATAAGGCAGCTTTATTATTCTTTGGAAGAAAAAGTTAGTAAGATTGAGTCATCACTAAGCACATCTTCAGATGCCTTGAAGATTGGCCTAAAGCTGATATTTGATAAAATCAAGGACATAGAAAGTGACTCAGATATTTACTCTAGATGTAATGTTGAACTTCAAGAGAAGGTTACATCTGCTGCTTCATTGGTTGAGAAGATGCTAAATGATTTCATGAAGATTCAAGAAAGTGGAATGGGGCAGATCTTAGCTAAACTTAAGAAAATTTTGAGATGATTCAAGCCAAGCCAATTCAATACTTATCCAATCCAGTCAAATTCAAGCTTTCTTTAGTTTTTTAGTTTGTAACTAGGACAAATGATGTATTTTGATGATGTATTTTGTAGTGACTAAATGAATATATATATATATGATGTAACGAATGTTGTCTTGATGTAATGATGTACTCAATGATGTTATTATATGAAGTCAATTTTGATACTTGAATTTTGAATCTTGAGTTACTCAATTCTTGCGTTTGAAAGAGTGTATGTATGCTAATTTAAGCTATAACTACCATCTTCTTAACCTTTTTGTTGATAACAAAAAAAGGAGAGAAAGAGCGTATGTATATGCATGGAGAATTTATAGAACTTAAATGCTAAATGAAATCAATATTAAATGGAATTAAAATATGCATAAGGAGAAAGAATGTATATGCATGGAATTTAAATAAACTTAAAATGTTATAGTATGCATATACATAGGGGGAGCTGTTGGGAATTGTATCCTAAAGCCAATCATTTGATGATTGTGCTAATGTAATATATATATTAATTGATATATTAATAAAAATTATTTGGCAGTTTATTCATTACAAGAACATCTTCTTAATACTCCTGATTGTAATGAAGCCCTCAGGATCTTCCTTCACGATAAAGAGGATTTATCTTTGAAGGTCCTTAAAAGAGTTTGCGACCAAATGATATACTATGACAGGGCCATAGTACTATCAATTATAGGACGTTGTATATCATATTTGTTGGTTGTCCTCTTAACCCAGGAGTGTAGAGACACTAGTATGACATACAGGTGGAAGTGTAGGAATACATTTCACCGAACGTGACTCATTTCCGGATACTCTACTGTCAAGAGTTAATCCGAGAAGATATAGGTATAAGTATCCTTCAGACCTGAAGATCACAACCAGTGGCTTACAAGCAACTCATTGTACTTAGGTGCCGGACCACCTGGATTTCTAATCCAGCTACGAAAGGTTACTGGGTGCAGTCAAGTACTTGTGGTAGTCAGTTGTGGATCAAGATGGAATTTGACCTATCCCGTTAAAAGGAGAAATGCTTGTGTTTCAATTTAGCAAGACCTTGGCCAAGGCATTTCATGTGAAAGTCACATGATCACTAAAGTTGAAATCACTTTATGGATTTGCTATTTAGAGTTGACAGGCTCTTAAGCCATCCTTAGCATTTGTGGTCAAGAGGATGAATTATATGGTAACTGTTTCTTAGGGTTCTTGGAGTTTGCTCAGCAACTCTTCGACCTATCTGGATGTCGGGTTCCATTGCAGATGGGCACATCGATTAGTATAGAAAGTTGTTTCTATGCTACCGGCTTAGGTTCAAACCTAGAGAGTCACACGCATAGAAGTTTCCTAGGATGATCTGTTTGTTGATCAATGATTGAGAATCGTATATGATTTAATTAATCAATTTGATTGATTGAATTATCTCAATTGGGTTAAGTACAAGTGAATAAGATTCAATTTGGTTTAAGTCCATTAGAAGGACTAGTCAATTTCAAATATTGATTTGAAATTAGACTTGATTTGGATTTAAATAGATTCAGGACTAGCCAAATTTGATTTGGGCTTGGACCATGATCTATGTGGCTTCAGTCAAATAAATTCAGATCAGATTAAACCATCACCTGAACCCAAACCTCTCGCATAAGGATCTCATATGATGAGATGGCTAAAATCTCATCTCATGAGAGATTAAATTCTCATGTAGAGTTTAATGCCTAACATTAATTTTCACCGAACGTCGGATTTAGCCACGACTCTTTGGTTTTCACCGAACTTCAGATTTAGCCACGTCTCTTTGGTTTTCACCGAACGTCGGAATTAAACCAAGCGCCGTGCTTTCTCTTCGCTTTTACCAAACGACAGAATTCTTAATGTCAGAATTCAATGTTAAGGCTAAATTGAGACTATAAATAGAGGGCATTCCCTCACCAGAATACACAGAACAACAATACACGATATGTCATGGATTGTAATTCTAAAAAGGTTAGAATAAAAAAATCCTAGTGATTCTAGTGTTAGCGAAAGCGTGGTGGATCTTAGAGAAAGATTCAAGTGGGAGGATTCAAGATCAGCAAAGCTATTTTTTCGCGAGCTAGCACTCTCGAAAATCCGATCATTCGGGGCTTCGCGTGGACGATACTAGAGGCCGGACGATTGAACGCTGCAGAGCAATAAGGATTTACCTACTGTTCTTAAGGTAAGCGATTTGATCCCTAGATCTTAAGGCATGCTTCAAGATAAGTAGTATGACTAGTTATCTTGAAGATCAAGAAATGATCTTGATATTTTATTTATATGCATATTTTGGATCAATCGATCCTATACAAGGCAGAGATATGATCTTGATGCATGTTAGATAGATTAGTATGTAATCTTTAAAATTCCGCATTGATAATTATTATCAAATTTTTAAAATATGCATGCCTCGGGAATTGTTTCTCCCTACAGGAGCTACCTCACTAAGGGGGAGCTTAACTATAAACTTACCGTTGGCCCAGATGGCAACCCAAGAGGAGGGGGGGGGGGGGGGGGGGTTGAATTGGATTCTTTAAAAAATTTAACAATTAAAACTTAAAACCAATTATGTTAACTAGCAAATTAATGCAACAATGTAAAGCATAATGAGAGAGAGATAGAGGTAAGCACAACAAACATAAGAAATTTATAGTGGTTCGGTGTAACCAACACCTACGTCCACTCCCAAGCAACTCTTGGGTCCACACTATAATCATCCAAATTACAGTTGAGTTGTTTTACAAGCTCACAACTCTAACTTATTGTTTTACACAGGGTCACAACGAACCCAACTGGTTTTCCCGGGTTCACTAGCACAAAACCCAATGTAAGCTACACTTAGTTTACTCCGAGGTTAACAACCTCAACTAATTCAATCTCCTGATTGAATTAGCAAACAATAATTCAATAAATATTTTACAGCAATTTTAAAGCTTCTTAAATGAGCAAATATGCAATATAAATGAATAAAGGTTGGAAAAGCCTGATTGAAGCAAGATTGATGTGAGCTTTTCTTCTTTTCTTCTTTTCCTCCTCTCTTTTGACTGGTTGAATCAAGATGTAGCTATGATTTTTGAAGACGAAGCTTTGAAGAGAACTTGAGAATTAGGGCTTTTGGCTTTTCTCCTTTCCTTCTTTGAGAATCCTTTGAACTTGAACTATTTGAAGTTTTTGGATTGTTCTTGAATCTCTCTTAAAATGATCGTGGACTCAGAGATTTTTCTTTCCCTCTTTCTTTTTAAATTTTTCTCGATTTTTTTGCTATTTTTTGATTTTCTATTCTTTTTTTTTTTCAAACGGACGAATCCCTTCTTTATATAGAGATTAGGTGAGAAAGTAGCCGTTACAGGGTAGGTGGATTGCTTCCTCACATAAAGAAATAGATCCGTTAGGGGTTAGGTGAAGAAATATTACCGTTAGAGCTGATCTGACACTTTTGAAAATCGTTTCTGACAGGTTAGAGTCGGCTCCAACTTTTCATGTGTCGGCTTCAGATCGTATTTCATAAATAGCAAAAAGTTGATTCAATGAGGAGTCGGCTCCGACTTTACAATGTGTCGACTCCTCTCAGACTAGAGTCGGCTCCCAAAAATTGATGTGTCGACTCCTGGAAATGCTCAAAAAACAAAGTCTCTGTTCTCAGGTTGGAGTCGGCTCCCGAAATCCATATGTCGACTCCAACTTCTGAAGCAAAAATAGTTTCTCTGTATCTCAGGTTGGAGTCGGCTCCACCTATTCATGTGTCGGCTCCAAAACCTCAAGTGTCGGCTCCGAAACTCTAGGTGTCGACTCCAAACCGTACCGAAAATATATAACTGCTTTGATACACTCTGGAGTCGGCTCTAATGATTCTAGGTATCGGCTCCAAGTTCTGAACTTCAATAAATTCTATTTAAACTTGGTTCAAAACTGATTCCTAAGTGTCATTTGAATAAACAACCAATCTTAATACCTGAAACACTTATCAAATTATTAGAACACAATGAATATACTCATGGTTTTTGTTAATAATCAATATCAATAATTGGGTAATAATTTCTCAATAATTTTTCAACAATCTTCCCCTTTTTGATGATGACAAAAACACTGAGTATATGCATAACTACTCAATTTAAAATAAAAGTTAAGCTCCCCCTTAATGAGGTAGCTCCCCCTAAATTTGTGCATATATTAATTTCATTGGATCTTCATACATATCTTGAATTCATTTGAACAAAATGTATCATTGAAGTATTATTCTTAAGTGTCATTCTCTTTATTATCTTCTCCCCATTATATATTCAATTATAACTTTTATGCATATACAAATATCATTTACTTCTCCCCCTTTTTTGTAATCAACAAAAAGGTTAAGAAGTTGCAAATAGTATAGATCAATGCATTAAACATCAAGTGAATCAAAATTTAATCCAAGTCACTCAATATCAAAGTTCAAAGATAGCAAATATAATATTCATTAAAGTATCAAAACATTACATCACAATTGCTTTCATACATCATTCAACTATAACAAAATGTTACTTCAATTAAATCAAAACATCAAAATATATTAACCTAAACATCAAATTCTAATTACATCAAAAGCAAATCAAACATCAAAAGCTAAAAACATCAAAATCTAAGGAGTCTTTTGAGTTCTTCTAAAATTTTTCCCATTCCTTCACTTTGAATCTTGATAAACTCATTCAATCTTCTATCAATAAATGCAGATGCCACTATAATTTTTTCCTGTAATTCTGCATTGCATTTTGAATATATATCTGAGTCTCCTCCTATGTCCTTGATCTTTTCAAATATTTGCATTAACTCTGTCTTCAAGGCTTCTGAAGATGATCCAAGGGATGACTCAATGCTTCTAATTTTATCTTCCAAAAGAGTAACACATTTCTCTTATACTAAGCAATCTACTATCAATTTCAATCTTCATTCTTTCTTCATGAATACCAAATAACTCCTTAAGCTACTCTAACTGAACACTAGAAAAACCAGTAGAAGAAACAGGCAATGGTACAGGTGTAGGAACTGGAGTAGGTGCCGATGGTGGTGATGATCTGCTAAGCTCTGGTGATGGATGCCTCACTGATGGACCTGCCCCTGATGGTGCAGTGGCTCCAATATCGACTGCTCTCTCATCCAGATGACCTTTTCTTTTTCATCTACCATCCACCTTCACGAATCCCATCCTATGGACTATAGCCAAGCTGTAATAATCAGTGTGCCTAAGGTTTTTCATGGGCTCACTATCAACAATAACAACTCCTTGACTTTTGAATGCCATGGTCAGGATCATTCCATAAGGCAAGGTCGATCTCTTCTTGCTCCCGGCCTTAACCATGTACCAAATCATCATACCTGCTAGGTTAATTGGCTGACCCATCAAAACACTATCCATAATCACTATGTCTCGCTCTGAGACATACTCAAACCCACTAGTTTTAGGAAACAAGATCCTACCACATATATTACGTAAAAGTCTAAGCTCAAGGGGCAACTGGTTTGCCCTAACTTCCTCAAACTTAGTAAAATCTCTTCCTAACATCCTTGTCAAAGCACCAGCCCGGTCACTGTGACTGTTAGCAATTAATCCTACAACAGGGATTTCCAAAAGATTACCTAAAATTTCGGATGTGAAATGGATTCTTCTTCCTCTAACCATACTGACTAATCCTCCATCTTGTCTTGACAAATTGAAGTAAAATTCCTTGACTAGAGCCGGATATGTGGGAACATCTAAGGAACATACCTTTTTCCAACCGAGCTCCTTGATTTATCGCCTAATAGCAAAACCCTCGGCCTCGAAAAATCAAAATCCACTTTCCTTTCCATAGTGATGATTCGGCCGGCTAGGGTATCAATTTGTGGTGAGGAGGGGCTAGGTATAGCACTAGGCATGGATGCGGTTGAGTTGGAGGACGAATCCAGAGTAGGTTCATGCGCTGGATGCCTTACCGTACGTTTCCCTGTCGTCACTCTACCTCCAAACAACAATCCTTTATGCTTGGGTGCCATTGATTGCTATGGAGAGGCTAATTTGAGAAATTTAGGGTTTTGGGATGAGTTTGGAAGAATTTGGAAAGCTTTGGTATCGAGTGAAATGACGGAAGTGTCGACTCTGCCCTAAATAAGTCAACCTGGGACCACTTGGAGTTGACTCCCGCAAAGTGAGGTGTCGGCTCCAGGTCGCTAACACAGTCAGCGCCCAAAGTGGAGTCGACTTTGGAAAAGCAAGTGTTGGCTCCAAAGTCTCAGATAAAACTGGAGTCTACTCTGATACCAGAGGAGTCAGCTCCAAGACAGTTTCAGAAAAAAAAGAGAGTTTCAAAGGATCTGAAACTTGTCTGGATTGACATCAAATTTTGGCTAAATCAACTTTGAAATGTGATGAATCAAGGGGTTTAAATATCTAGATAAATCATCCTTAAAATTATAAGAAAATTAGAAAAAATGATTGAATTCTAGATAATCATTCCTAGGAGATTTAAAATTCATTCCAATGGATCACAAACTCCTAATTCTCCTCTAAGATAACAAAATCTTTCTTCACTTAGGGGTTTTGTAAAATTATCAGCTAATTATTCATCAGTACAAACACAATCAAGACAAATGTCATTATTAGCTACATGTTCTCTAATAAAATGATATCTAATTTCAATGTGTTTAGTTCTTGAATGTTGGATTGGATTCTTAGTTAAATTGATTGCACTAGTGTTATCACATCTAATTGGTGTTTTATCATGTGTTATATCATAATCTTCAAGTTGTTGCTTAATCCAAAGGATTTGAGCACAACAACTTTCAGCTGCAATATATTCAGCCTCAGTAATTGATAATGAACCGAATTTTTCTTTTGCTAAACCAAGAGATTAAGTTACTTCCTAAAAATTGGCATGTACCACTTGTACTCTTTCTATCCAATTTACAACCAGCATAATCAGAATCAATATAAGAAATTAAATTTAATGTTGAGTCTCTAGAATACCATAATCCTACATTTTTAGTTCCATTTAGATATCTAAGTATTCTTTTTACTGTAATTAAGTGAGATTCTTTAGGTTCAGATTGATATCGTGCACATAAGCATACTACAAATATGATATCTGGTCTACTAGCTGTTAAATAAAGTAGTGAACCGATCATACCTCTATAATATTTTTGATCAACAGGCTTACCATCTTCATCTTTATCTAACTTGCATGAAGGATTCATTGGTGTTCCGAGACTTGTTCCATACCAAACTTTTGAGAATTCTTTTGTGTACTTTGTTTGGTTGATGAAGATTCCCTCTTTTTCTTGTTTGATTTGGAGTTCAAGGAAGAAGTTGAGTTCTCCCATCATGCTCATCTCGAATTCACCCTGCATTAACTTAGCAAATTTTTGACACAAAAGATTGTTAGTAGCACCGAATACAATATCATCTACATAAATTTATACTACCAATAAATCTTTATCTTTTCTTTTCAAAAATAGGGTTTTATCAACATTTCCTTTAGAAAAATTATTTTCAATTAGAAATTTGCTTAATCTATCATACCAAGCTCTAGGTGCTTGTTTTAAACCATATAGTGCTTTGTGTAATTTAAAAACATGATTTCAAAATTCATGATCTTCAAAACCTGAGGGTTGTTCTACATAAACTTTCTCATTTATAAAACCATTTAAAAATGCACTTTTAACATCCATTTGAAATAAGTTAATATTCATATGACATACAAATACAAGTAATAGTCTAATTGCTTCTAATCTAGTTACAGGTGCAAAGGTTTCATCAAAATCAATTCCTTCTTTTTGATTATATCCTTTAGCAACTAATCTAGCTTTATTTCTAATTACTATGCCATTTTCATCTAATTTATTTCTAAATACCCATTTAGATCCTATAACAGAATGACCTTCGGGTCTAACATCCAATTATTATCTTTTTCAGCTTTTTCAATGGTTTTAGGTTCTATATGAGATACAAATGCAAGATGATTATTGATGTTCCTTATTGATGATCTAGTTCTTGCTCCTTGAGATGGATCACCTATGATTAAATCCTTAGGATGACTGATATGGCTGGCCGATTTCTCTGGGTGATATTATTGTTTGCGCGATTTCCAAAAATGATGTGACAGTTGAACCCAGAGCCAGCCTTCAGTGCCGGCCTCTAGCGTTGGCCCCCAGCGCTGGCCTTTGGCTCCAGCCTCCAGCGTCGGCCTTTAGCGACGGCCTTTGGCTCCGGCCTTTGGCTACGGCCTCCAGCGCCGGCCTCTAGCGTCGGCCCCCAGCGACGGCCTTTGGCTCCAAGGCCGGCACCTCGAAGATCGTCGGCCCAAAAGGCCGACACAACCAAGACCGGCGCCCCCAAGGCCGGCACCTCGAAGTCCGTCGGCCTCCAAGACTGGCACCTCCAAGGCTGGCACCTCGAAGACCGTCGGTCCCAAAGGCCGACACAACCAAGACCGGTGCCCCCAAGGCCGGCACCTTGAAGACCGTAGGCCTCCAAGGCTGACACCTTCAAGACTGGCACCTCCAAGGCCGGCACCTCCAAGACTGGCACCACCAAGGCTGGCACCTCCAAGACCAGCACCTCCAAGATCGGCACCTCCAAGGCCGGCACCTCCAAGACCGTCGGCCCCAAAGGCCGATAGCTCCAAGACCGGCACCCCCAAGGCTGGCACCTCGAAGACCGTCGGCCTCCAAGACCGACACCTCCAAGACCGGCACCTCGAAAACCATCGTCCCCAAAGGCCGACAGCTCCAAGACCGGCACCCCCAAGGCCGGCACCTCGAAGACCGTCAGCCTCCAAGGCCGACACCTCCAAGACCGACACCTCCAAGGCCGGCACCTCCAAGACCGGCACCACCAAGGATGGCACCTCCAAGACCGGCACCTCCAAGGCCGGCACCTCGAAGACCGTTGGCCCTAAAGGCCGACACAACCAAGATCGGCACCTCCAAGGCTGGCACCTCGAAGACCGTCGGCCCCAAAGGCCGACAGCCCCAAGACCGGCACCTCCAAGGCCGGCACCTCCAAGACCGGCACCACCAAAACCGGCACCTCCAAGGCCGGCACCTCCAAGATCGGCACCACCAAGGCCGGCACCTCCAAGATCGGCACCACCAAGGCTGGCACCTCCAAGACCGGCACCTCCAAGGCTGGCACCTCAAGACCGTCGGCCCCAAAGGCCGACAGCTCCAAGACCGGCACCTCCAAGGCCGGCACCTCCAAGACCGGCCCCTCCAAGGCCGGCACCTCCAAGACCGGCACCCCCAAGGCCGGCACCTCGAAGACCGTCAGCCCCTAAGGCTAACACAACCAAGACCGGCACCTCCAAAGCCGGCACCTCGAAGACTGTTGGCCCCAAATGCCGACAGCCCCACGACCGGCACCTCCAAGGCTGGCGCCTCCAAGACTGGCACCAGCAAGGCCGGCACCTCCAAGATCGGCACCTCCAAGACCGGCACCTCCAAGACCGGCCCCTCCAAGACCGACACCCCCAAGGCCGGCACCTCGAAGACCTTTGGCCCCAAAGGCCGAAAGCTCCAAGACCGGCACCTCCAAGCTGCCAAGCTCCCTCGCCGTTAACAGTGCCATGCAAGTGAACAGAGCCTTGTACGTGAACAGTGCCATGCAAGCCCATCCAAGGGCATGAGCAGGGCCACACAAGCACTCCATACTCGACACTCTACGAGGGACAGTTGTCTTTAACTCAACATCATCCTTCTCCCCCAACGGCTGTACCTCGGGACCCGCATGACCCACGAGATGAGAAATCGTGAGTCCAATGTCACACGGTCCGGCGCACTCCACCCATCTCGGTCTCGGCATTGGTCTCGACGTCGGCCTCGGCGGCAGAGGCCGACAAGCGTCCGCTTGCTGCAAGGAATTTCACGTGACTTTTCCAAGATCACGAACGGTCACCAAATATGATGAACCGGTAATTACTAAGGTCACGGACAGTTTCCAAAAAGTTAAGAGGCGCACTTATGACATACGTTATTACTCGGCTGTTACCAGTGAAGGGTAAGAGGGACCCCCGAACATGTATATAAAGACCCCAATCCCCCAACGTGGGGGGGAGGAAGAAACTCAATCTCTACTCTTTCATTAAAAAATTCATGTTCTCCAGATCGCTGACTTGAGCGTCAGAGGGTCCCTACCGGAACCACTGGTCTGAAACTTTTCTTGCAGGTTTCCGGCTGAAGGAGGCGGTCCCTATCATTCCTCTGAAGGCCAGCGAAGCATTTCTGTCGCTTGACGCTCCTCAAAAGTAATTTGGCAGCAACAGATTGGCGCGCCAGGAAGGGGTGACGTGCTGAAGGAAAGAGAGCTCTGTCTCCCTGACCTATAAGTCTTTGTCCCCTCTAAGATAGCCATGGTGGTGACACGCGTGCCGAAGGT
Organism: Calamus simplicifolius; assembly: GCA_900491605.1. Taxonomy (NCBI): domain Eukaryota; kingdom Viridiplantae; phylum Streptophyta; class Magnoliopsida; order Arecales; family Arecaceae; genus Calamus; species Calamus simplicifolius. The sequence continues at coordinate 49,547 of UESW01004959.1, read as the reverse complement.
CCTCACTAATCATGCCGGGGGGCATCAGCATAGCCCTGAGCAGCAAAGGACCACTCTATCTCTATGCTCCTCCCTCACCACCAACCTCAGCTGCTCTAATTAACCAGCTGACCATCCTCAATCAACAAGTTCAAGCCTTAAGTGTAGCAGTTCATGAATTGCAAAAGTAACACCCAGCGGCCCCAGATCACGGCAGCCTCCGGATCCCACGATGGCCTCTTCCTCCACGACGGTCCTTCACAGCGGCTTCTGGATCCCACGATGGCCTCTTCCTCCATGACGGCCCTTCACAGCGGCTTCTGGATCCCACGACGGCCCCTCATAGCGGCCTCTCATCCTCAATGGTCAAGCCCCTCATAGCGGCCCCCGAGATCCCATGGCGGCCCGAGAATCCCATGGCGGCCCGAGACTCCACAGCGGCCCCAGATCACAGCAGCCCCGGTTTCCTCCACAGCGGCCTCACTCTCTAGGCGGCCCCCGGCCTCTCCCCGCAGTGACCAAACGAGTGCCAGTTTCGCAATTGCAAGGATAAGGCTCCCAGCCATCTCACCTAACTCCTTTTCCCCCAACTCTTGCTTCCACCATGGCTTGGTAAGGTTTACATACACGTAAATATTCACATAATTGAAGGAAGGAGGATTGCATGCACAAGGTTGTGTGCACGCGATGGAAGTCTGTGCTATGGCTACTGCAATGATCATCTTCCAAAGCTATGCTCATACCGACTCCTCCCACGGACATCGCCAGCTGTGACCACCATCCCGGCCACGGTCATTTGGCCGGATCCACATATCTTGTGTCGGCGAGCGACGATGCCTCTAGCTCCCGAGCCCATGCGGAAGCGGCAGCTAATCTCTTCGATTTCAATGGCAATCTTCTCCTATATCATAGGATGCTTGCCATAACGTTAGGAAGAACCAATTAGTACACAAAGTTATCAATCACTTCGAGGTTCTTCTTCAGTTGAGCCTCCAGTCCGATGTTCAGAAGCTTCTTGATGTCCCAGAACATAGCGACATATCTTTAGAATACCATGGAGTTAAAGTCACCAAAAGCCTTGCTAAAGCGTGTCTCGAACTCATTGGAGCCCAAGAGAGTGTCTAGCTCAGCACTGAACTCCACTTTGAAGATCCTTTCTACGGTGACACCACTTCTCTCCATCTCCTAAGGAAAAGGAAATGATGTCCACAACATGGAGAATGATCGCTGCAACGCTATGGAGAGAAAAGAGAAGGCGAGCAAGCCTAGTTTCAAAGTCAGCTCTAGCAGCTGAAGAGCCATAAAAGTGGCTGCGGTGCAGGATTTCTCCTTAAGGTGCTAAAGATTCAGCAAAGCTAGCTCACCAACCAACTTGATTCCCTGGGGGGCAGACCACCAGCGGGCGAAAGCGTTCAAGCCGCAGAAGAAAAACAAGGGTGCTGCAAGAGGTACGCTGCACTGACTTTTTCTTTTATTGATGCTTAAAAATGTCATGCAAGGGAGATCGACTCTGCATTAGCATTCAAGACCAACCTCGCATTGGCATCTCAAAAGACCAAAGACTGGTTCCGCACCGACAACTAAAGACCGACGCCCAGCGTCGGCACTAAAGACCGGCGCCCAGCGTCGACACTAAAGACCGTCTCAGCGTCGGCAAAAAAGATCAGTTTCGCACCGGCACCAAAGACCGGCTCCACGTCGGCACCAAAGACTGGCTCCGCATTGGCACCAAAGACCGGTTCCACACCGGCAACTTAAGACCGGCTCCGCGTCGGCATAAAAAGATTGGCTCCACACCGGCAATTCAAGCCCGGCTCCGCGTCGGCACAGCCAAGCCCGTCTCCATGTCAGCTCCTCCAAGCCTGGCTCCACATCGGCACCTCCAAGCCCGGCTCCACGTCGGCACCTCCAAGGCTAGCTCTGCGTCGGCACAGAAGACCGGCCTCCGCGTCGGCATAGAAGACCGACCTCCGCGTCGGCACCAGAAAGCCCTGGCCAGCCAGGCACCAAAGACCGGCCTCCACGTCGGCAACAAAGACCGACTCTATGTCGGCAACAAAGACCGACTCCGTGTCGGCACCAAAGACTGGCTCCGCGTCGGCAACAAAGACCGACTCTGCGTCAGCAACAAAGACCGACTCTGCGTCGGCACTAAAGACCGACTCTGCGTCGGCACCAAAGATCGGCTCTGCGTCGGCACCAAAGACCCGCGAAGGCAAACAGCTACGAAAAAGCTAAGTATACTACACTGAGAAAAAAGTTCTTTTCATTAGTGTCTGGATGAGTTACAGGAAAACCGCCAAAGACCGGTTCCGCACCGGCAACTAAAGACCGGCGCCCCGCGTTGGCACTAAGACCGGCTCCGTGTCGGCACTAAAGACCGGCGCCCAGCGTCGGCACTAAAGATCAGCTCCGCGTCGGCACTAAAGACCGGCTCTGCGTTGGCATGAAAGACTGGTTCCGCACCGGCAACTAAAGAGACGGCATTGGCCTTGCCACAATGATGACGTTCGCCTTTTGTGGCTCATTGCTCGAGGGAAATCCTCTATAATCTCAAACAGCCTGAATAGGCGAAATGATGGCGCAAAAATCGGCCGCCCAGAGGATATTAACACCCCTTTCGCGGGTGATTATGCGCTCACCCATCTCAGGGGCGGGGGTGCATCTGATACGGCTGGCCGATTTCTCTGGGTGATATTATTTTTTGTGCGATTTTCAAAAATGATGTGACAGTTGAACCCAGAGCCAGCCTCCAACGCCGGCATCTAGCGTTGGCCCCCAGCGCTGGCCTTTGGCTCCGGCCTCCAGCGTCGGCCTTTAGCGATGGCCTTTGGCTCCGGCCTTTGGCTACGGCCTCCAGCGCCGGCCTCTAGCGTCGGCCCCCAGCGACGGCCTTTGGCTCCAAGGCCAGCACCACCAAGGCCGGCACCTCCAAGGCCGGCAGCTCGAAGACCGTCGGCCCCAAAGGCCAACACAACCAAGTCCGGCACCCCCAAGGCTGGCACCTCGAAGACCATCGGCCTCCAAGACTGGCACCTCGAAGACCGTCGGCCCCAAAGGCCGACACAACCAAGACCGGCGCCCCCAAGGCCGGCACCTTGAAGACCGTCGGCCTCCAAGGCCGACACCTCCAAGACCGGCACCTCTAAGGCCGGCACCTCCAAGACCGGCACCACCAAGGCCGGCACCTCCAAGATGCCACCTCCAAGGCCGGCACCTCCAAGACCGGCACCTCCAAGGCCGGCACCTCAAAGACCGTCGTCCCCAAAGGTCGACAGCTCCAAGACCGGCACCCCCAAGGCCGGCACCTCAAAGACCATCGGCCTCCAAGGCCGACACCTCCAAGACCGGCACCTCCAAGGCCGGCACCTCCAAGACCGGCACCACCAAGGCCGGCACCTCCAAGACCGGCACCTCCAAGGCTGGCACCTCCAAGACCGGCACCTCTAAGGCTGGCACCTCGAAGACCGTCGGCCCCAAAGGCTGACAGCTCCAAGACCAGCACCTTGAAGACCGTCAGCCTCCAAGACTGTCAGCCTCAAAGACCGACACCTCGAAGACCGGCACCTCCAAGGCCGACACCTCCAAGACCGGCACCACCAAGGCCGGCACCTTCAAGACCGGCACCTCCAAGGCCGGCACCTCCAAGACCGGCACCTCCAAGGCCGGCACCTCCAAGACCGGCACCCCCAAGGCCGGCACCTCCAAGACCGTCGGCCTCTAAGGCCGACACAACCAAGACCAACACCTCCAAGGCCGGCACCTCGAAGACCGTTGGCCCCAAAGGCCGATAGCCCCACGACCGGCACCTCCAAGGCCGGCACCTCCAAGACCGGCACCACCAAGACCGGCACCTCCAAGGCCGGCACCTCCAAGACCGGCACCACCAAGGCCGGCACCTCCAAGACTGGCACCTCCAAGGCCGGCACCTCGAAGACCGTCGGCCCCAAAGGCCGATAGCTCCAAGACCGGCACCTCCAAGGCCGGCACCTCCAAGACCGGCCCCTCCAAGGCCGGCACCTCCAATACCGGCACCCCCAAGGCCAGCACCTCGAAGACCGTCGGCCCCAAAGGCCGACAGCTCCAAGACCAGCACCTCCAAGGCCGACACCTCCAAGACCGGCACCACCAAGGCCGGCACCTCCAAGACCGGCACCACCAAGGCCGGCACCTCCAAGACCGGCACCTCCAAGGCCGGCACCTCGAAGACTATCGGCCCAAAGGCCGACAGCTCCAAGATTGGCACCTCCAAGGCCGGCACCTCCAAGACCGGCCCCTCCAAGGCCGGCACCCCCAAGGCTGGCACCTCGAAGACCGTCGGCCCCAAAGGCCGACAGCTCCAAGATCGGCACCTCCAAGGTCGGCACCTCCAAGCTGCCAAGCTCCCTCGCCGTTAACAGTGCCATGCAAGTGAACAGAGCCTTGTACGTGAACAGTGCCATGCAAGCCCATCCAAGGGCATGAGCAGGGCTACGCAAGCACTCCATACTCGACACTCTACGAGGGACAGCTGGATTTAACTCAACATCATCTTTCTCCCCCCAACGGCTGTACCTTAGGACCCGCACGACCCATGAGATGAGAAATCGTGAGTCCAATGCCACACAGTTCGACGCACTCCACCCGTCTCGGTCTCGGCATTAGTCTCGGCATCGGCCTCGGCGGCAGAGGCCGACAAGCGTCCGCTTGCTATAAGGAATTCCACGTGACTTTTCCAAGATCATGAACGGTCACCAAATATGATGAACCGATAATTACTAAGGTCACGGACGGTTTCCAAAAAGTTAAGAGGCGCACTTATGACATACGTTATTACTCGGCTGTTACCAGCGAAGGGTAAGAGGGACCCCCGAATAGGTATATAAAGACCCCAATCCCCCAACGTGGGGGGGGGGGGGAAGAAACTCAATCTTTACTCTTTTATTAAAAAATTCATGTTCTCCAGATCGCTGACTTGAGCATCGGAGGGTTCCCACCGGAACCATCGGTCCGGGACTTTTCTTGCAGGTTTCTGGCTGAAGGAGGCGGTCCCTATCATTCCTCTGAAGGCCAGCGAAGCATTTCTGTCGTTTGACGCTCCTCAAAAGTGATTTGGCAGCAACAATGACCATAAGCACATCTCCAATCTCTAGGTAGATCTACATCATTATGAGTAGTATCAATAACATCATTCCTAGGTGAATCATCATCTTTAGCTTCTTGTTCATGATCTAAAGATACATCTATATTCAACTTTTCAATATTTCTTTCAAGCAAAATTGTATCTTCCTTATCATCAATCTTTTCAGAATTTGATGCTAAAGATTCATCAAATACTACATGAATTGATTCTTCTATAATTAAATATTTCTTGTTAAATACTCTATATGCTTTACTAGATGTTGAATAACCTAAAAATATGCCTTCATCAGATTTTGCATCAAACTTTCCAAGATTGTCCTTACCATTATTATGAATAAAACATCTACAACCAAATGCATAAAAATAACTAATGTTAGGTTTTCTATTATGCCATAATTCATAGGGAGTTTTCTTAATAATTTGCCTAATTAAAGCTCTATTAAGGATGTAACATGCCATGTTTATAGCTTTTGCTAAGTAGTATTTTGGGAGTTGGCTTTCACATTGCATGGTACGGGCCATATCTTCTAATGTTCTATTTTTCCTTTCTACAACTCCATTTTGTTGTGGTGTTCTAGGTGCAAAAAAATTATGATGAATGCCATTTTTAATACATAAATTTTTAAATTGATGATTTTCAAATTATGTGCCATGATCACTTCTAAGAGACACTATGGTGTTGTTTTTCTCATTTGTGACTTTCTTGAAGAATTTTAGAAATATCGAGAAAGTCTCATCCTTGTGAGCCAAAAATAATACCCAAGTGAATCTAGAATAATCATCTACTATCACAAGACCATATTTCTTTCCTCATAAACTAGTGGTTCTAGTAGGGCCAAAAAGGTTCATGTGAGTAGCTCTAGTGGCCTAGAAGTGGCAACAATATTTTTAGATTTGAAAGAATTTCTAGTTTGTTTTCCAAATTGATATGCATTACAAATTCTATTATTTTCAAAATCTAGTTTTGGAAGTCCTTTAACTAAATCCATTCTTATTAATTTTGAAATTAGGTGTGTATTTGCATGACCTAATCTACGATGCCATAGCCATCCAATCTCATTACTTTAGCATTATCAGCAATTAAGCAATGGTTACTAGCAGATAAATTGTCTTAATCAATTAAGTATACATTGCCATTTCTATTACCAACAAATATAATACTATTGTCTATGGGATTAGAAATAGTGCAAATAGAAGCTTCAAAGGAAACTTTAAATCTTTATCACATAATTGGCTAATGCTAATTAGATTATGCTTTAAACCAACAACATATAAAATATTTTCTATAAAAGTGGATGGAGTTTTTTGAATTTTACCAAATCCCATAATTTGGCCTTTGCCATTATCTCCAAAAGTAACAACTCCTCCTCTTTATCTTCAAGGGTAATGAATTGATCTTTGTCACCCGTCATGTGCCTTGAGCAGCCACTATTAAGATATCACTTTCGTTTTGATCCTTTGGCCGCAAGACACTCCTGCAAGATAATCAAATCTTATGTTTAGGTACCCAAGCTTTCTTGGGTCCTTCATGGTTAGTAGCAATAAAAATTATTCCTTTTGAAACTCATATTTTCTTGCCTTTAATATTTAAATTCTTATTAATTTTTCTAAAATTACATTTATAACCTTTATGTCCTTTCTTGTTACAGCAATAACATGAAACATCATTTTTAACTTGTTCCTTTATAAAGAAATTTTTAACAAACTTTTATTTCATGTTAGGCCTATAACCTAATCCAGCTTTATCAATACAACTCTTTGATTACTTAATAGCAAATTCAATTTTTTAGAACTATATGTAAATTTATCAACAATATTTTTATATTATCACTTTCTTTCTTTAAATTAACATTTTCATTGAAAATTGATTCTTTTTCTTTTATCAAAATTTCATTTCCAGATTTCAGTTTTTCAACTTCATGAGTTAGTTTATCCTTTTCTTTGACAAGATTTAGATTTTTATTTTTCAAAGATTTGTTTTTAATTCTTAAACTTTTGAAATAATTGACTAATTCATTGAAAGCATCATATAACTCATCAAAAGTAAAATCATCATAAAGGGTTTCAGAACTTACCTCATTTTTATCGTTTGCCATGAAGCAAATGTTTGCAACCTCTTTTTATTCTTCTTCAGATAAAGACTCTTCACTGTCACTTTAAGTTGCAACATAGGCCTTCTTCTTCTTCTTGTAACCCTTCTTTAGTTGAGGACATTCAGATCAAAAATGCCTCGGCTTCTTACACTAATAACATGTCAAGGGTTCTTTTTCTTTCTTTGTCCTTTTCTTTCTCCCTTTCTTCTTTCATTTTTGTTTCAAACTTTTTCTTATGGAATGGTCTCCTTCTTTGCATAATTTTCTTAAATTTTTTAGCTAGGAGAGCTGTCTCATCATCTTTCTCTTCTTTCTCACTGCTGCTTGTTTCCTTTTCTGCAGCCTTAAGAGCAATGGTTCTTTTCTTTTTGACCTCTTCCTCTTGATGTTGTTTCATGGTCAGTTCATGAGTCATCAAGGATCCAAGTAGCTCCTCCAAAAGTAGAACATTAAGGTCTTTGGCTTCTTGGATGGTAGTTACTTTCGCTTCCCATGATCTTGGAAGAGACCTAAGTATTTTGTGTACCAATTCAGAGTTAGTATAAATCTTACCAAGACTCTTTAAACCATTTACAATATCAAAAAATCTAGTGTACATGCATGTGATAGTTTTATTTTGTTCCATGCTAAACAATTCATATTTGTGTACTAGAATATTAATTTTTGATTCCTTAACTTAATTAGTACCCTCATAGGTAACTTCTAGTCTATCCCAAATTTCTTTAGCAGAAATGCAAGTAAAGATTCTATTAAATTCATTAGCTTCTAAAGAACAATATAAAACATTTATGGCTTTTGCGTTAAGCTGAGCCATTTTCTTATCGTTCTCATTCCAATCCCTTTCGAGTTTAGAAACTATTGAACCATCTACTACGTGTGGGTGTGCTAGGTCCATTAATGATTACACTCCATAATTTATAATCTAAAGCTTGAATAAAAATTCTCATTCTAGCTTTCCAATAAGAATAATTTGAACCATTAAATAAAGGAGGTCTATTTGTGGATGACCTTCAGCAAATGAAGATCCAGCTTGAGCTGCTATTTGGATCTTTGACTCTTGATCATTAGATCAAACTGAAATGAGCACAGGCTCTAATACCAATTGTTGGCCCAGATGGCAACCCAAGAGGAGGGTGAATTGGGTTCTTTAAAAAATTTAACAATTAAAACTTAAAACCAATTAAGTTAACTAGCAAATTAATGCAACAATGTAAAGCACAATGAGAGAGAGAGAGAGATAGAGGCAAGCACGAGAAACAAGAAATTTATAGTGGTTCGGTGTAACCAACACCTACATCCACTCCCAAGCAACTCTTGGGTCCATACTATAATCACCCAGATTACAGTCGAGTTGTTTTACAAGCTCACAACTCTAACTTTTGTTTTACGTGGGGCACAATGAACCCAGCTAGTTTTCCCGGATTCACCAGCACAAAACCCAATGTAAGCTATACTTAGCTTACTCTGAGGTTAACAACCTCAACTAATTCAATCCCCTGATTGAATTAGCAAACAACAGTTCAATAAATATTTTATAGCAATTTTAAAGCTCCTTAAATGAGCAAATATGCAATATAAATGAATAAGGTTGGAAAAGCCTGATTGAAGCAAGATTGATGTGAGCTTTCTTCTTTTTTTCCTTTCCCCCTCTCTTTTGATTGGTTGAATCAAGATGTAGCTCTGATTCTTGAAGACGAAGCTTTGAAGAGAACTTGAGGAATTAGGGTTTTTTTTGGCCTTTCTCCTTTCCTTCTTTGAGAATCCTTTGAACTTGAACTATTTGAAGTTTTTGGATTGTTCTTGAATCTCTCTTTGAAATGATCGTGGACTCAGAGATTTTTCTTTCCCTCTTTCTTTACAAATTTCTCTCGATTTTTGCACTATTTCTTGATTTTTGTTCTTCTTTTTTCAAACGGACGAATCCCTTCTTTATATAGAGATTAGGTGAGAAAGTAGTCGTTATAGGATAGGTGGATTGCTTTCTCACGCAAAAAAAATAGATCCGTTGGGGTTAGGTGAAGAAATATTACCGTTAGAGCTGATCTGGCACTTTTAAAAATCATTTTTGATAGGTTGGAGTCGGCTCCAACTTTTCATGTATCGGCTCCATATTGTATTTCCATAAATAGCAAAAAGTTGATTCGATGAGGAGTCAGCTGACTTTACAAAGTGTCGACTTCCCTCAGACTGGAGTCAGCTCTCGAAAATTGATGTGTCGACTCCTGGAAATGCTCAAAAAACCAAGTCTTTGTTCTCAGGTTAGAGTCAGCTCCGAAATCCATGTGTCGACTCTGACTTCTGAAACAAAAAATAGTTTCTCTATATCTCAGGTTGGAGTCGGCTCCACCTATTCATGTGTCGACTCTAAAACATCAGGTCAGCTCCGAAACTCTAGGTGTCGACTCCGAACCGTGTCAAAAAATATAACTGCTCTGATACACTCTGGAGTCGGCTCTAATGGTTCTAGGTGTCGGCTTCAAGTTCTGAACTTCAATAAATTCTATTTAAACTTGGTTCAAAACTGATTCCTAAGTGTCATTTGAATAAACAACCAATCTTAATACCTAAAACACTTATCAAATTTATCAAAAACACAATGAATATACTCATGGCTTTTGTTAATCATCAAAATCAATAATTAGGTAAATAATTTCTCAATAATTCTCCAACACTTACATATTTTGACAATTATGTATTAATTGATTATGCATATACTCTATATTTTTGTCATCATCAAAAAGGGGGAGATTGTTGACCCACTTATTGATTTTGATAATTAACAAAAGCCATGAGTATATTCCTTATGTTAATGAAATTGACAAGTGTTTCAGGAATTTAGAAAGGTAAATTATTCAAATTTTGTTTTAAAAATCTGTTTGAAATAGTTCTTAATGGTATATGTCAAAGTCAGAGTTTAGAGCCGACATCCACAATCATTGGAGCCGACTCCAGAGCATATAGGAACAGTTTGACACTTTTGGCATGGTTTAGAGTCGACACCTGAAAAGTTAGAGCCGACTCTAACCTGAGATACAGTGAACTATTTTTTCTACTTTAGAATTTAGAGTCGACACCTGTAGATTTAGAGCTGACTCTAACCTGAGAACAGAGACTACATTTTTCGGAGCACTGCTAGAGTCGACACCTAGGAGATTAGAGCCGACTCCAGCTCGCGATGTATCGACACCACAGAATCTCGGAGCCGACTCCACGACGAACTTTTTTTTACTATTTTTGGAAATCTGACTTAGAGCCAACACCTTAAAAGTTGGAGCAGAGTTGATTTTTAAATCTGTCAGAATCAGCTCTAACAGTCATATTTCTTCACCTACTCTTCAACGGCTCTATTTCTTTGCGTGAGGAACTAATCAAGTACATTTCAATGGCTATTTTCACCAAATCATGGATTAAGAGAGATTTAAAAAGGGGTTTCGACCGTTCAAAAAAGAAACGAGAAGAAAAAGAGAAATCAAGAAATTTCAAAGAGGAAAATCTCTGAGTCCAAGCCTATCAGTTGAAAAGTGATAAGGAGAAATCCAAAAGCCTTCCAAAATCAAATCCAAAGGATTTCTATCAATTTGAAAAAGAAAAACTAGAGCCCTAGTTCTTCATCCTTCTCTTTACCAAGCCTTCTTCAAGTGCCCAAGCTCAAGCTTTGATAGTTCATTCAGAAGAGAAGAGGAAAGAAGAAAAAAAGAAAAGCTCAACTTCACATTGCTTCAAATTAGGTATTTCTATTCTCATTTTACTCATATTGTTTATTTGCTCATTTGAGGAGCTTTTAATTTGTTGTAAACACATATTTGAGTTGTTTGTTCTCTGATTCAATCAGGGAGATTGAATCAGTTGAGGTAGTTGACCTCGGGCAAGCTAAGATTAGCTTGTGTTAGGTTTCGTGCTGGTGAACCTGTAAAAATCGGCTGGGTTCATTGTGACCCCGGTGTAAAACAACAAGTTCGAGTTGTGATCTTGCAAAACAACTTAGCTATAATCAGGATGATTATAGTGTGAACCCAAGAGTTGCTTGGGAGTGAATGTAGGTGTAGCTAACACCAAACCACTATAAACCTTTTGTGTTTGTCGTGCTTATCTTTCTCTCTCTCTCTTTTATATTGTGATCAGCATTTATTGCATCACTACACTTGTGCATATTTAACTTGCAGAATTAGTTTAAGTGTAACATTTTTAAAGAACCAATTCATCCCCCCTCTTGGGTTGCCATCTGGGCCAACAGGAGCGTTTTGGTTCGTATTTGCATCTTAGGCTTTTGTCAGGGTGCTTGTTGGCGTCGATCGTCACCTTAGGGTATCATATCCTTAGGGTTTTTCACATCGGCTTAGGGGTTTGACTCGGAGCCACTGAGACCACAGACTTGAACCACCAGGGGTTTCACGTGCCGGCCCGGAATGTCTTTGGTCTCGGAACTACCGAGGTCCTTTTGAAAACTACCACAGGGGTTTCTCGTGCTGGCTTGGGAGTTTGACTTGGAGCCACCGAGACCATAGGACTTAAACCATCGGAGGTTTCCCGCGCCAGCCTGGGTGTCTATGATCTCAGGACCATCGAGGTCCTTTTAAAAACTACCATGAGGGTTTTTTGCGCCAGTCCGAGAGTTTTGACTTGGGGTCGCCAAGACCATAGGACTTGAACCACCGGGGGTTTCTCGCGCTAGTCCAGGGTGTCTATGATCTCGGGACCACTGAGGTCCTTTTGAAAACTACCATGGGGATTTCTTGCGCTGGTCCAGGAGTTTGACTCGGGGCAGCCAAGACCATAGGACTTGAACCACCGGGGGTTTCTCGCGCCGGTCCGGGATGTCTATGATCTCGGAACCACCAAGGTTCTTTTCAAACTACCATGGGGGTTTCTTGCGTTGGCTCGAAAGTTTGACTCGGGGCTACCGAGACCATAGGACTTGAACCATAGGGGGTTTCTCGCACCGGCCCAGGGTGTCTATGATCTCGGAACTGCCAAGGTCCTTTTGAAAACTACCACGGGGGTTTCTTATGCCATTCCAAGAGTTTGACTCGGGGATGCTGAGACCATAGGACTTGAATCACCGGGGGTTTCTCGCATTGGCCCGGGATGTCTATGATCTCGAGACCGCCAAGGTCCTTTTGAAAACTACCACGGAGGTTTCTCGCACCGGTCTGAGAGTTTGACTCGAGGCTGCTGAGACCATAGGACTTGAACCATTGGTGGTGCGAGCACCAGGATTAGGCAGAGGATTCTTAACCCTCTGTGGATATCTGGTTAGTTTTGATTCAAGTCTTGAGTTAGGAAATTAGGTTTAGTTTATTTTAATTTATTTCCGTCCAGTTTGGTTTTTTTTAATTTGAATCATATTCAATTCAATTTATTTTAATGTGAGTCCTATAGTAAGTTTATTTAGCTTACAAAAGGAGATACCAGTATGGAAGAAGAAGATAAGGCCTATACATAGAAGCAGTGAAGGGACGCTCAATGCATGCTGCCCAGATTAGAATTTTCAGCCATGAATTTCAGCAGTGAAGGATGCCCATATTGCCGCCCAAATCTTTTGGAAATTTCAACCCTGAATTCAGCCTAAAGAAGCAAGTGAAGGGCGCCCAATATGGCCACCCCAAATTACTAAATTTTGAATTTTCTTCTATGTATTCAAATTCAAAGGGCGGCACTTAATCCACATTTTAGGAAGAAAGTGGGTGCCAATTTTAGAATTATTTTAAATTTTCTTTCATGAAAAGGGGCGCCTCTTTTTATTTTCATATTGTATTTACTTGGCCCCAAGTCTCTTATCCTATAAAAAGAGACCCTCTTGTATGAAAAAATTTTATCAAACCTTTCAATCAATCAGTGCAATCAATTAGTTATTTTGAGTCATATCTTCCTTGGTGTTCTTGTGTTCTTGCTTCTGTGCATGCCTGCATCTAAGCTGCCCAACCTTAAACCCTAGCCACCTTCTTGCCATCCACCAGTGGATGCCCCAAACCCTAGCCGCCCTTTGCACCCCTCCAAACAGCTGCCCAAGAGCCCTAGCCGCTACCTTGCCCCATACAGGGGATGACCAAGGACCCTCGGTCGCCCCCATCTCCTTCTTCACTTCTTCTTTATCTCTTTACCTTTCTTTTGATTTTTATCTTTTATTATTAGCCCTTATATGGTGATCTTGCAGATCCTTCAGTAACCACGAATCTAGGATTCAAGGTGATCGTCATCCAGGTCAGCGGATACTTGGCCGCATATCCATAGGCTCGAGGCTTGGTCATCTAAGGTGCATCCATCAGGAAGAGCAATCCTTTCAGCACTTTGATCTTTCCCTCATATCAGGTACACCTTCTCTAATCTATTAGTAACTTTATTGAAGGAGAGCAAGCCCTACCAGGGCTTCTTAGCCTCGGCGGTCTTTCTTCTTTACTTTATGTGGAACTATTTTACGTGCAAAGTTACTATGAGTTTTTCTGAATCCCTCATAGGTTATTATTTTAGAAGACTAATCAACTATAATCATTAATCATATAAAATTTACTTGCATGCAAATCAGTCCTGCATCAGTTTGGTATCAGAGCATGGTTAGGGCTTGATTTTTAATTTATATTATTATCAATATATCATTTGTTAATTAAGTTTTTTTTGCCTACATACATATTAGAAAATTACAAAATTTATTTCTCTAGATTCAATATAATTTAAAGTATTTTTAGTTATTTTTTAAGAATTTAATTTGATTTGTGAATTAATTACATGCCTGATTGCTCAAAGAAAACATGAAAATTCTTGAGATTTTATTAATCAAATTATTTCTGCCTACATATATATCAAAAAATTATGAAATTTATTTTTCTAGATTCAATCTAATTGAAGGTTTTTTAGTAATTTTAAGGATTTAATTCGATCTATGAAAAATAAATTCTAAGATTTATTGCTATTTATAGATTTCTGGATTAGGGTTTGTGTTTTGCATGTCATTCATCTGTATTAAATTACTCTTAAGGGCTTTCATTGATGTCAGATAAGGGAGCAATTGAGACCCCTTCCTTGTCCCAAAATGATGACTCGTACATTCTGATCCCAAGCCTCTAATCTAAAATTTAGTAGCAACTTAATTGACATTTGTCCTAGAGGGCTAGGGACACCAACAGTCAGTCTAGTATACTGAAGGAGACTAGTAGAAATCAATCTGGCGGGTGCTCGAAAATTAGTGTCTAGAAGGAAGATCAAATGTCAAATGACTTAAGCAGAGTATTGAGGTTATTTTAATTAGGCACCTGCAATTTGTGGGACGAGCCTCCCTCCCTCCCACTTATCCCAACTAGCTAATTGAAGAGTTACTGTTAGATTGGCTTGAATTAAGCCAAATCCTTTACTCTAGAAGACTAGGTCAAGCATACTGTAGTTCGAGTCAGTCTGAGTCTTGTGTGCTTGATTATGCTTGCATGTGCATTAGATCAAGAGAATCTTTTCATCCATCACCACCTCCATTATAGGCTGAACCCATGGCTAATCAAAACATTCGGGATCACTTAAGGATCATCACTGAACAACTAGCCCGAATGAACCAAGACATCAAGCAATCTGAGGCTAGATTAGGATCCAGGTTCAATCAAGTTGAAACTAGGTTAGGCATCCTAGAAGAAGCCTGTGAGGCCCATACTGAGTCTGATCATAAGACCCTACCTCATCCTAGGAGAGCCTAACAACCTAACCTCTACATAAGGCCAAACCCTAGGAGACCTCCACATCATGATCCTCACTTTGGGGATGGGCCTAGGAGACCACCTTGACCTTATCCAGTCCTAGATGTCCTCCCTAAGAGACTTAATCATGAGATAGTAGACCAAGAAGAAAGAGGCCTTAGAAGTGTCAGACTTGAAGCACCTCTTTCGATGGCTCTATGGACCCTAAGGACTACCTAGATTGGGAGAAAGAGATGGACCAGTACTTTGACTGGTACGACATGTCTGAGGAGCGTAAGTTTAGATTTGCCAAGCTTAAGTTAGTATGATAGGCTAGGTTATACTGGGCCACTATAGAGCGAAGGCAAGCACTAGAGGGTAGGGATCCCATAGTCACCTGGCATGCCATGAAAGCTAGACTTCGGTCCAATTATGTCCCTACATCGTATGACCAGAGCCTATTGGACTAGTGGAAGGGATTAATTCAGGGTAGCAAAACTATGAATGAATACATTACTACATTCCAAGAGTATACCATGAGGTGTAATATCGTTCAGTCTGAGAAAGTCACCCTATCCAAGTTTAGGTATGGCCTGAGAGCAGATATTCAAAGAGAACTCTACCTGAGAAGGGTACATAATTTAGAAGAAGCATACCAAGTTGCTAGAGATTATGAACATTTTCAGAGAGGGCCACCCTATCATAGATCAGAGGCTACCAAGAGCCCTAGCCCATATCCAGGATCTAGCCCGGCCTATCTTAGTCGTCTCAGACTTAACTAGTACTCAGACCGCCGTCAGACTTACCCAAGTTGACCCAACACTATCCGACCCAATACAAGCTAAACCAAGTTGAGTCAACTCCAGAATAGTACTCCCATACCCTAGAGAGAGAATAAGGGCAAATCTATAGAGGTCCAGAGAAATCCTAACCTCCAAATCAAATGCTTTAGATGCAACAAACCAGGGCATATGATCAGCTAGTGCCTAGTCAGATCCCTTCATATAGATAAGTTACCTGAGACTGAGTTCGAGCCCCTAGTTGAGCCTGAGGGAGAGGTCTATGAGGCTGATACCCATATGATAGATGGGTATGATGGAGAGGAGGAAACATTTGAGTCTAAAAATCTACTAGGAGTGGTTAGATGTATCTTGATCCAGACTCAAACTAAGGACAAGAAAGATTGGCATAGGACTAACATCCTACAGACTTTGTTAAGATAGGAGATAAGGTGCTCAAGATAATAGTTGATAGCGGGAGTTGTGTCAATGCCATTTCTACCAATACAGTTAAATCATTAGGATTGACCATAGTTCCTCATCCTAGTCCCCATAAGGTCTTGTGGGTAGATTCCACCTCTATCCCAGTCAAGTCTAGATGCCAAATTGTTGACCCAAGTATTGATTTTGATGATTAACAAAAGACATGAGTATATTCACTATGTTTCTAACAAATTTAATAAGTGTTTCAGAGATTAAAAATGTTTAATCAGTCAAAAGGTATAAGGAAATAAGTTTTGAATCAAAATTTAAAAGAAATTATGAAAGTTTAGAACTTAGAGTCGACACCCAAACAGTTAGGAGCCGACCCCAGGGCGTATCAGAAAATTTCTGGAATTTCGGCACGGTCCAGAGTCGACACCTACAGTTTCGGAGCCGACTCCAATGTGAGATACAGAGAAGTGTTTTCTATATCAATTTTTGAAGCTGACACCTGGAGATCGGGAACTGACACCTGAGAATTTCAGAGTCGACACTTACAGTTCTAGAGCCGACTCTAACATAAGATACAGAGAACATATTTTTGTGGACAATGTTGGAGCCGACACCCTTGGATTCTGGAGCTGACTCCCAAAAGTGCCGAGCCGACACTTAACTTTTTCGGAGCTGACTCCTCAACAACTTCTTATTACTATTTTTGGATACCCCGACTTAGAGCCGACACCTGAAAAGTTGGAGCCAACTCCAACCTGTCAGGAACAAATTTGTCAAATGTCAGAATGGACTTCAACGGTAAAATTTTTTCTACCTAATCTCTAACTGCTATTTTTCTTTGAGTGTAGAAACATCCAAGCATCTCACAATGGCTAGTTTTCCATCAAACCTTGGATTAAGAGATCTATAAAAAGGGGAACCAACCGTTTGAAAAAAAAAGAGAAGAATAGAACAGAAAAAGAGAATATTTTGTGAAAAATCCAAAAATCTTGAGAGAAATAAAAAGAAAAGACTCAGAGCTCAAATCCATCAATCCAAGAGAGTCCAAAGAGAAATCAAAAGCATCCAAAGTTCAAAATCGAAGGATTTGCAAAGTTCAAAAGATTCAAATTTCTTCAACTTCTCAACTACAATTGCTGTGAAGAATCTAAGCTAAGGCCTGATTCAATCTTTCAAAGGAGAAGAAGAAAAGAAGAAAAGAAGAAAAGCTCAAATTAAATCGCTTCAAACAGGCTTTTCTTACCTTTGTTTATTCAATTACATATTTTGCTCATTTGAGGAGCTGCTGTGTATTCAAAACTATATTTTTCATTATTGTTTGCTAGTTCAATCGGGGGATTGAATTAGTGAAGGTAGTATACCTCGGGACAAGCTAAGGATAGCTTGTGGTTAGGTTTTGTGCTGGTGAGCCTGTGAAAACCAGCTGGGTTCGTTGTGACCCCAGAAAAATGACAAGTTTGGGTTGTGAGCTTGTAAAACAACTCGGCTATAATCAAGTGGATTATAGTGTGGACTCAAGTGCTGCTTGGGAGTGGACGTAGGTGTTGGATACACCGAACCACTATAAAATCTTTGTATTTGCCATGCATTATCTCTCTCTCTATCTTATTTATTTGTGCTTAGCATTTATCTATTCATTGCACTCACCACTTTCAAATCAGGCACTTAGTTTTAAAGTGTTAAATTTCTTTTAGAACCCAATTCACCTTCCCCCTCTTGGGTTGCCATCTGGGCCAACAATTGGTACCAGAGCTTGTGCTCATTTTCAGTTTGATCCAACGATCAAGAGTTAAATATCCAAATGGCAGCTCAAGCTGGATCTTCATTTGCTAAAGGTCAATCCACAATAGACCTCCTTTATTTAATGGTTTAAATTATTCTTATTGGAAAGCTAGAATGAGAATTTTTATTAAAGCTTTAGATTATGAACTATGGAGTGTAATCACTAATGGACCTAGCACACCCACACACTTAGTAGATGGTTCAATAGTTCCCAAACCCGAAAGAGATTAGAGTGAGAACGATAGGAAAATGGCTCAGCTGAATGCAAAAGCCATGAATGTTTTATATTGTGCTTTAGATGCTAATGAATTCAATAGAATTTCTACATGTATTTCTGCAAAAGAAATTTGGGATAGATTAGAAGTTACCCATGAGGGTACTAATCAAGTAAAAGAATCAAAAATCAATATTCTAGTGCACAAATATGAATTGTTTAGCATGGAACAAAATGAAACTATCACATGCATATACACTAGATTTACTGATATTGTAAATGGTCTAAAGAGTCTTGGTAAGACCTATACTAATTCTGATTTGGTTCGTAAAATTCTTAGGTTTCTTCCAAGGTCATGGGAAGCAAAGGTGACTGCAATCCAAGAAGCCAAGGACCTCAATGCCTTACCTTTGGAGGAGCTACTTGGATCCTTGATGACCCATGAACTGACCATGAAAAACATCAAGAGGAAGAGTCAAAAAGAAGAGAACGATTGCCCTTAAAGCTGTAGAAATGGAAACAAGCAGCAGTGAGGAAGAAGAGGAAGATGATGAGATAACTCTCCTTGCAAAGAAGTTTAGAAAGTTTATGCAAAGAAGGAGACCTTTCCACAAGAAAAAGTATGGGACAAAAATGGAAAGTGAAAAGAAAAAAGAGAAGGACAAGGACAAAGAGAAAGACCCCTCATATGTTATGAATGTAAGAAACCGGGGCACTTTAGATATGATTGTCCTCAATTGAAGAAAGCCTACAAAAAGAAGAAGAAGGCTTATGTTGCAACATGGAGCAATAGCGAAGAATCCTCTTCTGAGGAGGAACAAAAGAAAGTTGCAAACATTTGCTTTATGACAAATGACGATGAGATAAGTACCGAAACTCATGACTTTACCTTTGATGAATTATTTGATGCATTTAACAAATTAGTTAGTAATTTTAAAGTCTTAAAAAAGAAAAATAAATCTTTAAAAAATGATAATTTAAATCTTGTCAAAGAAAAGGATGAATTAACTCATGAAGTTGAAGAACTGAAATCTGAAAATAAAAATTTAAAAGAAAAAGAATTGATATCAAGTGAAAACCTTAGATTAAAGAAAGAAGTTGATAAAATAAAATTATAGTTGATAAATTTATATATAGTTCTGAAAAACTTAATTTGCTATTAAGTAATCAAAGAGCTGTATTTGATAAAGCTGGATTAGGTTATAGGCCTAACAAGAAACAAAAGTTTGTTAAAAATTTCTTTATAAAGAAAAAAGATAAATATGATGTCTCATGTTATTTCTGAAACAAGAAAGGACATAAAGCTTATGAATGCAATTATAGAAAAATTAATAAGAATTTAAGTGCTAAAGGGAAGAAAATATGGGTTTCGAAAGGAACAATCCTTATTGCTACTAACCATGAAGGACCCAAGAAAGCTTGGGTACCTAAACATAAGATTTGATCATCTTGCAGGAGTGTCTTGCAGCCAAAAGATCAAAACAAAAGTGGTATCTTGATAGCGGCTGCTCAAGGCACATGACGGGTGACAAGATCAATTCATCACCTTGAAGATAAAAGAGGAGGAGTTGTTACATTTGGAGATAATGGTAAAGGAGATAATGGTAAAGGCTAAATTATGGGATTTGGTAAAATTCAAATAACTTCCTCCACTTTTATAGAAATGTTTTATATGTAGATGGTTTAAAACATAATTTAATTAGCATTAGCCAATTGTATAATAAGGGTTTCAAAGTTTCATTTGAAGCTTCTATTTGCATGGTTTCTAATCCCGTAGACAATAGCATTATATTTGTTGGTAATAGAAATGACAATGTATACTTAATCGATTTAGACAATTTGTCTACTAGTAATCATTGCTTAGTTGCTAATAATGCTAATGTGAATGAGATTGGATGGGTATGGCATTGTAGGTTAGGTCATACAAGCACACACTTAATTTCAAAATTAATTAGAATGGATTTAGTTAAAGGACTTCCAAAGTTAGATTTTGAAAATAACAGAATTTGTGATGCATGTCAAGTTGGAAAACAAACTAGAAACTCTTTCAAATCTAAAAATATTGTTTCAACTTCTAGGCCACTAGAGCTACTTCACATGGACCTTTTTGGACCTACTAGAACCACTAGTCTAGGGGAAAAGAAATATGGTCTTGTGATAGTAGATGATTATTCTAGATTCACTTGGGTATTATTTTTGGCTCATAAGGATGAGACTTTCCCTATATTCATGAAGTTCTTCAAGAAAGTCACTAATAAAAAAATGACACCATAGTGTCTCTTAGAAGTGATCATGGCACATAATTTGAAAATTACTTATTTAAAAATTTCTGCATTGAACATGGCATTCATTATAATTTTTCTGCACCTAGAACACCTCAACAAAATGGAGTTGTAGAAAGAAAGAATAGAACTTTAGAGGACATGGCCCATACCATGCTATGTGAAAGCAACATTCCAAATACTTTTGAGCGGAAGCTATAAAAACAGCATGTTACATTTTTAATAGAGCCATAATTAGGCCAATTCTTAAGAAAACTCCTTATGAATTATGGAATAATAGGAAACCAAACATTAGTTATTTTTATGCATTTGGTTGTAAATGTTTCATTCATAATAATGATAAAGATAATCTTGGAAAATTTGATGCAAAATCTGATGAAGGCATATTCTTAGGATATTCAACAACTAGTAAAGCCTATAGAGTATTTAACAAGAAAAACTTAATAGTAGAAGAATCTATTCATGTAGTTTTTGATGAATCTTTAGCATCAAGTTCAGAAAAGATTGATGATGAGGAAGATACAAATTTTCTAAAGAGAGATATTGAAAAATTAAATATAGATGTATCTTTAGTTCATGAACAAGAAACTAAAGATGATGATTCTCCTAAGGCTGATGTTATTGATACTAATCATAATGAGGTAGATCTTCCTAGAGATTGAAGATATGCCTATGGTCATCCAAAGGAATTGATTATAGGTGATCCATCTCAAGGTGT
The DNA here is from genome assembly GCA_900491605.1 of Calamus simplicifolius. Classification (NCBI taxonomy): domain Eukaryota; kingdom Viridiplantae; phylum Streptophyta; class Magnoliopsida; order Arecales; family Arecaceae; genus Calamus; species Calamus simplicifolius. The sequence continues at coordinate 28,489 of UESW01004959.1, read as the reverse complement.
AAGAACTAGATCATTATGAGAAATATCAATAATCATCTTGCGTTTGTATCTCAAATAGAACCTAAAACTATTGAAGAAGCTGAAAAAGATAGTAATTGGATGTTAGCTATGCAAGAGGAATTAAATCAATTTACTAGGAATAATGTATGGTCCTTAGTTGATAGACCTAAAGGTCACTCAGTTATAGGATCTAAATGGATATTTAGAAATAAATTAGATGAAAATGGCATAGTAATTAGAAATAAAGCTAGATTAGTTGCAAAAGGATATAATCAAGAAGAAGGAATTGATTTTGATGAAACCTTTGCACTTGTAGCTAGATTAGAGGTAATTAGATTATTACTTGCATTTGCATGTCATATGAATATAATTTATTTCAAATGGATATTAAAAGTATATTTTTAAATAGTTTTATAAATGAGAAAGTTTTTGTAGAACAACCACCTGGTTTGAAGATCATGAATTTCCAAATCACTTTTTAAATTACACAAAGCACTATATGGTTTAAAACAAGCACCTAGAGCTTGGTATGATAGGCTAAGAAAATTTTAATTGAAAATAATTTTTCTAGAGGAAATGTTGATAAAACCTTATTTTTGAAAAGAAAAAATAAAGACTTATTAGTAGTACAAATAGATGTAGATGATATTATTTTTGGTGCTATTAACAATCTTTGTGTCAAGAATTTGCTAAGTTAATGCCGGGTGAATTCGAAATGAGCATGATGGGAGAACTCAATTTCTTCCTAGGACTACAAATCAAACAAAGCAAAGAGGGGATTTTCATCAACCAAATAAAGTACACAAAGGAAATTTTTAAGAAGTTTGGAATGGAATCAATCAAACCCCTTGGAACACCTATGAGTCCTTCATGCAAATTAGACAAAGATGAAGATGGTAAGAAAGTTGATCAAAAGCATTATAGAGGTATGATCAGATATCTACTTTACTTAACTGCAAGTAGACCTGATATATGTTTGCTGTTTGTCTATGTGCTATATTTCAATATGAACCTAAAGAATCTCATTTAATTGCTGTAAAAAGAATACTAAGATATCTAAGTGAACTAAAAATGTAGGATTGTGGTATTCTAGAGACTCAACATTAAATTTGATTGCTTATTCTGGTTCTGATTATGCTGGTTGTAAATTAGATAGAAAGAGTACAAGTGGTGCATGTCAATTTTTAGGAAGTAACTTAATCTCTTGGTTTAGCAAAAAGTAAAACTCAGTTGCATTATCTACTACTGAAGTTGAATATGTTGCAGCTAGAAGTTACTGTGCTTAAATCCTTTGGATTAAGCGACAACTTGAAGATTATGGCATAACACTTGATAAAACTCCTATTAGATGTGACAACACTAGTGCAATCAACTTAACTAAAAATCCAGTCCAACATTCAAGAACTAAGCACATTGAAATTAGATATCATTTTATTAGAGAACATATAGCTAATAATGATATTTGTCTTGATTATGTTTGTACTGAAGAACAATTAACAGACATATTTACAAAACCTTTGAGTGAAGAGAGATTTTGTTATCTTAGAGGAGAATTAGGGATTTGTGATCCATTGGAATGATTTTGAAACCTTTAAGATTGATTATCTAGAGTTCAATTAATTTTCTTGAAATATCTTTCATGATTATAAGGACAACTCATCTAGATATTTGAATCATTTGATTCACCACATTCCAAAGATTTATTAAAAAATTATTGATTTTATTTTGATAAGTTTTGGATGTTTGAAACTCTTATTTTTTTCTGAAACTGTCAGTGGAGTCGACACCCCAATTTATGGAGTCGACACCTTGTCTGTATCGCTCACGGTCTGAGACCTTAGAGCTGACACCCGCCTTAGCTTAGCCAACTCCAGTTCGAATGCTGACTATGTTAACGACCTGGAGCCGACACCTCACTTTGCGGGAGTCGACTCCAAGTGGTCCCAAGTTAACTTATCTAGGGCAGAGCTGACTCCTCATTCATTTCAATCGACTCCTAACCCCTCCAAACTCTCTCCAACTCTTCTCAAAACCCAAAATCTCTCAAATTAACCTTTCCTTAGCACTCAATGGCACCCAAACATAGGGAATCAATGGTTGGTGGTGTGGTGATGACTGAGAAATGGTCAGTAAGGCATCCGGTGATACAGCTTTAACCGAGCTCTTCGTCCTCCTCGTCATCCACACCGAGCACTGCTCCAAGCCCTCCTCACCTCAAATCGATACTTTAGTAGGCCGAGTAATCACAATGGGCAGAAAGGTAGACTTTCATTTCTTTGAGGAAGAAGGTTTTACCATTGGGCGATAGTTGAAAGAACTGGGTTGGGATAAGGTATGCTCTCTTGATTTACCTACTTATCCAGCCTTAGTCAAGGAGTTTTATTTCAATCTGTCTAGAGGAGATGGAGGAATAGTTAATTCAGTAAGAGGGAAAAGGATTCATAACCTCAGAAATCTTAGAAAATCTTTTAGGATTCTGTCATCGGGCTTACTGCAAGCATTCACATTGAGAGGTCGGATGCTTTATCAAGGATGCTAGGAAGGGAAGTAACTGAATTTAAAGAAATTAGGACAAACCAATTGCCTCTTGAGTTAAGGCTACTTTATAATATCTATGGTTGGGTCTTGTTTCCCAAGACAGGGAGGTTTGAGTATGTCTCAGAGCGAGACATTGTAATTATGGATAGTGTTTTGATTGGAAACAAATTAATCTGGCTGGAATGATGGTTTGGTATATGGCAGAGGTAGGGAATAAGAAAAGATCTACTCTATCCTATGGCATGATACTAACTTTAGTATTCCAAAGCCAGGGTGTTGTTATTTCTGAAAATAAACCCAAAAAGAATTTAAGGCACACAGATTACTATAGTTTAGCAACTGTTCATCGGATGGGCTTTGTGAAGAAGGATGGTCAGTGGGAGAGGAAAGGTCATACTGAAGAAAGGGTTGCTGAGACTACTGAGCCTGATCCTTCAGAGGCAGGACCATCTGTGAGATACAGCTCACCAGGACCCAATCAGAGTGTACCTCGAGCTCCACCTGCTCCTTCCACTTCAGTTCAGTCATCCATTGGTTTTTCTGATATTTAGTTAGAACAACTTAAAAGTCTATTTGCTACTCACAAGAAGAGATGAAAACTGAAATTGACAATAGTTTGATGAATTTAAGAGAAATGTTTTATTCTTTGGATGAGAGAGTAAACAAAATTGAGTCAACCCTTGAATCTCCTCGGAAGCATTAAAGAATGATCTCAAGAATATTTTTGAGAACTCAAAGAGATTGGAGGAGATTCTGAGACTTATTCCAAATGCAATGCAGAGCTTCAAGACAAAATTGTTACTGCATGTGCATTCGTGATAGAAGACTAAAGGAATTTGTCAGAACTCAAAGTGAAGGAATGGAAAAAATTGTAGAAGAATTGCAAAGACTTCTTAGAAATCATTAAATACTGCATTTTGATACTTTTGATGTAATTTCTTTTGATGTTATGAAATTTCTTTTGATGAAATGAAGTTACTTTTAATGTAATGAAGTTTGATGAAATGAAGTTCTTTTTGATGTAAAATGTTTGCTTTTTATCAAATGCAATGTTGTATTTTGGATGATGAAATGAAATGAATGAATTACTTGTATTTTGCAATGCAATTTGATTGTTCTTTTGAGAAAGATTAATGGAACTTGAATCTTTTCTAAAACCTTTTTGTTGATTACAAAAAGGGGAGAGAAATTGTATATGCATTGGAATAATTAAGCTTAATTAATTAGTATCAAGTAGTTTTGATGAGATAAGTTCAATGAGTATCAAGCTTTAAATGACCATTTGATATGCTTATTAAGTTTTAATGATAAGAGAGAGAAGATGTTAAGTTGAGTATCATAGGGGAAGTTACCTCATTCAGGGGGAGCTTACCTATGAGAACTTAAAATTTGATTTGAAACCTTCATTGTTTAATCATGCATATACTCTATGTTTTTGTCATCATTAAAAAGGGGGGAGATTGTTGACCCAAGTATTGATTTTGATGATTAACAAAAGACATGAGTATATTCACTATGTTTCTAACAAATCTAATAAGTGTTTTAGGGATTAAAAATGTTTAATCACTCAAAAGGTATAAGGAAATAAGTTTTGAATCAAAATTTAAAAGAAATTGTGAAAGTTCAGAACTTAGAGTCGATACCCAAACAGTCAGGAGTCGACCCCAGGGCGTATCAGAACATTTCTGGAATTTTGGCATGGTCCGGAGTTGACACCTACAGTTTCGGAGCCGACTCCAACCTGAGATAAAGAGAAGTATTTTTTGCATCAATTTTCGAAGCCGACACCTGGAGATCGGGAGCCAACACCTAAGAATTCTGGAGTCGACACTTATAGTTCTAGAACTGACTCTAACCTGAGATACAGAGAATGTGTTTTTGTGGACAATATTGAAGCCACACCCTTGGATTTTGGATGACTCCCAAAAGCATCGAACCGACACTTAACTTTTTCGGAGCCGACTCCTCAACAACTTCTTATTACTATTTTTAGACACCCCGACTTGGAGCCGACACCTGAAAAGTTGGAACTGACTCCAACTTGTCAGGAACGGATTTTTCAAATGTTAGAATGGACTTCAACGGTAAGATTTTTTCTACCTAATCTCCAACGCCTATTTTTCTTTGAGTGTAGAAATATCCAAGCATCTCACAACGACTAGTTTTCCATCAAAACCTTAGATTAAGAGATCTATAAAAGAGGGAACCAACCATTTGAAAAAAAAGAGAGAGAAGAATGAATGGAAAAAGAGAAATATTTTGTGAAAAATCCAAAAATCTTGAGAGAGAAATCAAAAGGAAAGACTCAGAGCTCAAATCCATTAATCCAAGAGAGTCCAAAGAGAAATCAAAAGCATCCAAAGTTCAAAATCGGAGGATTTGCAAAGTTCAAAAAGACCCAAATTTCTTCAACTTCTCAACTGCAATTGCTGTGAAGAATCTGAGCTGAAGCCTGATTCAATCTTTCAAAGGAGAAGAAGAAAAGAAGAAAAGAAGAAAATCTCAAATCAAAATCACTTCAAACAGGCTTTTCTTACCTTTGTTTATTCAATTACATATTTTACTCATTTGAGGAGCTGTTGTGTATTCAAAACTCTATTTTTTATTATTGTTTGCTAGTTCAATCGGGGGATTGAATTAGTGGAGGTAGTATACCTTGGGACAAGCTAAGGATAGCTTGTGGTTAGGTTTTGTGCTGGTGAGCCTGTGAAAACTAGCTGGGTTCATTGTGACCCCGAAAAAATGATAAGTTTGGGTTGTAAGCTTGTAAAACAACTCGGCTGTAATCAAGTGGATTATAGTGTGGACTCAAGTGCTGCTTGGGAGTGGACGTAGGTGTTGGATACACCGAACCACTATAAAATCTTTGTGTTTGCCATGCATATTATCTCTCTCTATCTTATTTATTTGTGCTTAGCATTTATCTATTCATTGCACTCAACCACTTTCAAATCAGACACTTAGTTTTAAAGTGTTAAAATTTTTTAAGAACTCAATTCACCTTCCCCCTCTTGGGTTGCCATCTGGGCCAACACAAATACTAATCAAATTACAAAATTATGAAGAAAAGATCAGGTGCGATGTAATTCCTATGGTTGTTAGTAGTATTATATTAGGTCGACCTTGGCTTTACGATCACAATGCTACCTTGTTTGGTCGATCCAACATATGCTCTTTTAAACATAATGGAAACAAGTATGTAATACATCCGGTTCCACCTAGGGACCCAATCAAAAAAGATCTAGTAGCCATAAGGATAGCAAGCCAAGAGTTAATCTTATTAAAGCTAAGGAATTAGAAAAGGACATCACTGAGGGTAACTCTATTTGGATTTTGACTACTAAAGAGATCCATGAATTAGTCCAAAAGGAACAACCCACTGAAGTAATTGAGACCCTAAAGGAATTTAAGGATATCTTCCCTGAAGAGTTGTCTGATCAGTTACCACCCCTTAGAGACATCCAACACGCCATTGACCTAATCCCAGGATCCATCCTCCCAAACCTTCCCCATTATAGGATGAACCCTACTGAGCATCAAGAACTACAGAAACAAGTGGAAGAATTACTTAAGAAAGAATTTATTAGGGAGAGCTTAAGCCCTTGTGTAGTTCTTGCACTCTTAACCCCTAAGAAGGATGGTACTTGAAGAATGTATATGGACAGTAGGGCCATCAACAAAATCACTATCAAATATAGTTTTTTTATCCCCAGATTAGATGACATGTTAGACATGATAGCGGTGCCATCTTCTTTTCCAAGATAGACCTTAAGAGTGGTTACTATCAGGTTAGAATTAGACTAGGGGATGAGTGAAATACTATATTTAAGACTAGAGATAGTCTGTTTGAATGGGTCGTGATGCCTTTTGGGCTTTCAAATGCACCTAGTATATTCATGAGACCCAGGTCCTGAAAGAGTATACGGGAAAATTTTTAGTGGTCTATTTGACGATATATTAATTTATAGCAAGACCAAAGAGGACCATCTTAACCATCTCAGATTAATTGGTCAGACCCTTAGAGAGAATAGCCTTTTTGCAAACCTTAAGAAGTGTGATTTCATGATGCATAGGGTTATATTTCTAGGTTTTGTGGTAACCCCAGAAGGTGTCTCAGTGGATCCTGAAAAGGTTAGGTTGATCTTAGAGTGGCCAGTACCCATGAATATCCATGATGTCCGTAGCTTCTAAATGAAGCTAAACTTAGATATTCTACCTATGATAAGGAATTCTATGCAGTAGTACAGTCTCTTAAGTATTGAAGACATTACTTACTGCCACAGAAGTTTGTTTTATTTTTTGATCATGAGGCACTTCGATTTCTAAAATCCTAAGAGAAGCTCAATTCTAAGTATGGCAAATGGGTTGAATACATTCAGGCATACACTTTTGTCCTAAAATACCGTGCTGGGATAGAAAATAAGGTAGCAGATGCCCTAAGCCGTAAGTCTTTGTTGTTGAGTACTGTTAACACCGAAGTTATAGGGTTCAACCGGATAAATGATGAGTATGATACCTGCCCTAACTTTGGTAAAATTCATAAGACCGTTCGGCTAGGACCATCTAGTACCAGTGGAGATTATACCATCCAGAATGGTTATCTTTTTAGTGGCAATAGACTTTGTATCTCTAGGACATCACTTAGAGAGTTTCTAGTCTAAGAAATGCACACTGGGGGATTAGCTGGTCATTTTGGAAGAGATAAGACTATCCTAGCAATAGAGAACAAATTTTATTGGGCAGGATTAAAAGGCTCGTTGCCCTGATAGTAGTCCAATGTCGAACTTGTGTCGTTGCAAAATAGCAGAAGCAGAACACCGGTCTATATACTCCTTTGGCAATGCCTGATCGTCCTTGGCAAGACCTCAGTATGGACTTCATTCTAGGATTACCTAAGATCCAGAAGAAGCATGACTCCATCTTTGTAGTGGTCGATAGGTTCTCTAAGATGGCACACTTCATCTCTTGTTCGCAACCTTTGACACATCTAGGGTAACCAACTTTTCTTTGATAGTGTGGTCAAGATCCATAGCCTACCCAAGACCATTGTTTCTGATAGGGATGTTAGGTTCACCAGCTACTTTTGGAAAATGCCATGGCATCTGCTAGGGACCAAACTTAATTTTTCTACAGTCTTTCACCCCCAAATGGATGGACAAACTAAAGTGGTGAACCATAGTCTAGGAAACCTTCTTAAGTTCCTTGTAGGCGAACACCTAGGGATGTGGGATCTAATGCTACCTCATGCAGAGCTCGCCTACAACAGCTCAGTGAACAGGTCTACAAGAAAGAGTCCATTTGAGATAGTCCACTGGTACAAGCCTAATCATCCACTTGATTAATTCCTTTACCCCTCCACACATGAGTCTCAGAGTCCGCACAAGCATTTGCATAGCAGACTAGAGACTTACATAAGGACATTAGCCATAAAATAAATCTAAGTAATGAAATTTATAAAAGACTGGCTAACTCCCGAAGAAGAGCCAAAGAGTTTGGTGTATGGGATTTTATCATGGTTAGGCTTAGGCCTAAACGGTTCCCGCTAGGGACCGTTAAGAGACTTCACGCTCGCGGAGCTGGCCCCTTTAAAGTGATAGAGATGGTAGGACCCAATGCCTATGTGCTAGATCTGCCCTCGGATTGGGGTATTAGCTTAACCTTCAATATTGCAGACCTAGTATAGTATAGGGAACCGGCAGCAATTCCTAGTGAGTACTTTGGATCTAACCCTCCTTTCATGAGTGAACTTACCCAAGAGTGTCCACCACCAATTTTGCCTGAGAGAGGAGAGCGTATCAAGCGTATCCTAGATGATCAAGCCATTACAACCCAAAACTATGAATATCAACGCTACCTAGTACGATGGCAGGGTCGTCCCATCTGATGATTCATGGATTACTCGAGAGGACTTGCAGCGCCTCGACCCAGACTTACTAGAGAGTACCAAAGCCAGAATGATCCATACTCAACGGGATCGAGTTCTTCCCATCCCGGGAGAATTGGTGCGGGCACCAGGATCAGGCAGAGGATTCTTAACCCTCTGTGAATATCTGATTAGTTTTGATTCAAATCTTGAGTTAGGAAATTAGGTTTAGTTTATTTTAATTTAAGTCCCATCCAGTTCAGTTTATTTTAATTTGAATCCTGTCCAATTCAATTTATTTTAATATGAGTCCTGTAGTAAGTTTATTTAGCTTACAAGAGGAATACCAGTATGGGAGAAGAAGACAAGGCCTACACATAGAAGGAGTGAAGGGACTCCCAATTGCATGCCACCCAGATTGGAATTTTCAGCCCTGAATTGCAGCAGTGAAGGATACCCATATTGCCATCCAGTTCTTTTAAAAATTTTAATCCTAAATTCAGCCCAAAATAGCAAGTGAAGGACGCCCAATATGGCCACCCCAAATTACTGAATTTTAAATTTTCTTTTCATGTATTCAAATTCAAAGGGCACCACTTAATCCACATTTTAGGAAGAAAGTGGGTGCCAATTTTGGAATTATTTTGAATTTTCTTTCATGAAAAGGGTTGCCTCTTTTTTTATTTTCATATTTGTATTTACTTGGGCCCCAAGTCTCTTATCCTATAAAAAGAGACCCTCTTGTATGAAAAAAATAAGTATCAAACCTTTCAATCAATCAATACAATCAATTAGTTATTTTGAGTCATATTTTTCTTGGTGTTCTTGTGTTCTTGCTCCTGTGCATGCCTGCATCCAAGCCGTCCAACCTTAAACCCTAGCTATCTTCTTGCCATCCACCAGTGAACACTCCAAACCCTAGCTGCCACTTGCACTCCTCCAAACAGCTGCCCAAGAGCCCTAGCCGCCACCTTGCCCCATCCAGGGGATGCCCAAGGACCCTCGGCCGCCCCCACCTCCTTCTTCACTTCTTCTTTATCTCTTTACCTTTATTCTTATTTTCTCTTTTCTTATTAGCCCTTGTATGGTAATCTTGCAGATCCCTCAATAACTATGAATTCAGGATTCAAGATGATCGTCATCTAGGTCAGCGGATACTTGGCCGCAGATCTGTGGGCTCGAGGCTTGGTCATCTAGGGCGCATCCACTAGGCAGAACGACCCCTTCAGCACTTTGATCTTCCCCTCATGCCAGATACACCCCCTTTAATATACTAGTAACTTTATTGAAGGAGAGCAAGCCCTACCAGGGCTTCTTAGCTTCGGTAGTCTTTCTTCTTTACTTTTCTATGGAATTGTTTCACATGGAGAGTTACTGTGAGTGTTCCTGAATCCCTCTTAGGCTATTACTTTGGGAGACTAATCAACTACAATCATTAATCATATAAAATTTACTTGCATGCGAATTGGTCCTATATCAACTGAGAGTTTCTCACATCGGCCCGGGGTGTCTATGATCTCGGGACCTTCGAGATCCTTTTGAAAACTACCACAGGGGTTTCTTGCACTGGCTTGGAAGTTTGACTCGTGGTCGCTGAGACCATAGGACTTGAACCACCGGAGGTTTCTCGCACTGGCCCGAGGTATCTATGATCTCGGGACCACCGAGGTCCTTTTGAAAACTACCATTTTGAATAGAAAAAAAGGATTGAAAACTCTTTTTTTATAATTATCGGCCAAGTACACTCACTATGGGTAATATCAACGAAGATTGTTCGCATTCCAAGTGCGTAGAATCGACTGTCCATCTATTCCTTCAAGTCTGTAAGCTCCTTGATGAAGCGCTTTCGTGACTCGATAAGGTTCCTCCAAATTTGGGGATAGCTTGCCTCCTTCAACTGGTTTAGATATTTTAGCTCTTCTAAGGATTAGATCTCCAGGGCAGAATGTTTTGGAACAGACCTGAGCATTATAATATTTTGCCATTCAGTGGCGAAACATGGCCATCCTGAGCCGTATAAGATCTCGGGTTTCATCAATGAAGTCGAGATTAGCCCTTAATTGATCAGAGTTATCTTCATTTTATATAGCTTCACTTGGAAACTGGAAAGACCAATCTCCACCGGGATAACCGCTTTAGATCTGAAGACGAGGCTGAAAGAAGTCTCTCCCATGGGGACTCTAGGAGTCGTATGATATGCCCATAATATGCTTGGGAGTTTCTCTACCTATCTACCTTTAAGCTCATCCAATCGAGTTCTGAGTCCTCGAAGGATAGTCCGATTCATAACTTCTGTCTCCCCGTTAGTTTGTGGATGTCTAACAGAAGTGAATCGATGACAGATGCCCAGCTCGGTGCAAAAGGCTTTGAATGCTAAATTATTGAACCGACGACCATTATCGATGATCACGGTATGAGGTAGACCAAACCGATAGATGATAGATTTTTAAAAGAATGCCTTCACCTTGCTCTCGGTGATCTTGGCCAATGCCTCGACTTCGACCCATTTGGTGAAATAGTCGATGGCGACTAGTAAAAATCTTTGTTATCCTAAAGCCAGGAGAAACAGTCCAAGAATATCCATTTCCCATTGAGCAAAGGACCACAGAGCAGAAAGCAGGCTCAATTAAGAAGCTGGCGGTCACTGGATATTAGAATATCGTTGGCAATGGTCTCACTTCTGAACTAGCTTGGTGGCATCTTATCATATAGTGAGCCAGTAATATCCCTGGCGAAGGGCTTTATGCACCAGAGATCTACCCCCTATATGATTCCTGCATATGCCTTCATGAATCTCCCTAAGAATGTAATTAGCATCTGTCAGGCCAACACACTTGCAGAGGGGATAGAGGAAAGACAACTTGTACAAGTGCCCATTCAGTAACACAAACTTGGTAGACCTCCATTTAAGCAGTCTGGCTTCTGTGGGATCGATGGAAAGGGTATCATCAGTAAGGTAATGAATGTAAGCACCCATCCAGGTTGGTTCTTGCATGATCGGTACAATCTCCTTCGCTGAGTCGATACTCGAGATTTCCAAGTGTTCGACATACGTCCTCCCTAAGCTATCATCCGCTGAGGTGGCTAGCCATGATAATGTGTCAGCTCTAGCGTTCTCGCCTCTGGGAATGTAGGTAATAGTGAAGTAAGCCAATGAGGAGGTTAGTGACTTGACCTTATTCAGATTTCGAGACATGATAGGGTCTCGAGCCTCATAATCTTCAATGATATGTTCAGAGATGAGCTGAGAGTCGGTGAAGGCCCTGAGGCATTTTACTCCGAGCTCTTGGTGAGCTCAATTTCGGCCAGTATGGCCTCATATTCAGCTTTATTGTTCGTAGCCTTGAAAAGGAATCGAAGAGTGTACTCCAATATGATGCCCTCCGAATTTTCTAGGTTAAGACCAGCTCCACTTCCTTGAGAGTTAGAGGCGCCATCGACATGGAGAATCCAGGCTTCCGCTGAATCTTCCTCAGCGTCTGGGCACTTCATAGGGACGTCTTCGATTTGCTCCTCCATCTAGGTATACTCTACTAGGAAGTCTGCCAATACCTGGGACTTAAGGGTAGACCAGGACTGGAATGAAAGATCGAATTTCCTCAGTTTAATGGCCTACTTGGCCAAGTGACCAGAGGTTGTTGGCCCAGATGGCAACTCAAGAGGGGGGGGGGGGTGAATTGGGTTCTTTAAAAAATTTTAACCCTTTAAAAAAAACTATTGGCTTTGAGATAGATGAAATTAAATGCAATATGAATATGAAGCACAAACAAGGAGATAGAGATAGAGATAATCGAAGCACGGCAAACACAAAGATTTTATAGTGGTTCGGTGTATCCAACACCTACGTCCACTCCCAAGATTCACTTGGGTCCACACTATAATCCTCTTGATTACAGTCGAGTTATTTTCCAAGATCACAACTCAGAACTTGTTGTTTCCTAGGGATCACAATGAACCCAGCCGGTTTTTCTGGGCTCACCAGCACAAAACCCTAAACTCAAGCTAATCTAGCTTGACCCGAGGTATACAACCTCCACTAGTTCAATCCCCTTGATAGAACTAGCACAAACAAGAAAGAATAGTATTTTTCAATAATACAAAGCTCCTCAAATGAAAATATTCAAAAATAAATGAATAGGGTTAGAAAAGCCTGTTTGAAGTAGATTGAATTTGAGCTTTTCTTCTTTTCTTCCTTTCCTCTTCTCTTTGGAGATGTTGAATCAGGCCTCAGCTTTGATTGTTGCAAATGTTACAGATGAGAAGTTGGAAAATCTTCAAAAATAGAGCTTTTTCTTCCTTTTTGAGAATCCTCCGATTTTTCATGTTTGAATGCCTTGGATTCCTCTTTGAGCTTTTTGGAGTGGAAGGATTTGAGTTTGAATACTTTTCTCTTGGATTTCAGGCTCAAGACTTCTCGATTTTTGATTTGAATATTCTCTCTATTTTCCATTTTTTCAAAACAAGCTTTCTTCCCCTTTTTATAGATTCATTTAATCTGTTTTTGGAAAGAAACTAGCCATTGGAGTGTACCTGAAAACAAAATATATCTGCTAGAAGTTAGGTAAAAAGAAAATATTACCGTTAGAGCTGATCTGGCATTTTAAAATTTCATCCCAGACAGGTTGGAGTCGGCTCAACTTTTCAGGTGTCAGCTCCAAGTCGTTTATCCAAAAATAAAAAGTTCTGAGTTCGTCGAGGAGTCGGCTCTGAAAAAGTTAGGTGTCGGCTCGCCATCGTCAGGTATCGGCTCCAAAAGACTATGTGTGTCGGCTCTAAGATGCTAAAAAAACAAGCGTTCTGTCCCCGCATCGGAGTCGGCTCCAGACACTGTAAGTGTCAACTCTGAAACTCTGGGTGTCGGCTCCGAAACTCTAGGTGTCGGCTCCGGACCGTATCAAAAATCAGAAGAATATTTGACTGGCCATGGGGTCGGCTCCAGGATTCCTAGGTGTCGACTCCAGGTCCTGAAACTTTGAAACTTATGATTTGCAATTGATTCAAAACACGTTTCTTAATACCTTTATATCGATCAAATATTTTTAACTCTTGAAACACTTGTCAAATCTATTAGTAATCAAGTAAATATACTCAATTCCTTTATTAATCATCAAAATCAATAATTGGGTCAACAATCTCCCCCTTTTTGATGATTATAAAAATATTGAGTATATGCATAGTATTCTCAACTTAAAATTTTCAAGGAAGTGATCTTCACAAGTAGGCTCCCCCTGAATAAGGTAGCTCCCCTATGAAGTTCAAATTATCAATTGTTCTTCCTTTGCTATACATATTTGATACTTAAGATTCATTTATATCAATTTTCACTTTTATATCAATGTTCACTTAAGCTTATTTATGTATTTTCAAACTAATTTGATACTAATCAATCAAATACTAATCAATGCATATATGACATAGCTTTCATTCAAATGCATATACGACATAACTTTCTCCCCCTTTTTTGTAATCAACAAAAAGATAAAGAAAAGTTAAGTAAAAGATAAAATTGATAGATCAAAAGATAATTTCATTTCATCAAAAGTCAAGTATTACAAAAAGAAACTATACTTTCATTATATCATAAACTAAAACTTTCATTACATCAAAATTACACTTTCATTTCATCAAAATTAAACTTCATTACAAACATTACATGAAGATAATATATTAGTTCTAATAATCCTAGTTAAATGATCTATAATCTTTTGCATTCCTTCAGTCTGAATCTTGATGTAGTCCTTTAGCCTTTCATCAACAAAAGTACATGCAGTGATAATCTTATCTTGTAGTTCAGCATTCACTTTGAATAAACATCAGAATCTCCACAATATCTTTAAGTTCTTCAAATATATTCTTCAGATCACTACTTAAAGATCCAGCAGAAGAGCTAAGAGTTGATTCTATCTTGCTAATGCGATCATCTAGGGAATAAAGAGTTTCTTTAAGATTCATAAATTTATTATCAAACTCAGTCTTCAGTTCATCCTTTTGAGCAGCAAGTAAGTCTTTGAGTTGCTCCAATTGAAGGTCTGAAAATCCAACTGATGAAGTAGATGGCTGAACAAGAGTTTGAGCAGGTGCAGGGGCCAGAACAGGACTCCTTGGCTGCGGAGAGGAAACCCTCACAGATGGACCACCTCACAAGGTTCAGAAAGTCTAGGCTCAGGGCTCTCTCATCCAAGTTACCTTTCCTTTCCCATTGCCCGTTCACCTTTACAAATCCCATCCTATGCAAAGTGGCCAGACTGTAGTAATCGGTGTGCCTGAGATTCTTGGATGGTTCATTCTCTAGAATCACTACTCCTTGGCTCCTGAATACCATAGTCAGAATCATGCCGTAAGGTAAGGATGACCTTCTTTTCCCTCCGGCCTCGGCCATATAGAATATCATCATAGCAGCTAAATTAATAGGTTGACCGGTCAATATACTGTCCATCACAACAATGTCCCGCTCAGAGACATACTCAAAACGACCGTTTTGGGGAACAAAATCCTGCTGCAAATGTTATGAAGTAATCTTAATTCCAAGGGCAATTGGTTAGCCCTAATCTCTTCAAATTCTGTAACCTCTCTCCCTAACATCCTCGACAGAGCTGCTGATCTCTCACTGTGCATATCGCTGCTAATCCGGTAATGGGGATGCTTAGGAGGTTTCCTAATTTTTGAAAAGTAAGATGAACCTGTTTACCTCTGACAGAGCTCACTAAACCACCATCACCTCTCGATAAATTGAAGTAAAATTCTTTTACTAGTGCTGGGTATGTAGGAACATCAAGAGAACAAACTTTATCCCAGCCTAATTCTTTGAGTTGTCTTCCAATCGAGAAACCTTCGGAATCAAAGAGCTCGAAGTCAACTTTTCTACCCATAGTTATTACCCTCCCTGCTAGGGTATCTACCTGAGGGGAAGAAGAGTTGGGATTGTCCAAGCGGTGGAGGAATCCTCGCTTGGAGATGGCTCGCGGATGGGTCGCCTCACAGAGCTTTTCCGGTCACCACAGGCGCTCCAATCACCGAACCTCTTCTCTTAGGTGCCATTGGATCCTTAGGAAAGCTTGGGTAGAGAGGAATTAGAGATGGGGAGGCTTTGAGAGAGTTTTGGAAGAGTTTGGTAGAGGATTTGAGAAGATACGAAATGACGAGGTGTCGACTCTGCCCTAATAAATTGATTTGGGATGCCCAGGTGTCGACTCCCGCAAAGTCGGGTGTCGACTCCAAATCGCTAACACAGTCAGCACTCGAACTGGAGTCGGCTCCACTTATACGGGTGTCGGCTCCAAGGTCAGGGACCGAGAGCGACACAGACAAGGTGTCGACTCCTCATTCTGAGGTGTCGACTCCACTGACAGTTTCAGAGAAAAATAATTGAGATTCAAACATCTGAAACTTGTCAAAATAAATTCGATAAAATCTTGATAAAATTTTGGAGTATGAAGAATCAAGTTACTCAGATGACTAGATAATTTGTCCTTAAAATTATGAAAGAATATCAAGAAATTAATAGAAATCTAGATAGTCAGTGTTTCAAAATCAATCCAAAGGGTCACATATCCCTAATTCACCTCTAAGATAACAAAATCTCTCTTCACTCAAGGGTTTTGTAAATATATCAGCTAATTGTTCTTCAGTATTAACATATTCAAGACAAATTTCATTATTAGCTACATGTTCTCTTATAAAGTGATATCTAATTTCAATGTGTTTTGTTCTTGAATGTTGAATTGGATTTTTAGTCAAATTTATTGCACTTGTGTTATCACATCTAATTGGAGTTTTATCAAGTGTTATGCCATAATCTTCAAGTTGTCTCTTAATCCAAAGGATTTGAGCACAGCAACTTCCAGCTGCAACATATTCTGCTTCAGCAGTAGATAATGCAACCGAATTTTGCTTTTTGCTAAACCAAGAGATTAAGTTACTTCCTAAGAATTGACATGCTCCACTTGTGCTTTTTCTATCTAATTTACATCCAGCATAGTCAGAGTCAGAATATGCAATCAAGTTTAATGTTGAGTCTCTAGAATACCATAAACCTACATTTTTAGTTCCACTTAAATATCTTAAAATTCTTTTTACAGCAATTAAGTGAGATTCCTTAGGTTCAGATTGAAATCTAGCGCATAGACATACAGCAAACATGATATCTGGTCTACTAGCTGTTAAGTAAAGAAGAGATCCGATCATACCTCTGTAATATTTTTGATCTACTTTCTTACCATCTTCATCTTTGTCCAGTTTGCATGAAGGACTCATAGGAGTTCCAAGTGGTTTGATTGACTCCATTCCAAACTTCTTGAGAAGTTCTTTTGTGTATTTGGCTTGATTGATGAAGATTCCTTCTTTGCTTTGCTTGATTTGAAGTCCTAGGAAGAAGTTGAGTTCTCCCATCATGCTCATTTCAAACTCACCCTGCATTAACTTAGCAAATTCTTGACATAACAAATTGTTAGTAGCACCGAATACAATATCATCAACATATATTTGTACTACTAATAAATCCTTGTCTTTTCTTTTCAAAAATAGTGTTTTATCAACATTTCCTCTTGTAAAATCATTTTCAATCAGAAATTTACTTAATCTTTCATACCAAGCTCTAGGTGCTTGTTTTAAACCATATAGTGCTTTGTGCAATTTAAAAACATGATTTGAAAATTCATGATCTTCAAAACCAGGAGGTTGTTCAACAAAAACTTCTCATTTATAAATCCATTTAAAAATGCACTTTTAACATCCATTTGAAATAAATTGATATGCAAATGACATGCAAATGCAAGTAGTAATCTAATTGCTTCTAGTCTAGCTACAGGTGCAAAAGTTTCATCAAAATCAATTCTTCTTCTTGATTATATCCTTTTGCAACTAATCTAGCTTTGTTTCTAATTACTATGCCATTTTCGTCTAATTTATTTCTAAATACCCATTTTGATCCTATAACAGAATGATCTTTAGGTCTATCTACAAGAGTCCAAACATTATTTCTAGTAAATTGATTTAATTCTTCTTGCATAGCTAACATCCAATTATTATCTTTTTCTGCTTCTTCAATAGTTTTAGGTTCAATTTGAGATACAAATGCAAGATGATTATTGATGTTTCTCATTGATGATCTAGTTCTTACTCCTTGAGATGGATCACCTATAATTAATTCTTTTGGATGATCATAGGCATATCTCCAATCTCTAGGAAGATCCATATCATTATGATTTGCATCAACAACATCAACACTAGGAGAATCATTATCTTTAGCTTCTTGTTCATGATCCGAAGATACATCTATATTCAATTTTTAATGTCTCTTTCTAAAATGTTTGTATCTTCCTCATCATCAATCTTTTGGAACTCGATGCTAAAGATTCATCAAAGATTATATGAATAGATTCTTCTACAATTAAGTTTCTCTTGTTAAATACTCTATAGGCTTTACTAGATGTTGAATATCCTAAGAAAATGCCTTCGTCAGATTTTGCATCAAATTTTCCTAGATTATCTTTACCATTATTATGAATGAAACATTTACAACCAAATGCATGAAAGTAACTTATGTTTGGTTTTCTATTATTCCATAGTTCATAAGGAGTTTTCTTAATGATTGGCCTAATTAAAGCTCTATTAAGAATGTAACATGCCGTGTTTATAGCTTCTGCCCAAAAGTATTTTGGTAAGTTGCTTTCACATAGCATGGTACGGGCCATGTCTTCTAAAGTTCTATTTTTTCTTTCAACTACTCCATTTTGTTGTGGTGTGAAAAATTATGATGAATGCCATTTTCTATGCAAAAGTTTTCAAATAAATGATTTTCAAATTCAGTGCCATGATCACTTCTTAGAGACACTATGGTGTTGTTTTTCTCATTTGTGACCTTCTTGAAGAATTTCAAAAATAATGGAAAGGTCTCATCCTTATGAGCTAAAAACAGTACCCAAGTGTATCTAGAATAATCATCTACAATCACAAGACCATATTTCTTTCCTCCTAGACTTGTGGTTCTAGTAGGTCCAAAAAGATCCATGTGAAGTAGTTCAAGTGGCCTAGAAGTGGAAACAATATTTTTGGTTTTAAAAGAATTTCTAGTTTGTTTTCCAAATTGACATGCATCGCAAATTTTGTTATTTTCAAAGTCTAGTTGTGGAAGTCCTTTTACTAAATCCATTCTTATTAATTTTGAAATTAGGTGTGTGCTTGCATGACCTAATCTACGATGCCATAACCAACCAATCTCATTCATATTAGCATTATTAGCAACTAAGCAATGATTACTAGTAGACAAATTGTCTAAATCAATCAAGTATACATTGCCATTTCTATTTCCAACAAAAACAATGCTATTATCAATGGGATTAGAAACGGTGCAGACAGATGCTTCAAATGATACTTTAAAACCTTTATCACATAATTGGCTAATACTTATAAGATTATGTTTTAAACCATTGACATATAAAACATTTTCAATATATGTGGAGGGAGTTATTTGAATATTACCAAACCCCATGATTTGGCCTTTGCCATTGTCACCAAACGTAACAACTCCTCTTTTGCTCTCAAGGGTGATGAATTGATCCTTGTCACCCGTCATGTGTCTTGAGCAGCCACTATCGAGATACCACTTTTGCTTTGATCTTTTGGCCGCAAGACACTCCTGCAAAAATAATTAAGTCTTATATTTAGGTACCCAAGCCTTCTTGGGTCCTTCATGGTTAGTAGCATAAAATATTGTTCCTTTGGGAACCCATATTTTTTGCTTTTACTTAATTTTTTGTTACTGTTTCTTGCATCACATTCATAGGATTTATGGCCTTTCTTGTTACAATAATGACATGTAACATTATCTATTTTGTTCTTTTCTAAAAAAGTTTTTGACAAATTTTTGTTTTATGTTAGGTCTATATCCTAATCCAGCCTTATCAAATATAGCTCTTTGATTACTCAATAATAAATTAAGTTTTTCAGAACTATAAGTAAATTTATCAATAATATTCTTATATTTATCAACTTCCTTCTTTAATTTATCATTTTCGTTGGAAATTGATTCTTTTTCTTTTATCAAAATTTCTTTTTTAGATTTCAGCATCTTAGTCTCATTAGTAAGATTATCTTTTTCTTTAATTAGAATTGAATTATCATTTTTCAAAGATTTATATTTCTTTTTAAAACTTTAAAATCATCTACTAGTTCATTAAAGGCTTCAAATAATTCATCAAATGCAAACTCATCACTAGGGTTTTCGGAACTTACCTCGTTGTCGTCGTTTGCCATAAAGCAAATATTTGCAACTTCTTTTGTTCTTCCTCTGAAGAGGATTCATCGCTGTCACTCCAGGTTGCAATATATTTCTTCTTCTTCTTGTAAGTCTTCTTCAATTGAGGACAATCGTATCTGAAGTGCCCCGGTTTTTTACACTCATAGCATCAAGGGGTCTTTCTCTTTGTCCTTGTCCTTTTTTTTTTTTTTTTTTCCTTCCATTTTAATTCCTGATTTCTTCTTGTGGAAGGGTCTCTTTCTTCTCATGAATTTTTTGAACTTCCTAGCTAGAAGAGCTGTCTCATCATCATCATCATCATTATCACTGCAGCTCTCCTCACTTTCTGCAGCCTTAAGAGCTATAGTCTTTTTCTTCTTAACATCTTCCTTTGTGCTGCTTCATGGTTAGCTCATGGGTCATTAGAGATCCAAGTAGCTCCTCCAAGGGTAAAGTGTTGAGGTCCTTGGCTTCTTGGATTGCTGTCACTTTTGCTTCCCAAGTCCTTGGTAGTGACCTAAGAATTTTGCGAACAAGTTCAGAGTTAGTATAGGTCTTGCCTAGACTTTTCAAACCATTTACAATATCGGTGAATCTAGTATACATGCATGCTATAGTTTCAGTTTGCTCCATGCTAAATAATTCATATTTATGAACAAGAATATTTATCTTAGATTCTTTAACTTGGTTTGTACCCTCATGGGTAACTTCTAATCTATCCCATATCTCTTTTGCAGAATTACATGTAGATATACGATTAAATTGTTTGCATCTAAGGAACAATATAAGACATTCATGGCCTTAGCATTGAGCTGAGCCATTTTCCTATCATTATCATTCCAATCCCTTTCGGCTTAGGAACAATAGAGCCATCAACAATGTGTGTGGGTGTGCTAGGTCCATTAATTATAACACTCCATAATTCATAATCAGAAGCTTGAATGAATATCTCATTCTTGCTTTCCAATATGAATAGTTGGAACCATTAAACAAGGGAGGTCTATTTGTAGAATGACCTTCAGCAAATGAAGATCCAACTTGAGCTGCCATTTGGATCTTTTGCTCTTGATCGTGTGATCAAATAAACAATGAGCACTAGCTCTGATACCAATTGTTGGCCCAGATGGCAACCCAAGAGGGGGGGGGGGGGGTGAATTGGGTTCTTTAAAAAATTTAACCCTTAAAAAATATTGGCTTTGAGATAGATGAAATTAAATGCAATGTAATATGAAGCACAAACAAGGAGATAGAGATAGAGATAATCGAAGCACGGCAAACACAAAGATTTTATAGTGGTTCGGTGTATCTAGCACTTACGTCCACTCCCAAGATTCACTTGGGTCCACACTATAATCCTCTTGATTACAGTCGAGTTTGTTGACCCAATGATGATTTTGATGATTAACAAAACTATTTGAGTATAACAATTGAAGGCTCTAATGATTTTGATTAAGTTTTTCAGATTATAAGTCGATTGAATGATCAAAATCAGGAGTTAAATCTTGTTCTGGATCGAATCTAATGTCTAGGTAAGGTTGCAGACATTAGAGTCGACTCCGAGAATCACAGAGCCGACTCCAGTATCTGGCACGGAAGTTAGAGTCGACTCCGAGACTGTTAGAGCCGACTCCAATAGAAAAGATAGAACGTTGATTTTTCTGGCCCCGACTTAGAGTCGACTCCGGGTCTGTTAGAGTCGACTCCAGAAAAGTTTCTTGTCGACCCCAGAAAAGTCAGAGACGACTCCAGAATTAACGGATTAAAGTGTTTCGAGTTAGAGCCGACTCCAGAAAAGTTAGAGTCGACTCCAACCCACCTAGAACGAAAAATCAAATTGCCAGATTAGCTCTAACGGTAATATTTCTATTTTACTTTATTTCTAACGGATATATTTTGTTGCAAGGTACACTCCAACGGATAGTTTTCTTCCAAAAATGGTTTGAAAGAAATCTATAAAAAGGGAAGACTATCATTCAAAAACAAGAACGGAAAAATAAAGAAGAAAAACAAAAATAGAGAAATCCCAATTCAAAAATCCGAAAAAGAGAGCCTGAATCTCAAGAGAAAAAACCTTCTAGCTCAAATCCACTCCACTCCAAAAAGCTCAAGAGGAATCCAAGGCATTCAAATCAAAGCTTTGGTGGATTTCCCAAATTGAGAAAGAGGATCATTTTTTTATTTTTCAATCCTTCTCAACTGCTTCAACTGTGAAGAATCGGAGCTGATGCTTGATTCAATCTAGCAAGAGAGAAAGAAGAAAAAGAAAAGCTCAAAAGCCAACCAACTACAAATCAGGCTTTTCTAAACTTGTTTATTTACTTGACTATTTGCTCATTGAGGAGCTGTGTACTTGAAAAACAATATTTCTTTTGTTTGTGTCTAGTTCAATCTGGGTGATTGAACTAGTGGAGGTAGTCTTACCTCGGTACAAGCTTGGTATAGCTTGTGTTAGGGTTTTTATGCTGGTGAGCCCGAAAAAAGCTGGGTTCGTTGTGATCCCAGGAAAACAACAAGTTTGAGTTGTGAGCTTGTAAAACAACTCTTGTAATCAAGGTGATTATAGTGTGGACCCAAGTGAATCTTGGGAGTGGACGTAGGTGTTGGATACCGAACCACTATAAAATCTTTTGTTTCCGTGCTTCTCTATCTCTTATTGATTTATTGCATTGCATTCACTTCATCTAAGCAAACATTTTCAAAAGGTTTAAATTTTTTAAAGAACCCAATTCACCCCCCCTCTTGGGTTGTCATCTGGGCCAACAATTGGTATCAGAGCTAGTGCTCATTAGATTTTGATCACACGATCAAGAGCTAAAGATCCAAATGGCAACTCAAGTTGGATCATTTGCTGAAGGTCATTCTACGAATAGACCTCCACTGTTTTAATGGTTCAAATTATTCATATTGGAAAGCTAGAATGAGGATATTCATTCAAGCTTCTGACTATGAACTATGGGGTGTTATAATTAATGGACCTAGTACACCCACACATGTTATAGATGGCACTATTGTTCCTAAGCCCGAAAGGGACTGGAATGATAATGATAGGAAGATGGCACAGCTTAACACTAAAGCCATGAATGTTTTATATTGCTCTTTAGATGCTAATGAATTTAATAGAATCTCCACATGTAATTCCGCAAAGGAGATTTGGGATAGATTAGAGGTTACCCATGAGGGTACCAACCAAGTAAAAGAATCTAAAATTAATATTCTTGTTCATAAATATGAGTTGTTTAGCATGGAACAATCTGAAACCATTGCATGCATGTACACTAGATTTACAGATATTGTAAATGGTTTAAAAAGTCTTGGTAAGACATATACTAACTCGAACTTGTTCGAAAAATTCTTAGGTCTTTACCAAGATCATGGGAAGCCAAAATGACAGCAATCCAAGAAGCAAAGGACCTCAACACTTTACCCTTAGAGGAGCTTCTAGGATCACTTATGACCCATGAGCTGACTATGAAGCAGCATGTAGAGGAGGACACAAAGAAGAAGAAAGTGATTGCCCTCAAAGCTGCAAAAGAAGAAGAGAGCAGCAGCGATGATGATGATGATGATGAAGAGACTGCTCTCTTAGCAAAAAATTTAAAAGATTCATGAGGAGAAAGAAACCCTTCCACAAGAAAAATTTGGAGCAAAGTGGGAAGGAGAAAAGGATAAGAACAAGGACAAGGACAAAGAAAAAGAGAAAGACCCCTTGACTTGCTATGAATGTAATAAACCGGGGCACTTTAGGAATGAATGTCCTAGATTAAAGAAAGCCTACAAAAGAAAAAGAAGGCTTATGTGGCGACATGGAGTGATAGCGAAGAATCTTCTTCCGAAGAAGAAGAACAAAAGGAAGTCGCAAACGTATGTTTTATGGCGGACGACAACGATGAGGTAAGTTCCGATAACCCTTGCGATGAGTTTGCATTTGATGAATTTTGATGCTTTTAATGAACTTGTCGGCGATTTCAAGGTTTTGAAAAAGAAATACAAGCTTTTGAAAAATAAAATTAACCTTCATTAAAGAAAAGGAAATCTTAATAATGAAGTTAAGAAACTTAAATCTGAAAATGAAGTTTTGGTAAAAGAAAAGAATTAATTTCCAATGAAAATGATAAACTAAGGAAAGAGGTTGAAAAAATAAGAACATAGTTGATAAGTTTACTTATGCTCAACTAAATTGACATGTTATTAAATAGTCAAAAAGCTAGTTTTTGACAAAGCCGGATTAGGGTATAACACTTTTAGAAACAAAAATCACTGAAAAATATTTTTGTGCGTGCTGGCCAAAGTAATTTTACATGCTTTAAATGTAATAAAAAAGGACATAAATTATGAATGTAAAATTCTAAAACCTAATAAAAACTTAAATATTAAAGGAAAGAAAATATGGGTTCCAAAAGGAACAATTTTATTGCTACTAACCATGAAGGACCCAAGAAAGCTTGGGTACCTAAACATAAGACTTGATCATCTTTGCAGGAGTGTCTTGCGGCCAAAGATCAAAGAAAGTGGTATCTTGATAGTGGCTGCTCAAGGCACATGACGGGTGACAAAGATCAATTCATCACCCTTGAAAGAAAAGAGGAGGAGTAGTTACATTTGGGGAATGGCAAAGGCCAAATCTTGGGGTTTGGTAACATTCAAATAACTCCCTCCACATATTGAAAATGTACTTTATGTTGATGGTTTAAACATAACTTAATTAGTATTAGTCAATTATGTGACAAAGGTTTTAAAGTATCATTTGAATCTTCTTATGCACAGTAGCTAATCCCATTGATAATAGCATTGTTTTTATTGGAAATAGAAATGGCAATGTATACTTGATTGACTTAGACAATTTGTCTACTAATAATCATTGCTTAGTTGCTAATAATGCTAATATGAATGAGATTGGTTGGTTGTGGCATCGAAGATTAGGTCACGCAAGCACACACCTGATTTCAAACTAATTAGAATGGATTTAGTAAAAGGTTTACCTAAAATAGATTTTGAAAATAACAAAATATGTGATGCATGTCAGTTTGGAAAAACAAACGAGAAGTTCTTTTAAATCTAAAAATGTTGTTTCAACTTCTAGGCCATTAGAGCTACTTCACATGGACCTTTTTGGACCAACTAGAACCACAAGTCTAGGAGGAAAGAAATATGGTCTTGTGATAGTAGATGATTACTCTAGATTCACTTGGGTAATGTTTTTAGCTCACAAAGATGAGACTTTCTCGATATTCATGAAATTCTTCAAGAAAGTAACAAATGAGAAAAACACTACCATAGTGTCTCTAAGAAGTGATCATGGAACTGAATTTGAAAATCACTTATTTGAAAGTTTTTGCAATGAAAATGGTATTAATCATAATTTTTCTGCACCTAGAACCCTCAACAAAATGGAGTAGTTGAAAGGAAAAATAGGACTCTAGAAGACATGGCCCGTACCATGCTATGTGAAAGTAAACTCCGAAATACTTTTGGGCGGAAGCTATTAACACAGCATGTTACATCCTAAATAGAGCTTAATAAGACCTATTTTAAAGAAAACACCTTATGAATTATGGCATGATAGAAAACCCAACATTAAATATTTTCATGCATTTGGTTGTAAATGTTTTATTCATAATAATGGTAAAAATAACTTAGGTAAATTTGATGCAAAATCTGATGAAGGAATATTCTTAGGTTATTCAACAACTAGTAAAGCATATAGAGTGTTCAATAAAGGAAGTTTAATTGTTGAAGAATCTATTCATGTAGTTTTTGATGAATCTTTAGCATCAAGTTCCAAAAGGATTGATGATGAGGAAGATACAAACATTCTCGAAAACAATCTTGAAAAACTTAATATTGATGTATCTTCAGATCATGAACAAGAAGCTAAAGATAATGATTCGCCTAATGCTGATGATATTAATACTAATCATAATGATGTAGATCTACCAAGAGATTGGAGATACGCTTATAGTCATCCCAAGGAATTGATTATAGGTGATCCATCTCAAGGAATAAGAACTAGATCATCTATGAGAAATATTAGTAATCACCTTGCATTTGTTTCTCAAATTGAACCTAAAACCATTGAAGAAGCTGAAAAAGATAATAATTGGATGTTAGCTATGCAAGAAGAATTAAACCAATTC
This sequence comes from Calamus simplicifolius, assembly GCA_900491605.1. Lineage (NCBI taxonomy): Eukaryota > Viridiplantae > Streptophyta > Magnoliopsida > Arecales > Arecaceae > Calamus > Calamus simplicifolius. The sequence goes on along the minus strand of UESW01004959.1, from coordinate 2,718 downwards.
ACTAGAAATAATGTATGGACATTAGTGGAAAGACCTAAAGATCATTCTGTTATAGGATCAAAATGGGTTTTTAGAAATAAACTAGATGAAAATGGCATAGTAATTAGAAACAAAGCTAGATTAGTTGCAAAAGGATATAATCAAGAAGAAGGTATTGATTTTGATGAAACCTTTGCACCTGTAGCTAGATTAGAAGCCATTAGGCTATTACTTGCATTTGCATGTCACATGAACTTTAATTTATTTCAAATGGATGTCAAAAGTGCATTTTTAAATGGATTAATAAATGAAGAAGTTTTGTTGAACAACCACCGGGATTTGAAGATCATGAATTTCCAAATCACGTTTTTAAATTGCACAAAGCTTTATATGGTTTGAAACAAGCACCTAGAGCTTGGTATGATAGACTAAGTAAATTTTTGATTGAAAATGATTTACAAGAGGAAATGTTGATAAAACATTATTTTTGAAAAGAAAAGATAAAGATTTACTTGTAGTTCAAATTTATGTTGATGACATTGTATTTGGTGCTACTAACAATCTTCTATGTCAAGAGTTTGCTAAGTTAATGCAGGGAGAATTTGAAATGAGCATGATGGGAGAACTCAATTTCTTCCTTGGACTCCAAATCAAACAAAGCAAAGAGGGAATCTTTATCAACCAAACAAAGTACACAAGAGAAATTCTAAAGAAGTTTGGTATGGAATCAATAAACCCCTCGGAACACCAATGAGTCCTTCATGCAAGCTGGACAAAGATGAAGAAGGTAAGAAGGTTGATCAAAAATATTATCGAGGTATAATCGGATCCCTACTTTACTTAACTGCAAGTAGACCAGACATAATGTTTGCTGTTTGCTTATGTGCTAGATTTCAGTCTGAACCTAAAGAATCACATTTAATTGCTGTTAAAAGAATTCTTAGATACCTTAGTGGAACAAAAAATGTAGGTTTATGGTATTCTAGAGACTCAACATTAAATCTGATTGCTTATTCTGATTCTGATTATGCTGGATGTAAGTTAGATAGAAAAAGCACAAGTGGTGCATGCCAATTTTTAGGAAGTAACTTAATCTCATGGTTTAGCAAAAAGCAAAATTCGGTTGCATTATCTACTGCTGAAGCAGAATATGTTGCAGCTGGAAGTTGCTGTGCTCAAATCCTATGGATTAAGAGACAACTTGAAGACTATGGTATCACACTTGATAAGACACCTATAAGATGTGATAATACAAGTGCAATCAATCTAACTAAAAATCCAATTCAACACTCAAGAACAAAGCATATTGAAATTAGATATCACTTTATAAGAGAACATGTTGCCAATAATGAAATTTGTCTTGATTATGTGAATACTGAAGAACAACTGGCAGATATATTTACAAAACCCTTAAGTGAAGAGAGATTTTGTTATCTTAGAGGAGAATTAGGAGTTTGTGATCCTTTGGAATAATTTTCTGAAACTCTTAAGGAACAACTATCTAGATTTCATCAATTTCTTGAAAAATCTCGATATTCAATAAGGAAATCTATCTAGATCTTGATTCATTGTTTCCCCAATTGCTAAGGAACATTTATCTAGAGTTTGATGATTAATTTGAATAGTTTCAGATCCTTGAAACTTGATTTTTTATCTCTGAAACTGTTAGAGTCGACTCTACAGTTTGTGGAGTCGACACCTTAGTTTTGATGTTCTGTCTAAGCAATTAGAGCCGACTCCGGCTTCTGTAGAGCCGACTCTAATTCGAGCGCTGACAGACTTTCTGGTTCGGAGCCGACACCCAGTTTTCGGGAGTCGACTCTAGGTCGAACTAGGTCAAAAATAAAAAGGCGGAGTCGACCCCAAATCATTTTATCCGTCTCCCAAAACCCCTCCAAGGAGTTCCAAAGCCTTTCCAACCTCCCCAATCTCTCAAAACCTTTGATTACACATTCCAATCAACTCAATGGCACCAAGAGGCGCGGTTTCATCGGAGGAGCGTCCGTTCCCACGAGGCGACGCACGATTCGGAGGCAACCCTCGCCATCCTCCTCTTCGGCCACTCAAGAAGATTCCCCTCCTTCACCCTCTTCACCCAAAGTAGATCAACTAGCCCGGTAAGAATATCACAACTGGAAGGAAGGTCAACTTTGATTTCTTTGAGTCGGAGGGCTTCTCAATAGGAAGATGTTTAAAAGAAATGGGATGGGAAGATTTGTTCATTAGATATCCCACTTATCCTGCCCTAGTGAGAGAATTTTACAATGATTTGAGTAGAGGAGAAGGCGGTTTAGTCAGTATTGTAAGAGGAACTAGAGTTGTAATAACTGCTGAAATCCTTGGAAATCTATTGGAAATGCCACAATTGGTATTATGGAATATCAGCATGATGATAGAAGTGGTGCATTGTCAAGAATGTTAGGGAGGGATGTAACCGAGTTGAGGAAATTCTTGCTAATCAACTTAAATCTGGAGCTCAGGTTACTACACAACATATGTGGAAGAATTTTATTCCCCAAAATTGGTAGATTTGAGTACGTCTCGGAGCGAGACATTCTTTTGATGGATTGTATTATAACTGGAAGGCCAGTCAACCTAGCTGGCATGATGATTGGTATATGGCAGAGGCTGCTACAAAGAAAAGATCTACACTGCCATATGGTATGGTTCTAACATTGATCTTTAGAAGCCAAGGTGTGCTAATTATGGATAATGAACCCCTAAGAAATTAAGGCACAT